>VWZW01000636.1:99526-114398 GCA_013397115.1 Edolisoma coerulescens | reverse complement strand
AATAATAATAATAATAAAAATAATAAATACCCGAAAGGTCTCTCCTCGCTTTCAACTCCTCTTTGGGGGCTGCTTTTAACTCCTCCTGGTGTGGAGGTGCGAAGATGCTGCGGGTTTGGGGACAAAACTTCCCCTTCAGGGACTCTGCCCAGGCCCGGCTGGGCTGGCCCCGGCCCTAAAAGCCTTTGAAGCCTTGAGGAGGAGAAGGAGAAGAGGCCAAAGGAGGCTTTGGGGTTCCTCCAAACCCGTGTCACACCCCAAAATGGGTCAGGGGCCACCCTTCTTCCAGAGCGGGATGAGGGGGAGACATTCCCAGCGAGGGATTTGGAGCTGGGCAGGAGTTTGATCCTGCCTGGGGCACCAGGGCAGGAAGGTGCCCGGGCACCGGGCGCTGCCAGGGAGCCGGGACACCCCAGACCAGGTAATCCAGGGGGAATTTTCTGGGAAATTTGACACGAGCGTGGTTTTAGGTGTCACAGAAATCCCTGGAGAACCAGGCAGGGCTGAGGGCAGCTCCCTCAGATCCCGCCTGGCACATCCAGGGATGTTCCCTGCCCCTCATCCCCGCCGGGCTGGATCCTGGAATCCTGGGATCCTGGAATCCTGGAATCTTGGAATCCTGGAATCCTGGAATCCTGGGATCCTGGGATCCTGGGATCCCGGGAGCCGGGCACGGATTTATTTGGATTTCGTGTATTTAGCAGCGTTCCTACCAAACATTGATCGTATTTATCCTCCGGGATCGATGCCGCGGGGGTCACCTGGACTGAAACCCCGGGATTTAAAGTGCTGGGATTTCAGACCTCGGAGCTGCTGACCCCACGAAAACCTCCTGGGTCACCCCACGGCGCTGCCCCCTCGCTCACCCCGGACACCGAAATTGCAGCCCCGAGCAGCCTCATCTGAACCTCCCGGGCAGGTGAAACGAGGTCTGGGAGCGAAGGATGGGAGGAACAATCGCGGACAAAACATTTCCTGCCTCTTCGGAGGCCTCTCCCACCCTTCCAGCGGCTCTGACAGCTCCGTCCCTCGGATTCGCTCAATATTTACTCAGCCTGATGGGTTTGCTCAGGACTTGCCTCGCTCTGCCGGCTCCCCTTCCCTTCCCCTCGGCCCCCGGTTCACGCAAAGTTCAGCCCGAGATGAATTCACCCAGAGCCGGGCCCGAGGGTCACGCCCGGGGCCGCCGCTCGGCCGCGGAGCCGCTTTGAAAAATTATTTGGGGTTGAAAAAAAGGAATAATGGGGCCGCGGAGGACGCGCAGGGAGAGGGGGAGAGTTCACGGGCGTTCGCTGTGCCCGTGGGGCAACCCCGAGGTCGTGAAAGCCGCAGCAGGAGGGGGGGAAAAAAAAAAATGATGTATTTTTATCTGTGTCTGATATTTATATGAAGTATAAAACGCACGCGTCGCCGCGGCTTGCTGGGAATTAGAGAAATAGGGTTTTTTTCCTGTAAAAAAAAATTATCTGAGGGTAAGGGATTCAAATCTAAAGCGAAGGAAATGATTTGTTCCTATCGAGAAAAGGGGAGAGAGCTGAAATCTGCCTCGGCAGCGACAGCAAAAGGCGTTTCTGAGAGGTTTTTATCTGAGGAGAGAAGCTAAATTTGATGGAAATTGGAAATATCGCAGTGGGGTCGTTGGAAATGTCATAAAAAAAGAAATGAGGAGCACGAGAAAAACCCCAAAATCGGTCGGGATGAGGGAAAAATCGGGTCGATAACTGGGAATCCTCAGCCGCGAGGTGATTTAGGGCAGCGGGGTCACCTGGGGACGGTCCCGGGGCTGCGGCGGGAGCTGAGTTTGTCCCTGTCCAGGTAAAGGTGAGGAGATTTTCCTGGAGCGCCGCTGCCTGGCAAAAAAAAAATTCCAGAGGTTTTGGGATGGGCAGCTCCTCGCTGAGAGCTGGAGGCTCCCAGGAAGGGCAGGGTTTGTCCCCAAAAACTCGGGAGCCTCCAGGGCATTCCCACCCCCGGGAGCAGCTCTGAGCGAGGTTTGTGCTGGGAATTTCCCCCAGAATTCCCAAAAATCCCTGCCAGGTATCCCTTGAAAACCAGGCGCGAGCTCCCTTTCAGCGCCCACAACGCGAATCCGCTGCGATTTGAGACAAAACTCCAAAGTTTTGGTCGCAAGGGATTTAAAAAAGAAGGGGGGTTGGGAATCGCACGGGATTCTCCCGGTTTTTCCCCTGGAGTTAATCCAAGGAATTCTTACTTTGGGAAAACCTCACCTCGCTCTGCCTTTAGTGATTTTCTCCCTTTTTTCACCAATTCCACCCGAATTTTTTGGTTTCCCAGCGGCTCCTCGGAGCCCCCCGTGGGTTTTTTGTCCAGATTTCCCAATTTAACTTTTTTTTGTTGGAAAAAGCAAGAAAAGCGGGAGGACAGCGAGGAACGGCTCTTCCAGAGGGAAACATCACGGTTTTATTTCAAATCGAGAGGTTGGCACCAAAAAACCCCAAAGCTGCAAAAAATCTGTCCCTGCTCTCGCCACTTTTATTCAAAGTCCAGAATTCTTGCCAGGCTGAAAGATCAAAACCACCCCAAAACCGCCTTTTCTAAGGAATTCCCGTATTCCAGAGGGGAAAAATCCTCCAAAAATTAAAAATAATTGGCTTTGAACCTCGGTTTTATTTTAATCCGGCTCGAAATAAAAAGGAATAATTTGATTTTTTAGCTCCTATTTCTCTGTCTGAGTCCCCCTGAAAATCTTGGAATTGCCGGCAGGAAAAGCGGCGGGATTTGGAATCCAGCTCCCGATTTCCACCCTTTTTGCTGCCATTAGGGTGTCAAATATCCACGGATTTAGCGCGGAAACTCGTTTATTGCGGGCGAGGATGGGAGAAAAACGCTTTTTAAATTACTTTTTAATTGTGTTTCCTGCGGAAGGATGGCGGATAATTCACATTTAAACCCCGCCTGGCAGAGGGGAGAAAATAAAAGCCGCTCCCAGCAGCCGGGGAGGTTTGAAAATTCTCCTAATTCCAGGGAAATGCGGATTTTTGGGGGATAAAACGCTCCCGGAATGGATTTGGGGCGATGCTGATGGAGCTGGGGCACCCCCGGACTCCCTTCCTGCAGATCCCGGGCATCTCCCGGTCCGAAAAATTGGGAAAAGTGGGGAAAAAAGGGGAATTTCCCCCTCAGCATCATCATTTTTGGCAGTTTTCCAAAGGATAAATCATTCCCTGGTGGAAAACTTCGGATTTTCCCCCTCCCACTTTTTTTTCCTCCCCGCAACCACTCCCTGCCTTAAGATTTTATCCCCTCTGATCCCACCGGAAAAGCAAAAAAAACCCAATAAAAATATTATTTCCGTGCATTAAATTCATCCTAAATCATTCTCCAATAAAACTTCCCTCCCGTCATTCTTTTCGGAGGGGATTTTCTGCAGGAAAAGGCGTTCTTGAGGCCGAATTCCCGCTTTTCCCTTTGTCCATTGGCTCCGGGAAGGCTCCTTCTGCTCGTTATTGATGGGTTTGGCGGAGTTGGGAGAAATCCGCTGGCAAATGGAAGCATCTCCGTGATGGATGAGGAGCCGGGCTCTAAATCAGCCCCCACTGATACAAATTATTGTAATCTGCCCCTTTTTATGATGGATTGGGAATTTATGGAGTCGCGAGCTGGGTTCGGAGACTCCATTGTGGAGGTTGGCTGCCCATAAAGTTCTGAAAAGGCTTCTAGGGGAGGTTTCATATTATTTATTTTATTTTATTTTATTTTATTTTATCTTTATTTTATCTTTATTTTATTTTTAAATTTAATTTGATTTTGTATTTTTTCTTCCTTTCCTTTCCTTTCCTTTCCTTTCCTTTCCTTTCCTTTCCTTTCCTTTCCTTTCCTTTCCTTTCCTTTCCTTTCCTTTCCTTTCCTTTCCTTTTCCCAACCCTCAACTTTTTCATTCAGAGCTGTCTAATCCTTAAATTTTAAATTCAAAGCTGCGTCCAATCCTCCAATTTTAAACCCAGAGCTGAGTCTAACTCAAGTTTTAAACTCAGAGCTGTGTTTAACCCTCACATTTCCTCATTTTTTCCCCCTAAATGAAGATTTTTGTGCAAGATTCTGCGAGAGGCAGTGGGAGAAGGAGCCCCTGTGTTTATTCCCAAGGTGGGGGAATGCCCAGGGAAGTTTTTTCCCTGCCAAGGTTCCATTCCCGATCCCCAGGAATGGGAATCCAGCAATTCCCTGATGCCCAGCCTGGCCCAGACCCACTTTTGGGTGGGTTTTGCTCATTTATTTGTTGATTTTTTGCCTCCTGCTGCCGCTCAGATCCGCCGAGCTCACTTTGCATAAGATCAGAGAAAGTTCCCTCCCGATTTCCGCCAGCTGGGGAAAAGTCCAGCAGCAAAATCAGATTTTTTTTTTTTTTTTCCTGCTTTCTTGCTGCCAGATAAGCGCGGCATTCCTGGATTTCTGCTTTCTGTAAATCCTTTTCTATGATGTGGCCACTTCAGAGGGGCTGCGGGGGGTGGAGGGGGAACATTCCGGGGACATTTCCTGGCCAGCACATCCAGAACATCAAAAAACCCGGGATTTTTTCTCGTCTGTTGCACCAGGCGGACAGAGAGGGGCTGCAAAACTTCTCCCGGTATCACCGCAAAAGGGGATTTTAATAAAAAATAACAGCGGCCACGCCAGGGCTCCCAGCGAGATAAAAATTCTCCTTGATCTGCTGATAGGGAGGAATCCACCAGAGTGGCAGATCAAAGGCAGCAAAAAAACCCCCAAATTTTTTGAATAATAAAAGCATTTTTCCTCCTCTTCTCCGCCCCCAAAGCTCCATCTCCCACCTCCGGTGCCAAAAGAATTTCCCTCCATAAATAATTTCCAGAAATTCCGTGTTGGACAATAATTTTTTGGAGGGGAAATAATAATAATAATAATAATAATAATTTAAAAAGCAGCGTGGGGTTGTTTTCCATAACATTTCTTGGAGGCTCCACATCTTTCAGTCCCTTATCGGGTTTTTATTTTTGAAATACGAGGCACCGACGGCTCCTCTCTTTTGGGACCAAGAGGTTATCGGAGTGTAAATACCTGAGCTCTTCTGAGAAAGAGCAGAGAACGTTTAAAACACGCTCCTGGCCCCCCTCCTTCCCAGCTTTTATCCCCGTTTCACCTGGGCTTTCACAAGCCGAGGTGTGCTCCTAATCGGCCGGCTGATAAACCCGGCTTATCTCGGATCGAGAGCGCCGGGATCACCTCTGGGGCTTCCCCTTTTTTTTTTTTTTTTGTTAAGTGATAAGTAGCTCTTTTTAAAAAAAAAAATTATTATTAAAAAGAGGTTTTAAACACGAATTTGAGGATGGGAAATCACTGGGGCAGTGCTTGGGGTTTTCCCAGCGAGGAAATTCGGGGTAAAATCCATGAATTTTGAGCACGGGAGCGAAACGAGAAGGAAACCCGAGGAGTTCTGGTTTTGAGAAGGAGACAGTAGACAATGAGAATTCCCAGAAGAATTTCTGTCTGCAAAGGAAACACCTCAGCCCCGAGGCCGAGACTTCCTGTCCCAAACAGGTGAATGACAGCTAAAAAAGCCCCAAAAGGCTTTCAAATGCGGCAGGGAGGGAAAGCAGCTCCCACCAGGGTTTCTCCTGCCGTGGGGTGAAGGCCTGGATGTGAAAACTGGGGGGAAAGGGCTGGGTTTGGAAAGGGCCACAAAAAGGGAAGTTTTGCTCCTTATTTAAACGTTGGATGGGCCGTGGAGGGTTCTGGAGAGCTGCAGGAGTTGTTGTTCCAACTGGTTTTAGGGCTGGCAGGGTCACAGAACCTCCAGGAACTGGTCCATGAAGGCCTTTTGGGTTAAAATCTGATTAATTTACAAACCCAGGGGCAATCCCACTCCGTGAGTTGCTGTCTCCTGGGCAGGACTCCCTGTGTCAAAGGTGGGTTTTTGGAACAGCATCCCCTCTGTCCCGGCTGGTTTCGCTTCCCAGTTCCTGGAATTGTGGTGTGGAGAGGGAGCAGAGCCCAGGGCACACCCAGCTCTGCCTGGAGAAGGTCTGGACATGGGAATGACCCTCTGGATTCCACTGAGCACAGCCCAGGGCATGTCCAGCTCTGGCTGGAGAAGGTCTGGACAGGGGAATGAGCCTCTGGATTCCACTGACCACAGCCCAGGGCACCTCCAGCTCTGCCTGGAATGAGGAATGACCCTCTGGATTCCGCTGAGCAGATCCCTGCTGCCTGTAAAGGGTTTCTGGACCACCAGTTCCTACAAACTCATCCCAGGAGGGAGCAGAGAGTTCAGACCACCCAGACACCAGGAGAGCTCCACAACTGGTTTGACTTAGGGCGGAGTGGGAATGGAACTGACTCAGACCCAGCCAAGTGAGACTGA
This sequence comes from Edolisoma coerulescens, assembly GCA_013397115.1. Taxonomy (NCBI): domain Eukaryota; kingdom Metazoa; phylum Chordata; class Aves; order Passeriformes; family Campephagidae; genus Edolisoma; species Edolisoma coerulescens. Next base: position 108,061 of record VWZW01000636.1, on the reverse strand, counting down.
CTTCAATCCACCTTTTCTCCCCTCCCCTCCCATCCGGGCCGAGGTGGAGGAGCCGAACCCCAGACGGGGCCGATCAAACCCCAGGTATTAAATCACGACTGCAGTGAGTGCGCCACGATTTGCTCAAGTTTCCTACAAAGCCCAAACCTGGGGGTTCCCGGGTTAAACCAGCGCAGAACCGCTCCCTGCAACAAATCCTCTCCTCCTTTTATTTTTTTGCCCACTCAGCCTCACGCTCGGTGCCATAAATCTCTGCTCCCAAAGATCCCCCGGCAGGGGTTTATCTCTGGGATTTGCCGCCCCGTGCTCTCGCCGCTCGCAGCACCTTCCCCTCGCGCAGGTGGGGAGAAAGCCAAACAAACATTACCAAGCGAGGCCATGCACTATTTCATGTCGGGCGTTCCTGAGCGCCCCGGGAGGAGCGGGGGCTGTTTAGATATCAGATGTTCCCCTGCCAGCTCGCTGAAGCACCGCTGACTGATGGCCACGGCCCCCCGGCCACCTTTGGCCACCGCTGCCCTTTAACTCGGCGGCCGGGGCAGGAATCGCTTTCCCGGTGCGACATCCCCGCCTGGAGCCGCTCCAGCTGAAGCCGGGGTTGCTGACAGGAGCTGCCGCCTCCCTCCCGTTCCCCGCACCCGGTCCGTGTCCGGCCCGCGGCGCCGGGACGGGGCGATCCGTGCCCGCCGCCGGCCCCGCCGCGGCGGCAGCTCCCGATAAGCGCGCGCGTGCCCGCGGCTTTGCCGGTCCCGGCGCGCGGGGGGCAGCGGGACGCGGGATGCGCCTGCCGGGGGCTACCAGCGGCCTGCGCCACGGGGTCAAGTGGCTCTTGTGCTCGAGGCAGCCAGAGATAGCAAGCGGGGGCGCGTTCTCTTTTTTCCCCCCTTTTTTCTCTTTTTGTTCCCTTTTTTTCTCTTTTTTTGGTCTCTTCTTTCCCCCTTTTCTTTGGGTCTTTTTTCCCCCTTTTTTTCCTCCCTCCCCCCTTTTTTCCTTTTTCCTCCTTTTAAAAATTCTTTCTCCCTTTTTTCTTTCCCCTCTTTNTTTCTTTCTTTTCTTTTTTTTTGTACAACCCCTCAGGCTGAAAGGTTTAAACTCACCTTTACCTACTGGGGGTCAGGGAAGGAGTTTCTTTGTGGGGTAAATGAGCTGATAATTGGATTTGCAGAGGTTTTTTCCACCTTCCAGCGCAGCAGCTGCTGCTGCCTCTCCTGGGGAAGGGTCTCCGAGCAGGAGAAACAAGGATTTGATGCAGTTCCACTTTTATGACGCTGCAAATGCCCTTCTTTGCCCTTTTCTGGGCTCTGCCAGAAGATTTTCCAGGGATGGGGATGGAAAAGCTCCATTTCAGGGTTGTTCTGCAGGATATTTTCCAGGGTTTTGCTGGATTTGCAGCCAGGCTGGCCTCAGATCCATTTATTTTAACTTATTTGGAGTTCTCTGCTCTGCCACAGGGGCAGCAGCGCCTGGACAAGGTGATGGACAAGGGACAATTATCCCAAACCAGCACACGGAATATTCTGGAGAGGCTGGGATATTTTTCCAGCACCCACAAACACCTCGAGGACTCAGCCCTCTGCTGTCTTTTCCCTCTCTGACAGCATTTTTATCCGGGAAGTTCTCATTGCCCTCCGTAAAAACCGATCCCACAGGAAGGACAAGGCCGCAGAGGCCTGGGCCGGGCGCCTTTGGAACGTTTTCCTTTCAATCCCACATTGCTTCTCTCGTCCTATTGATTTCCCCTTTCCTCACAAGTGCTCTCGGCTGCTGGAGGAGCCCTGAAAGCTCCGAGGAACTCGTTTATTTTGTCACTTCGTGCCATTTCCCAGGGAGAAAAATGGCAAATCCACAGAGCGGGCCCGGCCTGTTGGTTTACATTGAGAAAAAAGCAGCTGTGTCAGGAGAGTGACCAAAAAGGGGCATTCCCACCCTAAAAACGCAGCCTCATCTGGTTCAAAAAGATGAATTTTCTGGGTTTGAGCAACCTCTGGGTCATTTCCCAAAGATTTGAGTGCTGGGGTGAAGAGGCAGGGCAGGATTTAGAGCTGGGAAGGAGAAAGGAGGGATGAGGGGAGAATTCCTGGGGTGAGGAAGGGTGAGGCGGACTCAGCTGGGGGGGATTTCTGCAGGAAAAGTCATTGTCACTGGCACGTGCGGGGCTGGGAAGTGTCGGGAATTCCGGGATTTCTGCAGGGAAAACCTGGGAACCACACACGGTGTCCTCACACGGCTCCAGGCAGAGGGCTGAGAATCCCAAACGCTAAAAATCGGAATTTTGCGGAGGTGAAATCCTATTCCCATTTAAACCCTGAGCTCATTTCTCCGAGTAAACAACACAATTTAAAGGACTGAGAGGAACTCGCTGGGCCCCGGGGCTGTTTCATCCACCTGCTGCTCTATTTTTAGTGCCGAGCTCTTCCCAAGCACCATTAAAGAGGGAAAAGCAGCAGGACTTTGGGTTTGGGATTTAAAAGGTTGCCTCGTCCCCGGAAGAACTGGAAGCTTTTTACCTAAGAACAAGCAGCCGGAGCAAATGGAGCAGCAGATTTCACCTGGGGGACTCATCTCTGCTAACTTTAGAAGCTTTAAATGAGGTTTTTACCCAGCCCAGCCACTCAGGCTCCTGTCAGAGCACGGCTGAGCTGAACTTTGGCTCAGCTGATCCTTAAAAGTGCATTTTTCCCTCCAGTTGTTATTAAAAAATCCATAAAACCCCCAGCTCAGAGAGCTCACCTGTGGCAGTGTTTGTTTTGCTCCCTGTTTGGATGCACCAGTCTGTCTAAATTTGTATTTTCAAGGTTGCTCGAAGGCTTTAAACATTTCCTGATCCTTTCTGGTGCAGTTTTGGGTGGAAAAGGAGATTATTTTTTTCAGATTTCTGATGCTTTGGGTGGAAAACAGGTTTTTTTTCCCGGAGTTCTGATGGTTTGGGTGGAAAAGGAGATTTTTTTCCAGAATTCTCTTGGTTTCCCTTCCACCACCAAAGCTTTTTGCAGGAGCAGCATCTCCCAGAAACAGCTTTAGAGACTGAGTGAGCACCTCTAAAGTTTTAGGTGGAAAAGGAGATTATTTTTTTCAGATTTCTGATGCTTTGGGTGGAAAACAGGTTTTTTTTCCCGGAGTTCTGATGGTTTGGGTGGAAAAGGAGATTTTTTTCCAGAATTCTCTTGGTTTCCTTTCCACCACCAAAGCTTTTGCAGGAACAGCATCTCCCAGAAACAACTTCAGGGGTTGGGTGAGAACCTCTAAAACCTTGGGTGGAAAAGGAGATTTTTTTCCAGAATTCTCTTGGTTTCCTTTCCACCACCAAAGCTTTTGCAGGAACAGCATCTCCCAGAAACGGCTCCAGGGGTTGGGTGAGAGNGTAGAAAATGAGATTTTTTTTTCCCAGAGTTCTCACAGTTTCCCAAAGCTTTTTGCGGGAACAGCGTCTCCCAGAAACGGCTCCAGGGGTTGGGTGAGAGCCTCTAAAACCTTGGGTGGAAAAGGGGATTTTTTTTCTTTTTCCAGAGTTTTGATGGTTTGGGTGGAAAAGCAGATTTTTTTCTGGACTTCTGATGGTTTGGGTAGAAAATGAGATTATTTTCCAGAGTTCTCGCAGTTTCCCAAAGCTTTTTGCGGGAACAGCATCTCCCAGGAAGGGCTTTAGGGGTTGAATGAGCACCTCTAAAACTTTAGGTGGAAAAGCAGATTATTTTTTTCATATTTCTGACGGTTTGGGTAGAAAACGAGATTTTTTTTCATTGTTTCCCAAAGGTTTTTGCAGGAAGAGCATCTCCCAGGAAGGGCCCCAGGGCTCGGGTGAGCTCCCGTGAGCCTCGCCGACACCGCAGCTCGCTGACAGCGCCGCGGGTTCGCTTTTGGGACGCCCGGTTCTGCGGACACGAGGCAGATAAAGGGCAGCAGCTCCTCCTGAGCAGCACTCCCGATAATCTGTCACCACTCCTGCCGTGCCCAGCCCAGCGGGAAACGCCTCGAAGCTTGGAAAAACACGTTCCCTGCTTTCCCTCCTCTTCCCCAAGTTAAAAACCACGGGAATGATTCTCTGGACAAAGCAGAGATGAGGGAGCTTCCACCTCATCCACCCTGGAAGGATCAGGAGGCAGAAAGTTGAGAATTATTCCTGATTTTGGGAGGCTGGGGTGGTCCCCAAAATCCACCGTGGGGTTTATGATTCCTGGTGAATTATTCCTGACTTTGGGAGTCTGGGGGAGGTCCCAAGATCCACCATGGAATTTCTGATTCCTGGTGGGATTCCTGATTGTGAATTATTCCAGATTTTGGGAGTCTGGGGTGGGCCCAAAATCCATCATGGAGTTTCTGATTCCTGGTGAATTATTCCAGATTTTGGGAGGCTGGGGTGGTTCCAAGATCCACCACGGAATGTCTGATTGCTGGTGGGAATCTTGAACATCAACCATTTCTCTATTTCTCCATTTCTCAATTCCTACGTTTCCCTATTCCCAGAGAATTCCTACATTCCCAATCCCCCTCTGCCTGCCCTGGCAGCCTGATTTTCCAGCCCTGCTCCATAAATTCCTTTCTCACACGATTCGAAGGTATTTTTTTCCTCCCCAAACCAGAGCTCTGAGGCCTCCCCTGAGCGAGGCTCGGCCCCTCAGCAGGAACATTTTCCATGCAGGAGCATTTTCCGTGCAGGAACATTTTCCACGCCTGCAGACGTTTGCCAAGCCCCGGAACCCCTTTAACATCTGCTGAGGAGCCAAAAAAAATCCCCGAGCCTCAGCAGTTCGGGGGCCTGGGCTTTTTTAAAAGCCACATCAAGGTCCTGCTCGGCTCCGTGCGATCCTTTGGACACCATCCCGGGGAAATGGGAACTGGAGCCGGGATTAAAGCTGGAAAAATGCTGGAGAAAAGCTCCCAGGTGGGGCCTTGGAGCGGTTCCAGGCCCCTTTGTTGAACATCTCGCCCTCCCCGCTCCTGCTTTGAACAGGAATTTTCCCCTCCGTGTTTTACACGAGGTCTGGGCCGATTTCGGGGCCGTTTTCTCGGGAATGTTGGGACCCACACCTGAGATTCCCAATTTTCCAGCCCCCCAGGATCTAAAAGCTGCACTTTTTTTAGGCCTTTATCTCCTCTTTATCCCATTTCCTTCCCGCTCTGCTCCTTCCTTTTGTCTCTGTCGTGTTCCTGCTGCTCCGGAGCTGCTCCATCCGTGGGGAAATTCAGATGCCCCCAAAAAATCCACATTTTGCCCCATATTCACAGCGGGTTTATCCATCCTGGAACAAATCCAGAGCCGATTTGGGCCTGGTTAGGATCCAGACCCTGTTTTACCCCATTTAGGATCCAGACCCTGTTTTATCCCAATTAGGATCCAGACCCTGTTTTATCCCATTTAGGATCCAGGCCCTGTTTTATCCCAATTAGGATCCAGGCCTTGTTTTATCCCAATTAGGATCCAGGCCCTGTTTTATCCCATTTAGGATCCAGATCCTCTTTTGGCCTGGTTAGGACCCAGATCCTCTTTTGGCCTGGTTAGCATCCAGAGCCTGCTTGAGCAGGATTTTTCTCTCATTCCCTTTCCTGGCCTCCATCCCAGTGTCCACCAGACCAATCCAGGCCCTTTCCCACCGTTCCCTGATGTTCTGCCCCAGGGAGTGTGGGATCCACAACCTGGGATCCCAAAATTCCAGCAGCACTGATTTTGTTGGTCCTATTTTCTCCTCAGGAACTGGAGTTACTGGACAAGGAGTAATGGGTTCAAACAGAAAGAGGGGGAGTTTAATGGGATATTGGGAAGAGAATCTTCCCTGTGAGGGTGGGGAGGGGCTGGGATGGAATTCCTGGAGAAGCTGGGGCTGTCCCTGGATCCCTGGGATTGTCCAAGGCCAGGTTGGAGCCACCTGGGATAATGGGAAGGGTCTGGATAATGATGGAAGGGGCTGGATGAGCTTTGAGGTCCCTTCCAACTTAACCCATCCCATCCCATCCCATCCCATCCCATCCCATCCCATCCCATCCCATCCCATTCCAATCCCATCCCATTCCAATCCCATCCCATTCCCTGAGAATCCAAAGGCCTCAGCAACCCTTTGCCCCATCTCCCTCACCCAGAGACAAAATCCCTGGAGCCAAAACGCAATTCCAGGCCTGGCAAGGGCTTGGAGAAGGATCCAGACCCTTCCCAAGCCTCTCGGAGCTCAAATTCTGCCCACGGGGACTTGCAGGCTGTCAACAAGCTCCGGGCAGGAATCTCAGCTCCCTCCAGGGAAAGGGGCACGAACGTTCCCGGGAGCTGCGCAGGAATCCGAGCGGCTCGGCCGAGAAAAAGGAACTCCAGGAAGTCCCTGGAAGTGCTGAGTGAGGCAGCGAAAAGAGGCAGAAAAACGTCTGAGGAGGTGTCAGTCAGGCTGATGGGTGTCCCTGGAAATTCCCAGCCTTCCAACGGCTCTGAATCCAAGAATTTCAACGAGGCAACATCCAGGGATCTCCACCACCTCCAGCTTTCCAAGGATGAAGTCATTCCCCTCCCCTAAAAGCACAATATTCCTCAGCAGAGTCATTCCTCTGGAATACTCCTTTCCTTTTTTTTTTTTTTTTTTTTTTTGGATGGAAAAACTTTGGTCTTTCCAAAGTTGGGAGGGGAGGAAAACAAAAAAGGAGGGAAGAAAAAAAAAAAAAAGCAGGAGACGTTTCCGAGGTGAAGCTGCCCAGCTGGCAGGTGATTTATGGAGTGCTGAAAAGCATCTTCGGAGCTGTCATTTATCTCGGAGCCCTCAGCCTAAATAAACAAAGAGCCCCCCCCCTTCCCTGATGATAGCTCCAGTGGAAACCATTCCAAAGGCCGGGAGTTGGCACTGGAAAACCCCCTCTGGATATCCCGGCCCACAGGTGCTCCCTAGTGGAGCACCCGGCCCTTCCCAGGTCCTGGGCCTGCTCTCCTTCACCTCCTGGGAGGGAAATTACATCAAAAACTCTGGGAAAACCAAATCCAAAGGGTTTGGATCCATCCCAGTCCTGCTGAGGGATTACAGATTCCCAAAAAGTCTTGCCCTGTTGGATCAAACTCCGAAGGTTCTGCTCTCAGGGAGAGCAGGAAAGGCCTCTTCTCCCCCAAATCTTTCCTTACACCAACATCCCACCCCTGATCCCGATTGTCCCTTGGATCTCTCAGCATTCCCAAACCCCTTCCCAACCTTTGATCCACTTCTGGCTCCCCCAGAATTTGTAAATCAGAGAATCCCTCCTATCTAAGAGATAAGGGAGCGAGTCCAGATGCACCAGGAGAGCACGGAGGAGATAATGGCAGGGAATTCCACAGGCAGGAAATCTGGATCCTCGTCTGCTGGGAGATACCGGAGTTTTGGGACTTGTTAATTGTTTTTTTGTAAACACAGAATCCCGGATTGGGTTTGACCAGGAGCCAGGACTGCATCCCTGATGGGAAAAATCAAGGGAAAAGGAGAAGGGAGACAGAGATGGGAATGAGGAATGGGAGGAATTTCACGGAGAGAGGATGAATTGAGGTTGTCGCTGTTCTGGGAGGGATTTGTGGCAAAACTTCCTTCAGAACATCCATGGATTTCTGCGTGGACTTGTTCCCTCAAAAATGGGCTCTTCTTCCCCCAAAAATAGGCACTTTTCCCCTCAAAAATGGCTCCTTTCCCTCAAAAATGGCCTCTTTTTTCCTCAAAACATGGTCTCTTTCCCCTCAAAACATGGCCTCTTTCCCCTCAAAACCGGGCTCTTTTCCCTCAAAAATGGCTCTTTTCCCCTCAAAACCGGCTCTCTTTCCCTCAGACTCAGGCTCTTTTCCCTCAAAAATGGCTCTCTTCCCCTCAAACTTGGGCCCTTTTCCCCTCAAAAACGGACTCTTTTCCCTCAAAAATGGCCTCTTTCCCCTCAAAACCGGGCTCTTTTCCCTCAGAAATTGCTCTTTTCCCCTCAAAAATGGCTCTCTTTCCCTCAGACTCAGGCTCTTTTCCCTCAAAAATGGCCTCTTTTCCCTCAAAAATGGCTCTCTTCCCCTCAAACTTGGGCCCTTTTCCCCTCAAAAACGGACTCTTTTCCCTCAAAAATGGCCTCTTTCCCCTCAAAACCGGGCTCTTTTCCCTCAGAAATTGCTCTTTTCCCCTCAAAAATGGCTCTCTTTCCCTCAGACTCAGGCTCTTTTCCCTCAAAAATGGCCTCTTTTCCCTCAAAAATGGCTCTCTTCCCCTCAAACTTGGGCCCTTTTCCCCTCAAAAACGGACTCTTTTCCCTCAAAAATGGCCTCTTTCCCCTCAAAACCGGGCTCTTTTCCCTCAGAAATTGCTCTTTTCCCCTCAAAAATGGCTCTCTTTCCCTCAGACTCAGGCTCTTTTCCCTCAAAAATGGCCTCTTTTCCCTCAAAAATGGCTCTCTTCCCCTCAAACTTGGGCCCTTTTCCCCTCAAAAACGGACTCTTTTCCCTCAAAAATGGCCTCTTTCCCCTCAAAACCGGGCTCTTTTCCCTCAGAAATTGCTCTTTTCCCCTCAAAAATGGCTCTCTTTCCCTCAGACTCAGGCTCTTTTCCCTCAAAAATGGCCTCTTTT
>VWZW01000636.1:86109-96215 GCA_013397115.1 Edolisoma coerulescens | reverse complement strand
GGGTTTTGAGGTTGTTTTGAGGCGTGCGAGATGAATTTTGATGATTCAGGCCCAGAAAGTGGAACCAGGCTTTGGTTTTATCGCGGCAAAAAAAATTGTCACGGCATCACGGAATATCCCGAGCTGGAACAGACCCCTAAGGATCATCAAAATCCCACTTCTTCCCCGAAAATCCATGCTGGAAGCTTCTCCTGGCAGGAATTTTTCCTGGCAGGAAAAACTGGAGCTGGAATCTCCTGTTCCTTTCATCCCCACCCTTTCCTGGNTGCTCAACCTGCTCCAGAGGGGTTTTTTCCAGCCTGGGAATGTTCCCACCGGGAAGGTTTGGTTTGGCTTTTCCCGCTCCCAGTGCCAGGAATTGGGGAATTGCCCAATTAGCCATGGAATGGTTTGGGTGGGATGTCACAGACCCAGGGCTCTCCAAATGAACCTCCAGGGCTCTTCCCGTGCTCCCTGATCCCACTTTTCCACAGGAACTGGCAATTCCCTCCTCCAGACCTTGACATTTGTGTTGGTTTAGGGCCAATTCCAAAGATTCTCCTCCCCCAGCCTCGAACTCCCCTTGAAAACCTCGTTTTCCATCAAAATTAAAGTGATAAAACCAGAATTAAACCATTTTCCATGATATTTTTCTTTATTTCTCCTTGAAAATATCATTTTTTTGGAGGTCACTCTCGGGAATCCCGACAGATCCGGAAGCTGCTCCCATTTCCGTTGCTAAATACCTTTTTACGCCGATTCCAGCGACCTCTGGAGCATCCCAAAATCCCCTGGGGCTGTCCTTTAGGATTTCTCCTGCTGGATTCAATCCCGATCCCCGAGCCGAGTTCACCGGGAGTTTTCCTCCCCCTGCCCGGCTCCGGTGACAAATTGGAACACGAGCGCTTAATGAAAAATGCTGGAAACGTCGGCGAGGATCAGGAAAATCCCGCCCTGGAATTGACAGGCGGCCCATCTGCATCCCAGCCTTCCCATTAATTCCCTAACAACACCCGACAGGAGAGCCCGGAGGGTTAAAAACTTAATTTAATCCCGGCTGGATGCGGGATGAGGGAGGCGCCGATAAAATTCCGCTTTTTCCTTGCGTTTTTAATCCACGTTTTTCAGCCAGCCCGGGGATCAATCCCCGTCCCTCGGTGACATCTGCCACCAGGATTGGTGACATTTCCCTCCCCCCGTGTCGCCGCTGGCACAGTGATTTCAGGATTTGGGATTGGGGATTTCAGGATGTGAGGATTTCAGGATGTCAGGATGTCAGGATTTCAGGATTTCCCAAATCCCGGGGAAAAAAAAGCATCCCCGTCCAAATTTGAAAAGCCAAGAAAGCCACGGAAGTGATTTTTGAGGGAATGAAGAGGCAGAAACACAGCTGGGAATGGAATGGGCTGGGAATGGGCTGGGAACGGGCTGGGAATGAGCTGGGAATGAGCTGGGAATGGGCTGGGAATGGGCTGGGAATGGGCTGGGAATGGGCCGGGAATGCTGTTTGGATCACACAGGTGGGACATGGAGCTGTGGGAAGAGCCCTGGCTCCCGACATCTCCAATCCCACGGAATCCCGGGGTCAGAATCTGCCTCTGACCCCAACCCCCGCTGCCATTCCAGCTTCTCCCAATCCATCCCAGTCCCAATCCATCCTGATTCCCAGCATGGCTGGGCTCCCTGAATCCTTCCAAACACAGGGAATGGGGCTGGACCGGGAAGGTTTGGGACAGGTTTGGGGCAGGAATCGCTGTCCTTTGGAGCTGCCATGGCAGGATTCCCCGAATCCTGGGAAGCTTCCAGACTTCCCAGGAAACCCCGGGAAGCTTCCAAATTCCCTGTTAAGGAATGGGGCTGAACCGGGTGGTTTTGGGTTCAGGATGGGGACAGATTGGGGCCAGGAATTGCTGTCCCTTGGAGCCAGCCCCGTTTAGGGCCAACCCCTCCGTTAATCCCTCTCCAGGCTCCCCATATCCCACCGGATCCTTTGGGATCTCCCTTCCCTGACCTTTCCAGGTACCAACCCTGGCGAGCGGGAAGAGGGAGAGGAGGAGACGAGAAAAATCAGCTCCGAGGGGGAAAATTTTCCGCGCCTCCAGCATCGACAAACTGGGGATGCGCCAGCCTGGAATGAACCCCGATATTCCCGGGGTTTGGAAGCAGCGGGAATCCATCAGGAAGCGGCTCCGCGGCGCGGTTCGTGTCCCCGCGTGGTGACAAATGGGAGGTGACAGCTCATTCTGCCTGTGTCACTCCGCCCGTCCCGCTCGCTGCCCCCGCTCCGAGCCGCCCGTGCTTCGTGTTCCGCTCGGCAGAGCGCGGATCAACGCGGGAAAAGCCTCGCGCGACCCGGCCCCACCCAGCCCAGCCCATCCCTCCTCGCTTCCCCAAGGATTTGGCGAGCCAGGGATATGGAACTCCGCTCCTCCCATCGTTTTCGCCGTCCCTTTTTGGGGTTAAAGTTATCCCGAATGTGAATTCCCGTCCCCCGGGTGTGCCCAGAACATTCCACCAGTCCTCCCTGCCGAATCCTGGGATTGCAGGGGACAGGATTTCCTGGGGTGCAGCGTATTCCTGGCGGAGATTCCAGGCTCTGTCCGTGCACGGGATGGGGAATGAAGGAAAGGAAAACAGAGATGGCAGGGACGGAGATTTCTGCTCCTGATCCCATTGATTTGTGCTCTCCGAGAGCTCTCGAGTGAAATTCCCGCAGCCAATTCCCTCCAGAGTGCTTGGAAAAACCTGGGATAGCGAAGGGAAAAGGCCGGAGATGGGCTGGAATCTGCCCCGGGGCAAGGGAAACACAAACCAGGGGTTGGGAACTCCTGGTCACATCCTGGAAACCTGGAATGACCTCAAAGAATTCCCTCAGCCAAGGATTCCAAGGGGTTGCCCTGTCCATGTTGGATCCCGGCTGGAATCGCCCTGTCCATGCTGGAATCGCCCTTTCCCTGCTGGATCCCGGCTGGAATCCCCCTTTCCATGCCGCATCCTGGCAGGAATTGCCCTTTCCATGCCGGACTCCGGCTGGAATCGCCCTTTCCATGCTGGATCCCGGCTGGAATTGCCCTGTGCTCCACCGGGAATGCGGCTCCGGGAACTTTCCATGCCGGACTCCAGCTGGAATCTCCCTTTCCATGCCGAATCTCGGCAGGAATTGCCCCATCCGTGCCCCAGTCCCACTGGGAGCAGCAGGAATGCCGGGCGGTGCCACCCCAAGGTGACAGGTTGGCTGTCCCCGTGTCCCTGCGCTCCCACTCCCAGACAAATCCAAGCTGCGATTCCATCTCCAGGGGTTGTGACCCCGCATCCCGTTGCCATGGAAACACTTCCCGCTGCCAGGTTGTTCCCGGGGATGCTGAGATTTAAAGGTGGAGGCTGGAAAATCCAGAGTTTGGGAGCAGCCGAGTGGGAAAATTCCTTTCCCTGCCTCGGACACCTCCTGATCTCCACCGGAATTCCAGGATTTGCTGAGGAGGTGGCAGGGAAAGGAGGAGGGGGAAGAAGGAGGAGGATTCGCTCGTCTTTTCCAAGGAATTCTCTTCCACAGGGAAGGGAATTTGTGTATTAAGCTCAGTATGGAACTCGGAGCTTTTAGGTATCCATCAAAATCCATCATTCCCTCCTTCCCAAACGGGATTTGGATCCTGCCCTTGTCCCTGCCAGCCCAGCCTGATCCTCACTCCCACTCTGCCCGGATGCAAAAGGAGATTTTCCATTTCCCCTCCATCTCTTTCTCCCGTACATTCAGCCTGGAGCTGGAATTCAGCGGCATTCCCTGAAATCGGGGATGTGGAGGTGGAAAAATCCTCAATTCCCGAGCGAGAAACGGGATCTCCTCCAACACCCGGGGTTTGCATCCCGATAATTCCACCTCTACAAGACACCTGGGAACAAGTGGGACAAATCCCAGTGCAGGGAGAGCTCCGGGAGGACTCTGGAGCCGGGAATTCGCTGCCGGCGGAGCTGTCAGCTCCTCAGGCGGGTGACAGCCGCCGCCTGACAGGGAACCACTTAACTTCCAATTTTCCCTGCTCCCGATATTCCGCTCAGGCACGGCAGGCAGGGCACTGAAGGTAAATAAAAGTGACACCTTCCTCCTTCCCTCCATCCCTCCCTCCTTCCATCCCAGCTCTTCCCGAGGCCACGATTCCCAGATCCCGCCTGGAATGAGCTGGAGGAGGGCTGGGAGCTGGGGGCTGGATTTTCCAAAGGGTGATCTTGGATGATTTTCCAAGGAGAGAGGAGCTGGTGGTGAAAAGGGCAGGGCCTGGGGAGCGGAGTCTGGAGCTGGAGCTTTTCTTGGGATGGGAGGTGCAATTCCAGGGTATTCCGTGATATTTTTGTGCGGTCTTGGATCAATTAAAAGGAGCTGCCACTCTCTGGGCATCAATTCCTGCAGGTTCCGTTCGCTCTGCAAACCCCTCCTAGGCCCAGCTCGCCTCTCCCAGCCCTGGGAAAAGGCTCCACAAAGGAATTCCAGCCCAGAATTCCCAGAGCCCGGCTCAGGGTCAGGGATCCGTTGCTCCGGGCATTCCCGGGAATGCTGCAGCCACAGGATGCAGGGATCTGTTGGTTTGGGAGGAGAAAAGGCATCAGCTGGAATTCCGGATCAGCCTGCCTGGGGTCGGATCTGGGACCTTCGGAGTGCTTTGGTTTGGGATTGTAGCCCCTTGTAATCCTGAGAGTGTAAATAATCCTGGAATTTTAAACCCTTGTAGTCCTGGAACTGTAACCCCTTGTAATCCTGGAATTGTAAATAATCCTGGAATTTTAAACCCTTGTAATCCTCGAGTTACAAACCCTTGAAACCCTGGAATTGTAAACAATCCTGGAATTTTAAACCCTTGTCATCCTGGAATTGTAAATAACCCTGGAATTGTGACCCCGTGTAATCCCGCTGGATTGCACCTCCGGAGCCTTTCGTGCGTGCAAACATCCCCCAAATCCATGGAAATGCAGGGAGAAGGGAATGGGGCAGCACGGCAACACCAGGGACACCCCTCCCAAAAATCCAGGATATCCAGAGCTATGGGAATGCTGGGAATGTGCTCCTTGCCTGGAAAACACCCCGAAGTGCTGGTGCTGATCCAGCGGAGCATTTCCAAGGGATGGAGGGACAGGACACAGGGAATGGCTTCCCACTGCTGGAGGGCAGGGCTGGATGGGATTTTGGGAAGGAATTCCTCCCCCTGGGAGGGTGGGGAGGGGCTGGGCTGGAATTCCCAGGGAATCTGTGGCTGCCCCTGGATCCCTGGGAGCGTCCCAGGCCAGGCTGGAGCTCTCTGGAATAGCGGAATTGTCCCTGGATGGAGCTGGATGGGATTTAAGCTCCTTCCATCCCAAACCATTCCACAATTCCACGATTTTCTGGACGGCCACTGCAGCCAGGGGAAGGAAGGAAGGAGCAGCTCCGGGGGAGAGTTTGGAATAAGGGTGGAGAGTTTGGAATGAGGGCGGAGCACGGGAAGTGCCACAGGTGCACAGAGCCCGGAGTGACCCCGCTCCCGATCCGGATCCTTTTGCTCCCTGCCTTTTCCCGAGGCGGGAAGCACCGATTTTCCCGGGGTTATTTTCTTTCCAAAGCACCATTTCCGCCGTTTCCGATCGGACAAGCTCCGAGTTCATCCCAGGCTTTAAGTGCTTCCCTGGAAGGAGTCCAGAGTGCCCAGAATCCTCGGAGGATTCCCAGTGCCCGGAAAGGGACCCCGGGATTAAACTTTAAAATTAATTGAAGTGATGGGAAGAGCTGAAACTCCCGGGATTTGAGGCCTGCTCCTCGTTTTTCCAGTGGCTCCAGGTGGTTGAAGCAATTCCTTCCCTTCAGCCTCGCTTCCCTCTTTAATGGAATGGGGAATTCTGCACTTGGAATGTCCCAAAATCTGCTCAAGGAGAGAGGGAGAGCCAAGAGCTCCAGCTCCTTCCCAGGATTCCACCTTGGGAGCGGCTCCGGGATGTTGGGATCCATCCCTGGAAGAAGAGGGCAACACAAAAACATCCCAGAAATACCCAGGATGTTTTCCAAGCTGAATTTTCCCACATCTCCAAGCTTTATCCCCGAATTCCATAAGGAATGAGCTGGAGCAACACTTTGGCATTTCCCAACTGCAGCCTCATTCCTTGGGAGATCCCCCAGCATTCCCAAATTTCCTGACAATGGGAAGGTCACCAAACCACGGGGATGCCGCAACCAGCTCTGGAGCAGGAATGGGAATTCTTTATTCCTTTATTGGGAATATTTGGAGCAGAAATGGGAATATTTGAATTAGAGCCTGGCCTGGAATTGCAGGAGCTGGGATTGGCAATGGATGGAAAAAAGCAGGAATTAGAGCCTGGCCAGGAATTGCAGGAGTGATATTCCTGACAGGAAAAGGGCTCTGCCTCTCCCATTTTTCCCCCAAATCCCCTGATATTCCCGATAGGAAAAGGGCTCTGCCTCTCCTGTTTTCCCCCAGCTCCTCCAAGGCTGCCCGGCTCTGTTTCCATGGTTACCCCCAATCCAGCGTCCGTTTCCTGGGAAATTGGATTTCCAAGGAATGTCATCAGGGCACATTTGAGGAGCAGGTATTGACAGGGAGAAATCCACATTTTTCCCCCAAAAAGAGGCTCTGAATTCCCTAAATCCCAGCTCAGGAGACCCTACCTGGACTGTGATATTTTTATTTTCTGACTTTAATTCCCTAAATCCCGGCTCAGGAGGCCCTACCTGGCTGGGGGATTTGAGGGGAGGCATTGACAGAGAAAAATCCCATTTTTCCCCCAAAAGAGGCTCAGAATTCCCTAAATCCCAGCCCTACCTGGCCGGGAGATTTGAGGAGCAGCTCCTGTGATATTTTTATTTTCCGCCTCCCGCGCGGGGCCCCCGGAGCTGCCGCGTTTCCTGTGCCTCGAGGCCTCAGCATCCGCTGCAAATGCTCCATTTCGGGCACTTTTCACCCTAAAACCAAGCTCGTGCTGCAGCAGAGCTGAGCCTAAAAGGGCTCAAAGCGGGGAGGGGCTAAACCTGAGCTTAATCTGAGAAAGAAACCGATCAAAGTGCTGGATGTGAAACTCCCCGGTTTCGAAATGACGAGGGAGCGACAGCTCCGAGGTTTCTGTCCTCGGATCTGGAGAAATCCCCGGTCCTTCCTCTGCCCCCAAACCCCAAAATCCCAAAATCCAGCCCAGAATTTTCCTGTAAATCCGCCCTTTATGGTCCCTTCTCCATAAAATCGCCCTCTCCCCGCAAAAAATGTCATTTACAGGGGGCTCGCTGAGGTGCTGTCCCTGCAAATCCCAACCCAAACAGGTCCCAAAAAACCTTTGGAGCTGATTTGGGGTTTTTCCTTTGTCTCCACAACCCCAAAGCCCGACCCCAAACAGTCGGGATCCTTCTGGCACCCGCTCCTGCTCTGGTTTGTGTGGAGAACTGAAAGAGAAATGGAATTTTTTCCTTTGTTTCACCTTCCCAAAACACCTGGGAGCGTCTGGAGGAGCAGCTCCGGATTTCCAGGAGTATCTCCATGGGGAAATCGCCGTATTTCCAGGAATATTTTCCATATTTCTATATGGGAATCTCAATTTCCAGGACCATTTCCCACATTTCCATGTGGAAATCTCCATATTTCTGGGAATATTTCCATATTTCCATATGGAAATCTCCGTATTTCCAGGAGTATTTCCCACATTTCCTTACGGAAATCTCCATATTTCCAGGAGTTTTCCCCTCTTTTCCCCAGCCCAACTCCCACATCCCAGGTGTGGGACAAACTGGGGCTTTGTTTTTACAATCCAACCACTTTTCCACGCAGGAAAAGTGGAAGTCTCATTCCAGAACACCCAAGCACCACCTCCATTCCCTGGGAATTTTGGGGGAAAACTGGGAAAATCCCAATCCTGTCTCCAGCTGGGGGCAGAAACAGACCCGGGAGGCTCCAGGTGAGCCGAGCCGAGCTCCTGGAGGAGATTCCCGCTGGGAAAGCTCATCCAGGCCCAGGTGCAGCTCCTTGGCTGGAGCTCAGCTCTTCCCACCTGGAATTTTCGGGAGCACCCAGGACAGCTGGGAATGCTCCCAGGGCAGCTGCTGGGGTTTAAAAGGAGGAGGAATCGGAGCCCTAAAAGGTTCCTCCTCCTCTTTTTGGGGTGTCTCCGCCCTCTGTGCTTCCTCCTCGCTCTGTCCCTGCCCTGGGGTGATCGCAGTGGGTTTGGCTCCTGGGGGAAGGAATCCCATGGATCCCATGATCCCAGAGGAGATCCAGAGGCTCCTGGAAGGTAACAAATCCCTCCTCATCCCCTCCCTTTCTGTCCCACGAGGAAAATCTGCTGTGGGGTGGAGCTGGGAAGGATTTGGGGTGGTTTTGTCTGGGATTTGGGGTCCTCAGGTGTTGTGGGACCTCCCCATCCCTGACCCCAAGGGGAATTTAGGGGCTGTGGCTGTGTGTCCTGGAGGTTTTGGGGCCGGGCTGGGGTGGGGTGGGGAAACTTGCGGGTGGTCCTAAAGTCTGGAATATTGTGGGATTTGTGGTGTGGTTAAAATGGGGCCCGAACTGCGAGGTTTCAGCCAAGGGCAGGAGAAGCTTCTGGGCTGAGCCCCCTCACCCTCTGCGGGACTGGGATTGTGGGGTCTGCTGGGTTTGGGGTCTCTCTGAGGATGTTTGAGACTGGGATTGTGGGGTCTCCTGGTTCTGGGGCTCTCTGGGACTGGGATTGTGGGGTCTGCTGGGTTTGGGGTCTCTCTGAGGATGTTTGAGACTGGGATTGTGGGGTCTCCTGGTTCTGGGGCTCTCTGGGACTGGGATTGTGACCCCCCCTGCCTGTGGCACCCCCACACTTTGAAGCTGCTTTTGCACCTCTCGCTGCTCAGGGCCGCTGTTTTTGAGCTTTTGAGCTTCAAAAGCCTAAACTTGTGGGGATTTTTGCAGTGTGGGGAGAGAAATTCTGTGGTGCCCACCTGCCCATAAATCCAACCCCAGCAGCAATTTTAGGCTGGAGCAGGGATTCAGTCCCTCCCTAAACCCTGTGCCTGTGGAACCCCCACATCTCGAGGGTGCTGAGGAAGCAGCCGTGACCCCTTTTGGTGTTTTTGGGGTTTCGAGCTCTCATTTCCTGCCGCAGCAGCGCTGAGCTCATCCTCCCCCTCCGAAGCACCGGAAAACTTCCAACCCTGTCCCGCCCCTCAGGATGAGCCTCTCCCAACCCATCCCTTCCATCTCCTTCATCCCAACCATCTCCTTCCCGAATTCCTTGTGTTTTCCCCCAGATGGAAGCGGGAATTTCCCCCTCGGCTCGGGCCCAGCTCGGCCCCGGTGACATTTTTGATCGTTCCGAGCTGCCACCTCTGGGAACGACTCATTCCTGCCACGCTTTCCGCGGGATCATTTCCTCGTTAGCTGCCGGCTTTTAATTGAAGCCTTCAGATCTCCTCCCCGAGCCCGGCCTTTGTTCACTGACAGGTGGAGCGGGCCGGGAATGGAGATTAATTGCGTGTCACAAAGCTCGGGATCAAACTTTGCCGGGCCTTGACAATCCTGAGGCCTTCCAGGGCCTGAGGAGATTTCTGGGGGCTCCTGGCTCTTCCCAGGCCAGGAAGGAAGGAGCTTAAATGCGTTATTTTAATTTATTTTGTGTTTTATGTTCTGGATTCTGAGCCTGGAGAAGAGAAGAGAAACACAGAGAGGGATTTGGGATCAAACTTTGCTGGGTCTTGACAATCCTGAGGCCTTCCAGGGCCTGAGGAGATTTCTGGCAGCTCCCGGCTCTTCCCAGGCTGGGAAGGAAGGAATTGAAACGGACTTTTTATATTCCCCCCCCCTCTTTTTTTCCCCCCTTTCTTCCCCCCCTTTCCCCCTCTTTCTCCCTTTTTTACCCCCCTTTTTCCCCCAGAAAAGGAAGAGGGAAACTCCCGCAAAAACTCCTGAGCGGAGCAGGGCGGGCCATCCATAAACATCAGGACCGTAATGATCCCGACAAGCACTAAATCCGGCATTAGGGTGATTTATTCCCGAGCTGCTCTTCCTGAGTTTATGGCCGAGTTTTCCTTTCCCTTTCCCGCCGCTCCAAACCCTCTGGAAAAGCCGCTGCTCCTCCCATAACTCACCCAGCGCTGAGCCGGCCTGACATCGCTGGCAGTAAACGCCGCTTTAGCA
>VWZW01000636.1:58930-76866 GCA_013397115.1 Edolisoma coerulescens | reverse complement strand
TTTTTTTTTTTTTTAAACCATCCCCTTGATTTAAAACTTCCAAACTGGAAGGAAAAATCCCTGGCTTGGGTTACTGGGAGATCTCGGCGTCATTAATCAAAGTTTTCCAGTGCCCCTGGTCCTGGGAAACCCATCCTGATTGTAACTCCTGGGATCAGTTTTGCCCTTTTTGGCCACATTTGGCACCTTCCCGTGCCCCCCTCCCCGGGGGAGGTCAGAGCTCAGCAAACCCTGTGGAATTCCAGCCCACCGGGAAGGAGGAAGGGGGGGGGAAAACCTCGGGAAAGAGGTTGGAATCTGCAGCTCTGGGGGGTTAAATATTAACAGCTTCTGTTGCTCTGGCTGGGGGAAGTTAATGAAATATTTTAATTATTAGATTGGGTTAATTGCCTGAGGAGGGAGAGGCTCGAAGGAACCCTCTGTGTTCTCTCGGGTGTGGAATAGGAAAGTGCTGTGGGGTTTTTTTTTTTAGGAAAAACCTCGGGAGTTGATGGAAAATGCTCCTGAATTCCCCTCCTGGGGCTGGAACAGGAGAACGTTCCTGGACTCCTTCACCTGAGCTTGCTCCCAGTGGGCACAGCCCCTCCTGTGTCCCAGAAAGAGGGAAAATGCCCCAAAAATTCCCCTCCTGGGGCTGGAGCAGGAGAATATTCCTGGATCCCCTCACCTGAGCTTCTTCCCGGTGGGAACAGCCCCTCCTGTGTCCCAAAAAGAGGGAAAATGCCCCAAAAATTCCCCTCCTGGGGCTGGAGCAGGAGAATATTCCTGGATCCCCTCACCTGAGCTTCTTCCCGGTGGGAACAGCCCCTCCTGTGTCCCAAAACCGGGGAAAAAGGGATAAATTCTCACTTTAGCCCCTGAGGTTTGGAGGCTGTAGGGAAAGGGGGGATGTGACCTCAGTGAGGAGCGGGGAATCCCTGCCCTCTGCATCCACAGCCCCTGGATCTCATTCCTGGCACTCCAAACCTGGAATTCCGAGTCTCTCCTCCCTTGGATGGAACCTCACCCAAACCATCCCCAAACGGATAATTCTGCCCTTTAGTCCGGCTCCATCCTAAACCAAAACCCCCTTGGCTCGATCCCAAACTCCTCTCCCGCCCTCCCGGCATTCCCGGCCCCGCCTGATTTTCCCTTTTCCCAGGAAAAAGCGCCGCAGACGCGGGCAAGACAGCCTCCTTGTGTCTTGTCCTTGGAATGCGCTCGCTCCAGCGCGGCTCCTCCTGTTTGTCCCTCGTTCCCTTGGAAAGGTCTCAGCCCGGGAAGCGCCGCCGGAGCTCCAAGGGCATCGCTCAGAGCTCTTGGGATATTGGTTTTTAACCTCTCTGTATTTGCAGAATTATTAATTAATTATTGCCCGGCTTCACTTGGAGTTTTGTAAAATTATTTATTAATTATTGCCCGGCTTTGCTTGGAATTCTGCAGAATTATTAAATAATTATTTCCCAGCTTCGCTTAGAATTCTGCAGAATTGTTAATTAATTATTGCCCGGCTTCACTTGGAGTTTTGTAAAATTATTTATTAATTATTGCTCAGCTTAATCTGGAGTTTTATGGAATTACTAGTTAATTATTGCCCGGCTTCACTTGGAATCCTGTACAATCATTAATTAATTATTTCCCGGTTTCACTTAGAATTCTGTACAATTATTAATTAATTATTTCCCTGCTTCCCAGAGAGTTTTGCTGGTTTTTTAGGGGAATTGGTGCCCCAAATCTGGACCGAAGCCGGAATTCGGGATCAGCCCCGGCCTCGCCGCCCTTTCAGCGCCACCTCCTCTTTCAGCAGCGATAATTTATGGACAAACTTGGGGCTGGTTTTGTGTTCCACACACACAGAAAAAGGGAGAAAAAGGGAAAAAAAGGGGGAAAAAAAGGATAAATCTTGTTTACTTGTTTACATCCCGTGGGAATCTTGGGCCGGGTTGGGTTTCAGGCTCACCCCAAGCCCAGCTTTGCTTCCCTGGAGCCACTGCCCACTCCAGAGGCGGAATCCGGGCTGAAAAAGGGCCAAGGATTGCCAGGAGAGGGAGGAAATCCCAGGGGGAGAGCGAGGAAAAGGAGGGAAAAGTAGCCAGGGGTGATCCAAGGGGGTTGGAAAATCCAGAGGGAAGGTGGGAGCTGCTGGTTTTCAGGGNATTATTATTTATTTCCCCCCTCCACGAATGTTTCCCCCCCCAAAATCCACCCTTTTACCCTCCCCACCCTTTCCTGCCGGAATTCCTCGCTGACTTTGGATAATCCCAGGAAATTTCCTGGCTTTTCCGTGCCCGGGGGATGGGGAATGGCTGCGAAATTCCAGCGGCTCATTCCCGGCTGCTTCTTGCTGCCGCTGCCTTGCAGCCCGACCTGCTGGGCGCCGGGAATCACTGCAAGCTCCGGCTCCATCCAAGCCTCAATCCCAAGGATTTTTCCCCCTCTCTCCCTCCTCTCGGCGTTTTTAGTGCACCGTTAATTTGCTTTATTACGAGTAATTAGCACCAAAAAAAAAAACAACCCAAAAACGGAGAATGAGGGGAGAAAATGAGGCTTGGAGCGGATTCCGTGTCCAGCAGCCAAGAACGGCTCGGGGAGGATGTTTGGGAAGTGAAGAAAAATTGCTGGAGGGGGAGGAATTTCTGGGATTTGTGGGTGGGATCGCATCCTGAAAAATGGTGCTGGAGTAAATTGGGATGTCTATAGAAGGGTTTTTTGGGGGATAATTGTGTTGGGATAACCTTGGATGGGTGGAGGGATGGGTGGATGGATGATAGTGGTATGGAACAGATAAATAGGATTTGCAGGAAAAATAGGATTTTAAGGCAAATTTTTAAGGCATTGGCACTCTGAAGAAGTCCATAAATAGGAAACTTAGGATTTTAGGGAAATATGGAATTATCCAGGCCCTGGCACTCTGAGGAAGTCGATACATAGAAAACTTGGGATTTTAAGGACGTATGGAATTATCCAGGCCCTGGCACTCCAAGGAAGTTGATCAATAGAAAAATGGGATTTAAAGGAAAATTTTTAATGCATTGCCACTCCGAGGAAGTCAACCCATAGAAAACTTGGGATTTTAGGGAAACACAACATTATCCAGGCCCTGGCACTCCAAGGAAGTCAATAACCCTCATGGAAAAGCCGCACCCGCCAAATCCTCGGCTCTTCCCGGCTTCATCCCAGGGAAAATCCAAACTCTGGAGCCTTGAAGGCTCTGGAAAAACAGGAACCTCCTGCACTTCCCAGCCCATCCATGTGTTTAAAATATCCCGAATTTATAAAAGCGGCGCTGGCAGAGCTTTGACCGCATCCCGGGAGCTCCGATCGCAGCCATTCCCACTTTTTGTGTGGCCACAGCGCCGTTTCCATGGGATTTTTCCGTCATTCCAGGCGATTATTGGAGCGCAGGGATATTAAACCCCAATATTGACAATCCTCTCCCAGCTCTGGCTCCGGGAAATGCGTCCCTGCTAAACGAATCCCCGAAAATCCAGGGATATTAATGGAGCCGGGCGGGATTCGGAGCTGGCATTTTGAAAGCGGGAATTTTGGGTTGGGTTTTTTTCCTGGGATTTGAAGGGGAATTGGGGATTTCACTTCCGCTCCTCATAAAATCCCAACTGGAGCTCGCCTGGTATTGATTTTTCTCGGGATTTAGAGGATGTTTAATGAAGCTCTGGGTACCTGATAAAGCCAAGGAAATTTAATTGCAATTCCCATAAAAAAGCTGCTGGAAATGAAGGTTTTTTTTTTTCCCTGTCACCCATGGAAATTGGTTTTTTTTTCCCCTGGCTTTGCTGGGATTCATTAATTCCCTTTTTTTTCCCCCTCTGTGGGAAGCAGCTGCAGCTGAAAGAAAGAAAAAATTCCGTAAAAAAAATCATTTTCACTTTGGGGATTTTTGAGATTTTAAGGAGTTTGGAAAGAGAGGGAATTTTCCCTCTCCTGCTTTTCCCATAGAGGCAGCTCCTGGCACTGCCCAGGAAAACCAGGATCGAGGTTTTCCCAGGATTTATCCCCGGAATTCAGCCGGAGCAGGGAGCAGAGTTTTGTTTTGGCCCCCCAGAGCCGAGAGGAGGGGAAGGGTTGGAGCGGATGGAGGAGCAGCAGCAATTCCGTCTTGGAATCATGGAATGTTTGGGTGGGAAGGGACCTTAAATCCCATCCAGGGACACCTCCCGCTATCCCAGGGTGCTCCAACCTGGATTTGGGCACTTCCAGGGATGGAGCAGCCACAGATTCCCTGGGAATCCCATCCCACCCCCTCCCAGGGCGCTAAAGGAAAACGAAGCAGCTCCTTTTCCATGGATTTGTGTGGTGCAGCTGCGCTTGGAATGATCCCTAAAAATGGGAATGATTGAGATTGGATTTTATAGCCAGGCTGTGTTTGGGTGGATTATGGGATCTTGGGAATTCCCAGTTTCCCTTCCTGAAAAAAACCCAATTTATGGCCATGGTACGCTTGGATATTCCATAGTTGGGAATTTTCCTGCCGGATCCGCGGCTGGATCCGTGGTTGATGTAGGGAGCAGCTTCTCCCACCTGATCCTGCAAGGAATTTTCCCGGTTGGAGCCTTGATCCTGTTCCAAAGGGTTCCGAGGTGCCGGAGCCGCTCATCCCGGCGCAGCCTCCGGAAAAGCGGGAATGGGCGGCTCGTTATCCCAATAATCCCACACCTGGATCTCGTTAGAGGCAGCCACCTGTTACCTCGGCGTGGGGCTGGAATGACGGCGTCCACAGCGTGAAATTCCCAGGAAATGTTCTTTTTAAGGAATCGTGGAAAGGGTTTTGGCGTTCCCAGTGCCGGGATGGGCGCACAGAGATGCTCCTGGTGCTGGGAACCCTGTGAGTTCCCAGTCACCTTCTGGAAGCGGCTTCTTAGGGCAGCCTTGGGATTTTGGGATCTCCCAAGCGTTGCTGGAAAAGAGGGAGAAATGTCCCTTTGGTTCACCCAGCGGAGCAAAAATCCTGGGAAGGACTTGGCCAAGGTCATGGATGCGCTCGGCTTCCTGGGATCTGCTCAGTGGAGCGGGAATTTCCCTCCCTGCTTGTTCATTTTTAAGTTTTCACCCGTAATTTTTGATTTTTAACCCCAATTTATTATTTTGAACCCCCAATTTTTGGACAAGGAACTGGAAGTTTCCCAGAAAAATGCGCCCTGGGATGTGGGAAATACTCAGGGAAAACTGCTAAAAATAAATCCCAAATATCCTGTCAGGAATTCCAGCTGGAACTTCCCGACACCTCCTGATTTTTTTGGGGTGAAGGGAAAACTTTGGGCCTTCCCCGCTAGGCACGAGGCCTTTCCCTGAGGCCTCAATTAAAAGCTGGACTCTCTTGGTGTTTGCCGAACTTTTTCCCGGTGTTTGCCAGGAGAAAAGTGGGAATTAGGGCTGGAAAACGATGGAGGAGCAGCTGGAAATTCCTTTTTGGAGCTGTTTGGAGGGCGCTGAGTGAGGAGCAGCTGCCTCTGCTCCCTTATCAGGCCTGGGCCAGCGCAGGCCTTGAGCAGGCCCCGCTCGCTTTGTTTCAAGCAAATATTGAATTAAAAATCTTTTATCGGTGCCTCATTTCTATGAGAAGTTGATCTCAACACCTGGCACGGAGTGGCCTCTCCAGAAAATCCAATATCGGGAGGGGAATTTCCCTGGAAAATTCAATGTCATGTTGTTATTTGAGGAGGGGAAAGCTCCTTTCCACACCCGGGCCTTGGTGATTTGTGTGTGGGGAATCCATCTTTTTATCCCTTATCCCTGTTAATTTGTGCAGAGAATCCATGTTTTTATCCCTATCCCTCTTTCCCGAAGGATTTCCAAGTTTTTTCCTTAAAATCCAGGAAATGGAGCAGCCACAAAGAGAATCCATGTTTTTATCCCTATCCTGATTTGTGTGTGGGGAATCCATCTTTTTATCCCTTATCCCTGTTAATTTGTGCAGAGAATCCATGTTTTTATCCCTATCCCTGTAAATTTGTGTAGGGAATCCATGTTTTTATCCCTCTCCTCTTTCCTGAAGGATTTCCAAGCGTTTTCCCCCTAAAATCCAGGAAAATTCTCCGTTTTAGTGTAATTCTTTATTTTCCACAGGGATTTATGGCAAGGTCATGGATTGAGGGCAGGGACAAGGAGATGGATTTGCCTCTGGAATTTTGGCCCTCAGGATCGGCATTCCCAGGTTTTTCCCGATGTTCTTGCAGCAGGAATTCTCTGCCTTGGCCCTGAGTGATGAATTGGCCCTAAACCCCCTGAAATCCCACAAAAATGAGTTTGGATTTTGTGGGGAACCAGAAAGAAACGGGATCACGACGTGAGCAGGGATATTTGGCGTTAGGAATTCCTAAATTCCCAAAAATCAGCCTCTCCTTGCCTTTCCCATCCAGGAGAGGATGAGGACGACGGACAGGATGGCTCTGATGAAAATCCCAGCTGGAATTTGGGCCCTTCCCGGATTTCTGAGGCCTCGTTCCCAGCAGAATTCCAGGACGAGGGTGAGTCACTGATGTTTCTTGGAATTCTGGAGCGGAGAAGGTAAAAGATAAGCTTGGAATCCTTGGATTTCCATCCATCCCATAATTCTGGAGGTGATTTTAGGGGTTTTTTTAGTAACCTGCTTGGTCCATTCCCACTAAACGTGACAATCCTGGATAATATTCCTGAAATTCCATGTATTTCTTGGTCATCTTGGTGCTGGACTTGGTTGGTTTCTTTGGGATCGATTGCAATGGAAAAATGCCGGATTTGAGCCAACATTTCCCAAAATTCCTGGGTGGTTTTGGATTCAAACCATCGCTTCAGATTAAGGAAAGTCAGGATTCCAGAATTCCCACAGCCCGGATCCTGGAATTCCCACATCCCTGTGGGAAAAGCAGGAACATTTCAGGTTTCCCAACCTGAACAAATCGTCCGGATTTGGGAATATCCTTCTCATTCCCGTGGCTTTTTTCCATGCTCCAACACAATGTTGAGTCCTCCAGTGCTTTTCCCACCTTCCTGAAATTCCCAGCTTTATTAAATCCAGGTTTTAATGGGAGCAGGTTGGATTTGGGATGATGCTCCCCGAAAACCCGGGAAGTTTGGAGGCGGAGGAGTTTGGATTCGGGAAAATCCGTTGGTTTTAATTCCGGACGGGTTTTATCCTCGCTCTGATTCCTCCTGGGAATCTGGGAACATTCCCAGTTATCCCTGGAGAGAGCAGGAGGGATGGAGAGGGTTGGGAATGACTTTACTCAATGAGCCATGGTGCCATTCCGGAGGATTTTCCCTACGGAGAGATTCCGGAGCAAATGTTTGCTCAGAGCTGGAGCCTGGGAAGTGCCGGGAAGACCTGAGGGATCCTGGAATGCTCAGGATTCCTTGGGAGACACTTCCCGAGTGTCCTGGGCTCTGGGAGGCTTCTCCAAACTGGTTTGGGCTTAAAAATGGGGAAAATCCTGAATTTTGGGGTTTGATCATTGATTTTTATGGAAGGAGTGAAAGGTTTGGAGCTGGAAAGGGAGGATTTAGGGAAGGAATTCCTGGCTGGGAGCATGGGGAGGGGCTGGGATGGAATTCCCAGAGAAGCTGGGGCTGCCCCTGGATCCCTGGGGAGTGTCCCAGGCCAGGTTGGAGCACCCTGGGATAACGGGAAGTGTCGCCGTCCATGGGAATGGGATGGGATTTAAGGGCCCTTCCCAACCCAGAGAATTCCAGGATTTTATAAATTGGGTGTTTATGGATTTGGCAGCTCCGGGAATCGCTTTATCCCTTGGGATATTGCTCTATCCCTTGGGATATCGCTCGATCCCTTTGGATATTCCTCTATTCCCTTTGGATAATGGTTTATCCCTCTGGATTCTGCTCCGTCCCTTTGGATATCGCTCAATCCCTTTGGATTCTGCTCCATCCCTTGGGCTTCTGCTCCATCTCCTCCTCTGTCTGGAGGTGTCACTGGATATTGGGGGTGCCCGTGCGTTTTGGGGGATTTTTGGGGCTGCCAGGGGATTTTTGGGAGGTGTCTGGAGGTGTTTGGGGTCTCTCTGCATCTGTTTGGGGCTGTTTGGGGTTTTTTGCGTTATTTGGGGTTCTTCAGGGGCCTCTGCCCGTGGCTATCGGGGTCTCTTGGCTGTATTTGGGGTTTTGGGGTCTGTCGGGGTCTGTTGGGTGTGTTTGGGGTCTGGTTTGGGTTATTTTGGTGTATTTGGAGTCTGTTTGGGGTTATTTTGGTGTAGTTGATGTATTTGGCGTCTGTTTGGGGTTATTTTGGTGTATTTGGAGTCTGTTTGGGGTTGTTTTGGTGTATTTGGGGTTATTTGGTGTTATTTTGGTGTATTTCGGGTCTGTTTGGGGTTATTTTGGTGTATTTGGGGTCTGTTTGGGGTTATTTTGGTTTATTTTGGTGTACTTGGGGTCTGTTTGGGGTTATTTTGGTGTATTTGGGGTCTGTTTGGGGTTATTTGGGGGGTCCCGCGGTCTCTGCGGGCGCGGCGGCGGCTCCGGAATTCTGCAGCGCCCCCGTGTGGGGCCGGCCGGGAACGCGCGGGGCCAGGAGNTAACGGGAAGTGTCGCCGTCCATGGGAATGGGATGGGATTTAAGGGCCCTTCCCAACCCAGAGAATTCCAGGATTTTATAAATTGGGCGTTTATGGATTGGGCAGCTCCGGGAATCGCTTTATCCCTTGGGATATTGCTCTATCCCTTGGGATATCGCTCGATCCCTTTGGATATTCCTCTATTCCCTTTGGATATCACTTCATCCCTTTGGATAATGGTTTATCCCTCTGGATTCTGCTCCGTCCCTTTGGATATCGCTCAGTCCCTTTGGATATCGCTCAATCCCTTTGGATTCTGCTCCATCCCTTGGGCTTCTGCTCCATCTCCTCCTCTGTCTGGAGGTGTCACTGGATATTGGGGGTGCCCGTGCGTTTTGGGGGATTTTTGGGGCTGCCAGGGGATTTTTGGGAGGTGTCTGGAGGTGTTTGGGGTCTCTCTGCATCTGTTTGGGGCTGTTTGGGGTTTTTTGCGTTATTTGGGGTTCTTCAGGGGCCTCTGCCCGTGGCTATCGGGGTCTCTTGGCTGTATTTGGGGTTTTGGGGTCTGTCGGGGTCTGTTGGGTGTGTTTGGGGTCTGTTTGGGGTTATTTTGGTGTATTTGGGGTCTGTTTGGGGTTATTTTGGTGTATTTGGGGTCTGTTTGGGGTTATTTGGGGGGTCCCGCGGTCTCTGCGGGCGCGGCGGCGGCTCCGGAATTCTGCAGCGCCCCCGTGTGGGGCCGGCCGGGAACGCGCGGGGCCAGGAGCGCGCCTCGGGAACGCGCCTCGGGAACGCGCCTCGGGAGCGCGCCTCGGGAGCGCGCCTCGGGAACGCGCATCAGGAACGCTCCTTGGGATTGCGCCCAGCCGGGAACGCGCGCGGGCGCTGCTTCTTCCTCTCATTTTATCCAAAAACCCCATCAAACAACCCAAACCCAGCCCCAAATACTCCCCCAATGCCCCAAATCCATCCCCAGTGCCCCAAATCCTCCCCCCAGACCCCAAATCCATCCCCAGCACCCCCAAATCCTCCCCCCCACACATCCCACAGACTCATCCCAAATAAATCCCATGCCACAGACGCATCCCATCCATTGGGATTGATTTGGGTTTGGGATTGGTTATTTGGGGTCAGGATTGTCTTGGGCTCGGTATTGACTTGGGCTCGGTATTGATTTGGGTTTGGGATTGATTTGGGTTCAGGATTGATTTGGGGTCAGGTTTTTGCCCTTGCTGTAGCACCTTCCCAGCCAGGAAACCGCTGGATTTGGGCAGGTTTTTTTGGGGGATTTTTCCTCGTTTTCCAGGCCTGGCTAATCCCAAAGAACTTTAGGGAGGGAAGGATTGACCTGGATTTAAGGAATATTCACCCTTTGAGTCCCATTTATCCCTTGGATGCTGCTGTAGGGTCCGGGTGGTTTGACTCAGAACCCCGGAATGGTTTGGGTTGGGAAAAACCCTCAAAATCCCCCAATTCCAGCCCCATTCCATGGGCAGGGATATCTCCCGCTGGAGACAACCATCCCAAATCCCTGGAGCATCCCAAATCCCCCAAAACCCCCCTGGCAGAGCGGATTTGGGATTTATTGAGGGATTTATCCCTTTGGAGGGAGCTGCTCCGGCCTCGTTCCACGGGGGATCAAAGCCATAAAAAACTCCTGGAATTTGGGGGGGAACCAGGAAGTTTATTTTAACTGGAAACTGATGGATTTTGGGATTTTTCCAGCCCCGATTTGAGGGCCGGGAGAGGCCTCGGAGGGCGCAGGAGGTGCCGGAACCCAGGGAGGACCAAATTTAAGGGAGGGAAGCTCCCAGTGTTCTCTGAACTCCTTCCAAAAAGCGGGAAGAGCTCCGGAATTCCTGATAAACACCTGACGCATGAGGTGTGCGGGAAGGATGGGATCAGGAAAGGGTTGGGGCAGGCACGGGGGCGGTGTCATCCCTTAAAAACCCTTTAAAATTCCTTAAAACCTTTTAAAATCCCTTAAAATTCCTTTAAAACTCTTTAAAATTCCTTAAAACTGTTCAAAATTCCTTAAAATTCCTTAAAAACCCTTTAAATTCCTTTAAACTCCTCCAAAATCCTTCAAAACCCCTGTAGGCTGCTGCTCCCCATCCCTAAAAGTTGAATCCCTGCTTTTCCCACTTCTAATTCCCAAAAATCCCAAATCTCTGCTGTCCCCCAAGGGCCATCAGGAGAAGCTTGGGGCCTCTCAAAACCCCAAATCCTCCCAAATTCCCGATCCTTCTGCCTCATCCGCATCCTCCGTCTTCCCAAGGATTCCAGGGAGCCGGGAATGAGCCCGGCGCTCCCCTGACCCCACAGGGAAACTCTTCCCATCCCGTTCCTGCCCTCGGGATGCTCCGGGATGAGGTGCGAGCTGCCGGGATTTGGGGCCAGATCCAACTTTTGGGATGGCTCATTTGTTCTTCCCGACCTCTATCCCGGCTGGAAAAATCCTGGCTCCCTCCTCTCCTTGCAGCCGATTAATTCGGATATCCCGGAACTCCAAATCCCGAATTTCTCCCTGACTTTATTTTCTCCTTCCTGGATAAAATAAATCCTATTTTTTTTGCCTTCCTGGATAAAATAAATCCCATTTTCCCCCCCTTCCCGGATAAAACAAATCCCATTTTTTTTTTCCCTCACAGACAAAACAAATCCCATTTTTCCCCCTCTTCCCCTCTTTTTTTTTTTTTTTAACCTCCCGGTGTCCCCTGCCATGATTTCCTCGGGATATTTGCATTCCCACCTAATTTAGTCTCTCCCTGCTCCCGGGATTAATGGGCTGTTTACCCGGCTTGGATAAAACCGGGCCTAAACCCCGGCCTAACCCCGCAGCGGTGACAAAACCCCATTCGTCACCCTCGGCCCTTTGTCCGGGGCTCCTCCCAGGGGGGGAATTCATTTGGGATTTTTTTTCCCTCCTCGGGAAAATCCCAGGATGTATCCGGCCTCGCTTCCCTCCTCTGGTTCCTTACAAATCCCTGCTCCCGTTCCCTGCGGATCCGCGGGAATGAAGATCCCCCGGAGATTCCGGGAGCCAATCCCAGCCCCTTTCCCGAGCCTGACCCCATGGATTTTCCATGAGGGGTTTGGGGTTGGAGTGGCCGTGGCTGTTGCGCTTCCCTGCTGATCCTGGAATTCCGGGTTCAATGGGAATGCCGAGGGGAAGGAGGAAAATCCAGCCCTGTCCCCATCCCCAAATCCCAAAATCCACCCAGACCCCAAGTCTTTGTGCCCTCACTCAGGAATTGCAAGGAATGGCTCGGAATTCCCATTCCCTGGCCGATTTTAATCCACAGACCCAGCCCAGGCTTCTCTGGAGGGGTCTGGGATCTGGGGGATCCCTGAAGGAGGAGATTTTTCCATGGATTTGGAGGGTTTGGGGCCACCCAGACCCCAAATCTTTGTGTCCTCACTCAGGAATTCCCAGAAAAAACAGCTCCAATTCCCAGCTCGGCATTCCCATTCCCTGGCACCTTTTAATCCCCATAAAACCTTCCCTGGATTGGGGCAATTGGGATCCTAAACTCCCACGGGAGACAATTCCCTTTACAGAGCCCAATCTCCCCATTCCCAACGGGAACAAAACCCCAAATGGAAACCAAAACCCCAAATGGAAAACAAAACCCCAAATCCCTGGTTTTTTTCCCCTCGGGATGGATTTTCCAGCCTCGTCTCCAACCCAGCAACCGGGAAGGGGAGGGGGAGGAGGGCGCAGGAGGCCGGAGGAAGATGGAAAAGCTCGTCTGGGATAATTAGGATAAAATTGGGATCCGGGGAACGGCCGGGGTCAGCTCCTGTTCACGCCAATCCCGTTCCACCTTGGAGAGAAAGGCCCGCTCCAGGTAATTAGGTCAAATCCATGATTATCCATCTCAGAGCCGAGGGGAAGGGACGGTAATTGGGATGAAATTTGTTTGGAGAGGGGGGAAAAGCCAGGAATGGGGGAGGGAGGGAATTGGCTCCGAAGGTAACGAGTTCAAAGGGGAAACGAAGTTCAAGGTTCAGTTCCTGTTCACTCCTTCCAACAACAACAAAAAAAAACCCCAGCCCATAATTCCATCAGCTCCCTTTGGAGCCGGGAATGGCAGCGGATCCCTGCAGGAAAACGGGAATGGAGGCGCTGACAGCTCCTTAATGTTTTTTTTTTCTTTTTTGTCACTGGGAGAAAGGGAAAAACTCCTGGAATGGGGTGTTTTTGTTGTCGTTTTCCCATTTCATTCTTCCCTTCAGAGCTGCCACCTTGTATGGAAATCAGGGAGCCTGGGAGATGCAAATTCCTGCTTTTTTTTTTTCCAGGAATTTTGTGAGGGAAAAGGGAAAAGGCAGCTGGAGTGCGGAGTGGGGGGAAGTGCTCCGTCTTTGGGGGATTTAATAGGATTTTGTCACCCTGGGAATGTTTTTTGGGAAAAGAAGGATGTGCTCCTGTCTGTGGGAGGGGGGTTTTTCCCGGTTAATCCCTGATTTCTGTGCTGGGGGAGTGGGATTCCCAGGAATTTGGCTGGGAAGTGTGCTGGGATGTGGGGGGAAAAGGGAAAAATGGGGTTTGGTTTGGAATTGCAGGGGCGGGAATGTGGGATGGGGTAGGAATAAAGTCGGGATCTCCAGGGTTTTTCCAGCTTGTGATTTGGGCCGGAGTTTGAAAGGGATGCTTGGAGGTTGCTCTGGGCAGGGTTTGGCCCCTTTTTCCCTGTTTTTTCCCCCAAAAATTGTGGGATCTGGGCACAAAGTGACAGCTTTGACCTCATCTGGGAAAGGAACTGGGGAAATTTCGGGATTCCCTGACTGGAATGGGAAAAGCGGCTGAGCAGCGCCCCAGGAAAGCTCTGGGGTGCAGGGACCAAAAGTCCCCAGAAATGTCCCCACAAATGTCCCCACGAATGTCCACAAATGTCCACAAATGTCCTCAAATATTCCCCCAAATGTCCCCCCAAAAGTCCCCCAAAATGTCCCCCCAAATGTCCCCCAAAATGTCCCCCCAAGTGTCCCCCAAATACCCCAAAATGTCCCCAAATACCCCAAAATGTCCCCAAAAATATCCCCAGAAATGTCCCCAGATGTGGGGAGTGGCTCAGGGGACCTCACTGTGACCTTGGGACATTTGGGGACAGATCCTTGGGACCTGGATTTGGGGACACAGGGCTGCAGATCCTGAATGGCTCCCACGGGATTGGGGATGGGATTTGGGATCGGGGGCCAGGATTTGGGATTGGGGTCGGGATTTGGGATCAGGGCCAGGGGGAGGTGACACGGGCAGCGCGTCCCCTGTGCTGCCCCTGGCTGGGAATGTTTCACACCCTGGAAGTTCAAGGCACAAAATCCCGGGAAAATTAATGATCCCAAAGGGCATGGAAAGTTCAGGGCTGGCCTCCTGTTTACCCCACAGAGCTTTTCCCCTTTCCCCCCCTTTTTTTTCCTTTTCCTTTTCTTTCCCTTTTTCCATTATTTTTTCCTTTTTTCTGCCTTTTTCTTTTCCTTTTTTCTCATTTTTTGCCTTTTCCTGCCTTTTTTTCCCTTCTTTTTGCCTTTTTCCCCCTCCCCTCTTTTTTTGCTTTTCTTTTCCTTTTTTTCCTTTTCCCCCCTTTTTTAGTTTTTTTTTTGCCTTTTTTCCCCCTTTCCCCCCTCCTTTATTTCCTTTTTTTCCCCTGCTTTTTTCCCCAATTTTTCCCCTTTTTCCCTTTCCTTCCTCCCTTTCCCCCTTTTGCCCTTCCCCCTCACCCCAACAAAGAACAAATCACTCCCAGCCCACCCTTCCCCTTTCCCTCACCCCTTCCATCCCCATCCATTATCCCAAATCCAAAATCCCATCCCATGCTCTGTCCCGGAGTTCTTTTGGGCTGGAGCTGCCGCGATGGAAACGGGACCTGGGATTGACCCCGGCCCTGACCCCGATCCCAATCCCAGGACTGACCCCGATCCCTGCCCTGACCCTGATCCCAGCCCCAATCCCAGCTTTGGTCCCGATCCTGGCCCTAATCCCGGCCTTGATCCTGGCCCCAATCCCAGTCCTGACCCTGATCCCGGCCCTGACCCCAATCCCGGCCCTGATCCCAGGAAATGGCAGCCAAGGCCAGGAAAAAAATCCCTGGGATGGGATCAGCACCGGGTCAAGTTCAGCATCGGGCTTTCCCTTCCCCATCCCTCTTTTCCCTTCGCCATTCCCCCTTTTCCTTCCCATCCCTCTTTTCCTTGCCCCTCCATCCCTGATTTTGAACCCGGCCACGCTTTTTCCACCCAAAACACCCAGGAAAACCCATCAGCGAGCGTTTTCCCATCAGGAACCCCCGCACGCTCATTTCCATCCCGATTTATTCCACCCCACACCCCGAATCTGGGACTTTCCCACTCTTTTCCTCCCACCAAACACGGCTTTTTTTTAGGCCGGAAAAACTGGGAAAAAAACCTGGGAATTGTTGCCGGAATAATCCAGTGGCTCCAGAGGCGCGGGATCCGCCATAAATCTTGGGATTTAAATGTGCAACCCCTCATTAGGGCCGAGATCTGAGCAGCTGGAATTGCACATTCCCGCCCCGACAGGGAAAAATCTCCCGGCCGCTGGCATTTGTCACCCTGAGGGACAACCGGCAGCCTGGAATTTTACGGAATTTTACGGGATTTTGTCCCTCTTTCCCCTGGTTTTTCCCTCTCTCCCTGTCCCACCCTGCTAATTAGCGCCGTTTGCCATTCCCGGGTTTCTGATGATTCCCGGGATTTCTCCTCACAACTGACTCCCCAAATTCTGGTTGGGATCAGTTTTTCCATCATCCCCTTTTTCCAGGGAATTTTGGGCACCCTTTAAAAAAAGTATTTAAAAAATATTATCCCAGATTTTCTTCTTTTCCCTTCCACCATCCCTTAAAAAGCAACCCCAAAACCTCTTTTTTTCCGGGGAATTTTGGCTCCCAGATTTTCTGCTTATCCCTCCCATCATCCCACAGAAAAAGAGAGGAATTTTAAGTGTAAATTTAGGATTGTGCCGGGCTGACTCATCCCATCCTCCGTGCCGCAATTCCCGTTATCCCTTCGGAATATTCCGGACCCCCCCTGGAAAAAGGCTCCAGGAGCCACCTCGTGGCCACCTCGTGGCAGCTTCTCCGGAGGTGGGAGCTCCGGGAGAGGCGAGGGAAGGGGGGCACATCCACGTTGGGATATCCGTCGGAGCCATCCGTCAGCCGGAATCCAGGGAAAAGCCGCCGGGATATCAATCGGGGCGCAAACGGCGCTGACAGGCAGGGCCGCGGCCGTAAATACTCATTATCCTCCCTAAATGACACCGGATCGGGAGAGCCGGGGAAAAAAGAAAAAATTCCAGAGGGAGGGCGGGAATTAAAAGCCGGGGGTGAGGTCGAAACCTCGCTGAAACAACAAAAGGAATTGTTTTGAATCCCGAAATTAATATAAATTATTAATAAATATTACACCCAGCCCCCCAGCCCCCCCTGTGGACATCTGTTTGCATCCATTGGGTGTCGGATCCCGGCGGAGCTGAATGGGATTTATCTGGATTTTCTATGCATGGCTTGCCGGGAATGGAAATAAATCGGGAAGCGGCTCCGGCGGGGCCGTATTGGTTTTTCCTGGGCTGCCTGAACTTTTCACCCCGGGGGTCGGAGCGGCCGTGCGCTGACCCCGCTGCCCCCGGCTGGTGCGGCCGTGGCTCCGAGGGGTCACCTCGCAGCCATGGCAACGCCCGTGGATCGTACGGATCGGCCCGGCCTCCGCTTCCCGCTTTTCCTCTCGTCCCGGAGATCCCGATCCTGCGGCGTTTCGGCTCCCAAAGTTGAGGGTTTTGGTTTTTATTCCCCCGTTGCTTTTCTGTGTTGGCGATGGTGCTAAGGGGGGTTTTGGTGTTCGGGTGGTGGTTCCAAGGGAAAAAGAGAGGGATGGGGAAAAGAGGGATGGGGAAGGAAAAGAGGGAATGGGAAAAGAGAGAGGGATGGAGAAGGAAAAGAGGGAATGGGAAAAGAGGGAATGGGGAAGGAAAAGAGGGATGGGGACACCTTCGAGTGTTTCCCTTTCCCTTCCTGGTGAATCCCAGCTCTCCCTGTATCCCAGAACAGGCCTCACTCCGTGTTTTTGGACTTTGAAAATTCCAGGGATTGCTGCTGGAGTTATTTTGGGAATGAGGCCGTGCCGTGTCCCTCTCTGCGGGAACACAAAGTGTTTGTCGTTAATCCCACACCTGTTTCATTGTTTTCCCAACTTTCAGTGTCCAAAGGGCCCGGATGGAAATTCCAAAGGCCTTGGAGCAGCTGTGGAAGTGCTCAGCTCGCTCCAAACAATGGGAATACAAATCCAGACTCGGCCAAAGGCCTCGGGATGGGCTGAGCCTCATCCCAATCCCAGTTTGAGCCCCAGACTGGGATCCCTGGGTTTGTGGTGGAGCCTTTGGAGATGGGATCAGCTCCCAGCTGTTTCCAAGGAATGGGAGTTGCCATGAAGCCATGGAAAAGCAACTAAGGATGTGGCTTGGAAAGCACCAGGGCTGTGCTTTGTGAACATTCCGTTTTTAGGGAATTCTTACCTAAAAAAAAAACCCCTTTCCTGCTTTTTTCCCAACTGGACCCTTGGCTGAAATATTCCTGGAGCTGGGAATGGTTGGGAACAGGCAGGAATTGAGGGAATTCTCCCCTCTTTTCCCACTTTTCCTCCAGTGCAGGAGCTCAATTTCTGCTTCTGCTCCATGAAAAAAAGAGGGAAAAGTGGCTTTTCCAAGATGAATGGGATTTAACAGCAAAATGTAAAGGGATTCCTGGATTCCTGCCTCCATCCCTGTGCCTCCCTGGGATGGGGGATGAGGAAGATGGGAAAAAAGGAGGGGAAAAAGGGAATTTTTGTCCTACTGAGGTTCAAAGGAATTCCGGGTTTTTTAATGGAAAATGTGGCTTTTCCACTGCTATTCCTGTAAAAATTGGAGCGAGCGGAGCTGGCTTGGGAAGGGTTTGGTGGAGAAGGAACCTCGTGGAATTTGAGGAAAATCCAGGGGTGGTTCTGGTGTTTTTGGGAAGAGCCTGGGGCTGGTGAGCGGAGCCTGAGGCTGATTTTGGGACATCCTGGATGTGGTGGGAAGAAGAGGAGGAGGATCAGGAGAAGGAGAAGGATGAAGATGAGGATAAGGAGGAGGAGGAAGAGGAGGCTGAGCATCAGGATGAGGATGAGGATGAGGATGAGGATCAGGTTGAGGATGAGGATCAGGAAATAGGAGGAAGAAGAGGGTGAGGATCGGGATCAGGATCAGGAGAAAGGAGGAGGAGGAGGAGGAGGAAGAGGAGGTGGCTGAGGATAAGGATCAGGATCAGGAGGAAGAAGAGGAGGAGGAGGAGGCTGAGGATGAGGATCAGGATCAGGAGGAAGATCAGGATCATGGTGAGAACCAGGATGAGAAGGAGGAGAAGGAGGAGCAGGCTGAGGATCAGCAGAAGGAGGAGGAAGAGGAGGAGGAAGAAG
>VWZW01000636.1:34052-50230 GCA_013397115.1 Edolisoma coerulescens | reverse complement strand
CTCCGGGTTTGAGCAAGAGGCTTGGAGTTGAAATCTGTTGGAGTGGGGAAATTGAGGAGCCGTCCTTAAATCGCCCTTTAAATGTGGGGTTTTATGGAGTCAGGGTGGTCGTGTTCCCACACATGCTGGGAGTGTGATCCCAGTAAAAACGAGGGTCCAGAGCCTCTGATTCCTCGCTGGATCTTCCTTTGGTTCCTGTTTTATCCCGGACTGGAGCAGGAGGGTTGGAGCTGGGAAATTGAGGAACCGTCCTTAAATCACCCTTTAAATGTGGGGTTTCATGGGGTCAGGGTGGTCGTGTTCCTACACATGTTGGGAGTGTGATCCCAGTAAAAATGAGGGTCCAGAGCCTCTGATTCCTCCTGGAATCGATCCTGAACTCCTCCCTTGGCTCCAGTTTTATCCCAGTGAAGTTGCTCCAGGTCTGGGCAGATCCCAGCAGATGATCCCTTTAAAATAAATTTATGGATGTTTTTGGAGACCTCTGCGGGGCCTGGTTTGGCCAGGGCTGCCTGGTCCGGTGGCCACCGGTGGCCCAAGAGCAGCCTGGTCCTTCCTGGTGCCTCCATGGAACTTCTGCAGCTCCAGAAATCCGACAACTCCTGGTCCCACTTCCAAGGCCCTACAAAACTGGGATATTCCTGTCTCCAATTCTAATCCTGAATTATTTTAATTTTGTGGTTTTTTGGGATTGGTTGGATTGATAAGGGGAGGGGGTGGTTGGGATCCGTGTTCTCCTTGCTCTGGTGGCTTCTCCCGAGATCTTTGGCTGATCGCGGTGAATCCCGTCCCGCTTGGAATGTCCTGGGAGGAAACTGGAGGATTTCAGATAATTCAGGATTTATTCCGTGCCCAAATTCCTGAGTCAGTTTGGTGGATTTTGGGGCTGTTTGACTCTTCTCAACTGCTTTAAAAAACCCCCCAAAAATCCCAAAACCAAACAAAAAACCCCCAATGAGATAAAAAGGGGAGGTGATGCTTCTGTGACCTTTTTCCCAGAGAATCCACCCCAAATCCTGTTGTTTTTCCTCAAACCTTCCCAGAATTTCTCAGTGCTCGTCATGTGTGGAGCTCCACCAACCCCCTGCCCCAAAAAATGAATTACAAACCCCATTTTTACCAAAAAAGGACCAAAAAGAAGCCAAAGAATTGAATTTATGGGACA
The DNA here is from genome assembly GCA_013397115.1 of Edolisoma coerulescens. Classification (NCBI taxonomy): domain Eukaryota; kingdom Metazoa; phylum Chordata; class Aves; order Passeriformes; family Campephagidae; genus Edolisoma; species Edolisoma coerulescens. Next base: position 49,065 of record VWZW01000636.1, on the reverse strand, counting down.
ACTTTTCCCATGAGAGGGACCTGGATCATGGAAGGGGTTCCCAAAAATGTCCCCATGAGGGGGGCAGAGCTTAAATTAAATTAATTTGGTTTCTTAATTAATAAAATCGATCAAAACTTGAAGCAAAACTCCTGAATTTTGCTTTTCCCCCTCTTTTTTGTGCCCTGGACAGACCCTGGGTTAGGTTTTCAGTCCAACTTTTGGGGTTGAGCTCCATCCTCTCCCATTTTTGTGCCTGGATCCCTTTTCCATGCCTGGATCCCATCCTTTTCCACGCCTGGATCAGAATTCCAGCTTTAGGGAAAGACACAAAAAGTGTCGGATGTTTATTTCAGGAATTAGGGACTAAAATCTACTAAATTCAGCTTAAAAAAGGGAGTTCACAAGCTTCTCTCCTTCAGAAGGGGCTTTTCCAAGGACCCCAAAAATCAGGGAAAAATCAGATATCCTACAAAAAATATTCATTAGCTGCCTCAGAGTTTTTGGGATCAGCGCCGAGGCAGGGGAAAAAAAGGAGGTTTGCGGTGAATTATCAAATCTGTCAGATTCTGAGAATAAAAAAAAAGGAGGGAGTTGATTTTCCAAGATATTTTAATCCCTTTTTCCCGTTGTCTTTGGGAACGGCCCTAACGGATGATTTTCATTAGCGGGGCTGGAATTTATGGGGTCCCAGCGGGTTCTCCCAAGGTTAAATAATTTAAAGGAATAAACCCCTTATCCGATGTAATCGAGCTAATGAAGGATATCGGACTTTCCACGCCGGGGGAAGGAAAAAAAAACGTCGGATGCGGGAAGCGATGCCGGGACACAAATCTCGGCGTAAACATCGGATTTCCAAAGGCGCTCCATAAAGCCGGAATTACAGCGGGATATCGCGGGACGGCACCGCGGCCATAAATAAAAAATCAATTCTTAATGATGAGGGCGCCTTGTTCGGGAGCATTCCCGGGGTTAAACGGGAGCAGGGCAGGAACGGGAAGAGCGGGAATGGCGGGGGGGGGGTGGGGAGGGAGCGCGGGGCGTTAATTTGATTTACGGGGATGCGATTCCTCAATGGAATCTCCATGGAATAATTGTTATTATATCTCTGCTGCCAGATGGCTCCCGGTGTAAACAGCCATCGACAACTCCGGCACTTGGCCCCTTCCCTCCCCTCATCCATGGAAAAATTCCTCCCTTCTCCCGATAAATTGATTTTTCCTGCTTATCTCCATCTTTCCCCCCCACCCCCCCTTTTCAACTCGCTCCCCCTTTTTTTTTTTTTTGTGCTGTTTTAATGGAAATGACTTTTTTTTTAGTGATAAAAAACCCAAATAAATCTGGGCTGGGAAACGCTTCCGAGCAAAAGTTACGGAGTGGGAATTTCACCTCGGCCGCGGCAGAGCAGGGAATGAAGAGGGAATTCGCTTTTACAGTGACAGATGTTCCCAAAAAAGTCCTTTCAGCCAGAGAGCTTTGGAGTTTTTCCGGGTTTTTTTTTTGCCTGGACAAAAATGCAGGAGGTGAAAATGGTCAAAACTTAAAAAGTGGGATTCTAAAAAATCCAATAAGATTATCAGGAAATTCAGGGATGCTGGATTTAAACCAGGATTTGGATGGATTTTAATATTCCTGGGTGCTTTTAAAATACTCCAGGATTTACAGAAGGAATTGGGAAGGATTTATTTTATTTTATTTTANAGCCACAGAAAGGTTTGGGTGAGTTTTTATTTTATTTTAATTTAATTTAATTTAATTTAAATTTATTTTATTTTATTTTATTTTATTTTATTTTATTTTATTTTATTTTATTTTATTTTATTTTATTTTATTTTATTTCCTTTTATTTTATTTCAATTTATTTTACTTCATTTTATTTCTCTTTATCCTTTGTTCTTCCCACCTTTCTTTCCACGCCCCAAAATATTTTCTTGGATCTTGGAACGAATTCCCTCCGTTTTCCCCCCATCTCAGGTATCCGGAATAATTCCCATCCCGGTATCCCCTTACACATTCCCTGCTCCAGGAATAGTTCATTTAAAGCCAGTTCTGGGCCGAGGGAGGGAATTCTGCGCCTGGGACAGCTGGAAAACTTCTCCTTGTTCCAAGCGGGACACCTGTGGCCGGGAATGCGGGAAGGACGCGTGTGGAATATTTGATTTTTATGGAAGCGGAATTTCAAGGCTTCCCGGCGAGTCGGATCCATGGAGGATCCCTGTGTCGCCGCCCGCTTGACTCCGGGTGGGAGCTCTTTGTTCCCATCCCTTTTTCCCTGGATTTTGCGGATATTCCGAGGGGTTTGGAGCTGGAGAAAGGCAGGAAGGGGCTCGGGATGGAGGCGGAATTTTGTGGCGAGCCGGGAAAGCGCCAGCACGGGGCTGACCCTGGGCAGGGCCTTTGTTCCCGGGATTGTTCCCGGGATTGTTGGGAATGTCAGCGGTGAAATATGGGCAGGGGGGCTGCTTTTCCTGTCCGAGGGAAACAGGAAAAAACAGGGGGAAAAAAAACAGGAGAAAAGTTTGTATTGGAATCCTTTAAATCCCTTTTTTATCCCATTTCCATCTTTGCTCAATTTCCGAGGAGCTTTGATTGAATCCCCTTTTTTGGAACCCCATTTTTTTGAATTCCATTTGTTTGAATCCCGTTTTACTGAATCCCGTTTTTTTGAATCCCATTTTATTGAATCCCATTTTTGGAATCCCATTTTTTGAATCCCATTTTTTCAAATCCCATTTTATTGAATCCCATTTTTTCGAATCCCATTTTTATGAATCCCATTTTTTTGAATCCCATTTTTTTTAATCCCATTTTACTGAATCCCATTTTTTTGAATCCCATTTTACCCAATCCCAATCCGACCAAAGGGGAGAAGGAAAACCTCCAGGAGGGATTTGTCTCCCTTTCCTCCCTTTTTTTAGGGAAGGGAACGGTTCTTCGGGATCCCTCAGGGACCATGGTGGTGCTCGGCAGAGAATTCCTGAAAGGAAATCATTCCCTGCTCCCGGAATTTCTCTTCATTAGGGGAGCTGATCCTCAGCTGGGCGAAATTCCCATAATTCCATCAGGGAATTCGGGAGCTTTCCAGAGAGTTTTGCCTGCAGGGAACAGCCACAATTCCTGACATTCCAAATGTCCTGGGTCGAAGGTTCCCTTGGATTCCTCATCCATCCCAGGACCTGACCGAGGCTTTCCCTCTTCCCTTGGAATTTCCAAGATTTTCCCTTTTGTTCCGTGATCTCTGAGGAGGTTTTGTCTCTTCCCTGCGGATTCAAAGTCCAGGATTTATCTCAAATTCCAGGATTTATCCCCAATCCCAGGATTTATCCCAAAGCCATTTTCAGGCTGCGGGGAGACAGCGGGATTGTGATTCCCGAGGTTTTTGGGGTGGGAATTAACCCAGGCAGGAGCGGCCAGGCCTGGCTCGATTTAGGTCTGACCCGGGTTTGGGCGGCCTCAAGCATAAATAAATATTTAAATAAATATTTAAACCTCGGCTAAAACCCGGCTTTTCCTTCCCAGACGATCCAGTGCGGAAATCCTTTGGGAATGGGGAATTTTCTCCTTAAAAACAGCGGCTCAAGGGCTCTGTTAAGGATTTTGCGGGGAGGAACCGGGATCAGAACGTTCCCAGAGGGAATGAATCCCATCATTCCCACATGAACCGGCTCCGTTCTGGCCTAACTAAACTCAGTTTAGGGCCCTGAATTAACACAGGGATTGAAATCCCGCTCGGATCAATCCAAGGAAAGTAAAAAAGCCATGCCTGCTCCCAGGTTTTTGCCGAGATGGGATGAAATTTTATGAAATCCTTAGAATTACTGGCTCCAGATCCAGGGAAAAGGAGCGGCTCCAGCAGCCTCCTGGAATATCCAGGGAAAACATTAAGGAAGGAGCGGAGTTTCCTTTTTAAACCTCCCAAAACCAAAACCCAACAATTCCAACACCTCTCCCTCCTTTTTTTAAATCCCAAATCCCGCATTTTTGGGAATTGCAGCCTCTCCCAAGTGGATTTTTCCCAACAAACCCCACAGTTCTTGGGATTTTTCCCACTCCAGCTGCCTCTCCCCACTCTCCTCCCTCCCTCCTTTTCTTTTTAATCCCAAATCCCACATTTTTTTGGGATTTCAGCCTCTCCCAAGCAGATTTTTCCCTTCTCCCTCCCCTTTTTTTTTTTAATCCCAAATCCCACTTTTTTTGGGAATTTCAGCCTCTCCCAAGCGGATTTTTCCCACTCCCCACCCTCGTCCCTCCCTTTTTTTTGTTTCCCCTCCTCTTTCCCCTCTCCCCGCGTGCTCCAGGGCAGGAAACTCCCGCTCATTCCCGTCATTCCCATTATTCCCATTCCTCTGGAATTAACCGGCACCGTTGTTCCACCATCATTTTCCCGGCGCGCCCCGGGGGTTCCCTGGTATGAGATGTCACAATCTCCGGGATCCGGGAATTGCTGTTCAGCTTCACTTCCCATTTTTCCCTGTTGCCTGGAGCTCCCAGGAAAGCGCTTCCCATAAATCCCGGCATCCCTGGGCGTTGTGTGCCCGTCCCGAATTTCTCTCTTTTCCATTTTGACTTGATTGGATTTGATTTGATTTAGTTTCATTTTTGATGGGAGGTTGAGTTAAGCCGGGTTTAGCCCGGCTGGAGCAAACGGAGCTGCAGGAAGACGGGAATTTCCCCCAAATTGAGGTTTGGGATAATATTCCAGAGGAATTCGGCAGCAGGGATGGAGGGAGGGAAAGGATCCGAGCACAGGGAATTCCGAGTGGGGAAATTCTCCTTCTGCTCTGTTCCCACCTGCAAATTGAGTTCATTTCCTGCTGTTTCAGTTAAATCCCTCCTGAATCCAGGATTTTCCAGTGTGTCCGTAAAATCCCCGCAGGGACCACACCGGCATTATTCGTATTTATTTATANTTTTATTTATTTTATATTTATTTAGATTTAGATGGCTTAGATTTAGATTTAGATTTAGATTTAGATTTAGATTTAGATTTCAGTTTCGATTTTGATTTCAATTTCTTTGGGGGAGGTTTTGTCGGGTTTTGGGAGGGCTCTGGAGATCCCAAATCCTTTCTTTGACACCCAAAATTCCATTTTCTGTCCCTCAGCCCCTCCGTTCTCAGCTCGGAGCCCCCCAGGCCGAGCTTTGCCTCCAAAGGCACACTCCTGGCAAGGAAAATGGGATAATTTCCCTGTTTTTCCCAGTGAAAAGCCGCATTTCCCACCCAAACCCATGGATTAACCCCAGAGCCGGAGTTTGATCCCGGTTTTTTACATCCCGAAATCTCAGGGCGCTCTGGGATCAGCGGGAAGCTCTGCCTTGGTTGGGCACTCCTAAAAAAAATTCCCAAACTCTGCTGGGGGTGGATTTGGGTGGGTTTGGAGCGGTTTGGTATCAGATCCCAGAGTTTAATTATCCCTGGAAATTCCATCCGGCATCCCCTGCCTGGAGCTGGGTTAATGATTGGAGTTCGGGGCTTTTCTTGGTGTTTCTATTTCACTTCTTTGGGGAAAATTCCCCCTCCACAATCCCTTAATCGGGAAAAAAAAAAGGAATTCAGAGGAATTTCCAGGAGTATTTTGGGAAGAGGAATCGCTGCTTTTCCTGCAATTCAAATGGGAACGGGAAAGAGGAAAATTCCGGGGTTTTCCAAGGATTTTGAGGCTCTGGAGGTGACTCTTCCCTCGAGGACTTTATAAAAGGTTGGATCCCTCTGGATAATCAGATTGGAAATATTCCGTAAAGTGAGAATTCTTGGAAAAGAGCAGCGGGATATTTTTCCTTTCAGGCTGGGAAAGCGGGACAGGGTTTTGCTGGGAGAAAATCCTTGGGATAACGGCTGGGAATCAGTGCCGGGCCCCAGGGAGGCTCCAGGATAATTCCAGAGCTGGGCCAGGCAGATGTGTTTATCCAGGGAATAAGATTCTGGAATATTTTTTTTCCCCCCCTCTCATCCAGTTAGGAACAAATCCCAGATCCCAGATTTCCTCTGGAATATTTTATGCTCTGGCCTCAGAAGGAAACTCAAACCCAGCTTTGAGGGGGAAACCATGAGGCCTAAATTTTGTGAGGCTTAAATTTGTAAAACCAGGAAAAATTCCCGGATTTCCAGCTTTGTGCAATCCCAGCAGTGGGAATGAGAGCCTGGAGAATTCCAAGGTCCTGGTGTTGTGGGACAGGAAACTTGGGAAGGGAGAGCAGGGGCAGCTCTTCCCTAAAACAGGAGCAGCTTTTCCCTGAAACAGGAGCCAGATCCTTCCCTGTTTTCCCCAAAGGTGTTTTGGGAGCCTGCAAATTCCAGGGATTCAGGAATCCCAGGGATTCAGGAATTCCGGGGTGCTGGAAGTTCTGCTGAGTCAGAGCCAGGCCTCTTTTTCCCGACAAATCCCACATTTCCGGGGACTTTCCAAGCCCCTCTCCCTAAATTCCAACTTTTTCTTTTCCCATTTTCCATGCCCCGTGTGCCTCCCGCTGCCCTTGGACATCTCCAGGGCTGCAAATTCCGGCTGGAGCTGCCCAAGGCCGAATTCCAGCCCCTTCCCGACGGATCCTTCCTTTCCCGGCAGCGCCAACCCTACGGCCGAGCGCCTTTGGGGCGTCTCCCAAACAAACCGTGAACAGCTCCTGGGAATGTTCCGAAGCTTCCAGGGGGGCCCCGGTTAAAGATTAACCCCCCCCCCGGCATTCCTTAGATCCGGAATTTAGATGGATTTATCCCAGGTGTGCTGCGCCAGCCCAGGTGGAACTGGGAGCGCCGGGCTGTGGTGACATTCCTGGGCTGTGGTGACATTCCTGGCCCTCTCCAGGGGTCATTCCCTGGCCTCCATCCCGAGTTTTTCCTGCTCCTTGCCCTGCTGGAATTTATTTGTCCCTGTGGGCATCCAAGCAGGAGAAATGTTGGCTGGATTCCTGCCCGGAATTCCTTCATTTTGGCTTTTATCATGATTTTCTGAGGGTTTCGTCGCTTGGTTTTTCCACCTCTTGGCCGATTTGGGGCAAATTCCATGGAATTTGTTCGCCAGGATTGAATCTCCTCGGATTTCTGTGCAATTCCGAGTGGAAAGGGGAGGAATAAATCGCTTGGATTGGCGCAGGGATCCTGGAGGACCTCAAGTATCCCAGCCCTGGGACAGCTTTGGATTGGGATCCATCTATGGATATACAATCCCGCCAGGACCGACCTCTTTTTACTTCCAAATATTTGGGATTTGGGGCTGCTCCAGCTCCTGGGAAAACCTCTGCGGATTGCTTTTTTCCATAAAAATCATTTCTCCAGCAAAAATATCCAGGTTTTCCTTTCAAAATTCAACCACAAAAAAGCTTTTCCCGAGGAATTGTTGGGATGATCCCAGGTTTTAACCTTTGATCCAGACTGGTTGTAGGAATCTTGATTTATTTATGGATTTCTTTCAAATCCCAGGATTTTTAATTAAAACAAAACTTCCCAAATATTAAAAATCACCACTTTTTTCCCCCCCCTTTGCTGGAAAATCCACTGCTCCTTTTTTTTATCCATTAAAAAAAAAAAAACGGGAAAATGGATTTTCCTGGCCAAGAGTTCCCGGCGTGGATTAATCTTGGAATGAAAAGCTGGAGAGGGAAAGGGGCGGATGTTTCATTTCCTGCCGGGTCACAGTGCAGGAGCCGGGAATTCCTTCATGTGGAATATCCGGCGCTCGGAGCTGCATCGATCCCGCTCGGAGCCGCTCCCGGATCAATGGGAAAAGTCACTTTTTTGGGACCTCTGGTGTCAGGGAGCCGGGGTTGATTAACTCCGGAATTGCTTCTCCGGCCGAATCCAAGGATTTTATTGCCCATTTTCTCCTACCTGGGCAGGGACCTTTGGCATTCCCTCATTTTTCTCCTTTTCCTCAGGGATTCTGGGTGTTCCTCATTCCAGAGGAGCTGAGCATTCCCAACCTCCCACATCCCATCCCAGGAGCAGATTCCCGGCAGCTCGGATCCCTTCCCTCGGAGCAAAGCCCAGGCGTGGGGTTCAAGGAAAAATTTGGCATGGGAGAAAGGAGGTTTGAGGCTGGAAAAGAGGGATTTAGGTTGGGAATTCGGGAGAAATTCCAACTTGGGAGGGCTGGAATGGATTTCCCATGGAAATTCTGGGATTTCCCACTTTCTCATCCCTGGAAGTGTCCAAGGCCAGGTCGGAGCAATCCGGGATAACGGGAGGGGTGGAAATGCGATGCAGCTTTAAGGTCCCTTCATCCCAAACCATTCCAGGATTTTCTGAGGGGCTTTTTTAGGGGGATCCTAAAACTCCTCCATTCTTCACCCTGGAGATCCCAGAGGATGAGATCGGAGCCTTTTCCATGGAAAACTTTGGCACAGTTTGGTGCCACCTCGGCTTACAAACCCTCTTTTCCCATTCCTTGAATTCCCTTTATCCTCCCGTTCCCGAGGAAGAGGAGGAATCCGAGGAAGCCCTGCCCAGAATCCATCCTTTCCATTGAATATTCCAAGAGTTTTTTGGGAAGTGGAGCCGAGCCGGATGGGGACATCATTCCCAGGGCCCTGGGGGACGTTAATGGCTCCAAAGTGCTCCGGCAGCTCCAGGCAGGAACGGAAACCATGGAAAAACCATGGGAAAACCATGGAGAGAGCTGCGAGAGTGGCTCCTCACTGATCCTGGTCATTACCGCTCCTGGGGGAGCCATTCCTGGGAATTCCCGCTTTCCCAGCAGATGATTTCCCTCAAATCCCTCCTGGCTGGATTTTCCTGGGAATTTCTGCCCTCACCAGCATCCGGCCAGGGATTGGGAATGTGGAAAAACCCCCTGGAGGAAAACAGGGAATGATTTTCCCGGTGATTTCCTTTCCCACTGGAAAATCTGGAGTAAGGTTTTCCTGGACATGGAGCAGGGAGGGATCCCAAGTTTCTCCTCCTGTCCCAAGGAATGAAAAGGCTCCCGGAATTCCTGGGCTTTCCCAAAGGGAGGGAAATTCTGGGAATACATTGGAGCTGAATTTCTTGGGATTGTGAGGAAATTCTGGGAATACTTTGGACTTAAATTTCTTTGGGATTTTGGGGAAATTTTGGGAATCCTTTGGACCCGAATTCCTCTGGGAACACGCAGAACATCGGCTGAGAGTTGGATTTTGGGCTCATCCTCCTCTCTGAGCTTGGATTTCCAGGAGCAGAAAATTCCAGAGCTTTCAACTCTGGAGAGATTGAAATTTGGGAATGTGGCATTCCCAACTTTTGGGGAAGCATCTGGATGTTTCCTCCTTGAGCTTTTCCTTCATCCCGAAGGGAATTAAAGCAGGCTTGGAACAGGCCAGGCTCTGCCTGCTGCAGCCTCTGGAAAAGCAGAGGAAAACCCGGATTTTTCCCATTTTTCCATGGCCTTGGCACCTGGAATTTTTAAGGAAAAAGTCCCTTTCCCTGTTTTTCTAGTTTCTCCCTCATTTTGTTTTTTGGTTTTCGTTTTCCATCGGAATTCCATGGATTTTAAGCCACGGATCCAGGCAGAGTAAATGTGGATAATGACGGAGTATTTGGAGGACTTTGTGGGAATTCTCTTCCATTTGGGAATCCTGGAGTGCTCCAGGGATGTTCTCTGGGAGGGGATCCTTATTCCCATTTTTCAGCCAGGGAAACTGAGGCAGCGGTGGCCACTAAAATGCCAGGAAAATGAAGATATTCCCAAAATTCCGCTTTTCCTGGAGAAAAACGCCTCTGGATTACTCCAGACTTCGGATTGCACCAGAATCTCCCAGTTTAAATTCCATAAAAAAGCAGGAAAACTCCCGTTTTGGGCTCAGGCATCAGTGCCGAGGTGGAAAAGCGGGAAGCTCCCGGTTTTCCTAACCTTTGTGCTCCATAATTTTCCTCGGGATTAATGGATCGTTCGGCTCCATTAGCGCCGGGGCTCGCGCGCTCCCGTCTCATTTTCCTTGGAATAATAAGATCCAAAATTATGCCCGGGCAGAAAGGAGGGAGGGAGGGAGGGAGGGGGAATAAAAGGAGCCGGGATTTCATCCTTGGATAAAAAACTGTGGAGCAGCCGGCAGGATCAGGAGGGAAATTTAGGGATATTTAGGGATATTTAGGAATATTTAAGTAGGGAGATATGGGAATATTTAGGAATATTTAGGAATATTTTTAAAGGGATATTTAGGGATATTTTATTAGGGATATTTAAGAATTATTAGATAGGGATATTTGGGAATATTTAGGGACACTTAGGGATATCTAGGAATATTTAAATAGGGAAATTTAGGGATATTTGAATCGGGACATTTAGGGATATTTAGGAATATTTTGGGATATTTGGGAATATTTAAATAGGGATATTTAGGGATACTTAGGAATATTTTGGGATATTTAAATAGGAATATTTCAGGATATTTAAACCGGGATATTTAGGAATATTAGGGATATTTAAATAGGGATTTTTAGCATTTATTTGGGAAAAAACCCCAAATCCCAGGATCAGGAAATGCAAGGAGAGCAGAGATTCCCCTCTTCCCTTTTTTCCCAAGCTCCGCATCTGCTTTTCCCATTTTTTTTCCAGGATTCTCCCAGGATCCTGGGGCTCTGTGAAAGGGGAGCCGCCCCTTTTTCCCGGGATGAATTCCCGGGGCAGGGTCAGGGATGGTTTAGCGGCTGCTCCGGCTCCTCCCGGGATCCACTTTCCAAGGGAAAAAAAAAGGAATGTTGTCAAAAGGCCGGATGGTCCCGGTGTCCATCGGGCCGGGAAGGCCGAGGTCATCCCGCGGTCAAATCCAACCATTCCCGCCTTTCCCCATGGATCGGCCGCCTGGAGTTCATGGCCTCGGCTTTTATTGGGAATTCTAGGAGAGAATGGGAGCACCGGGGTTTTTCCCTTGGCAACTGCACGGAGCTGGAGCACTCGCGGTGCCCGGTTTTCCCTGGAAAAGGAGGAAAATTCAGCTTCCAGAGGGATGGATCCCAATCCTGCAGGGGCACGGGGAGTTTGGGATGGTTGGAGGGAGTTTTAAGGGCAAAATCCTTAAAATCCATGGAATTCTGGTGGAAAGTGAGAATGAAACCCCAAGCTCCGGATGCTCCTCTCTGCTCATCCGTTTGGATCAGGATTGGGAATAACCATTGGAGCAATCAATCCTTGGTCTTGGCTGAGTCTTTGGGAATGGCTCTTCCTGGTTTTTCCTGGTTTTTCCTGGTTTTTCCCCTGCCTCTGGAATGGGATTAACCCGTGGAACCTCATCCAAAGACCAGAGCAAACCCTGTGGAATCCCTGGGATGCTCCGATGGATTTCCTGGAATCCATTTCTCTCCCATTCCCGGGCTGTTTGGGAAATCCGGGAAGTTTTCCCACTCCAAAGAAATGGAGAAACACAGCGGGGTTGGGTTCAAACATCCCCTTTTTCCATCTTTTTTCGGGATGAGGACATGGAATGAGCTCCCAGCCAGGCTCCAACGTCACTGGGAAGTCTGGGAAGTTGTCCCATTCCCGAAAAACTGAGGAACACCGGGAAACACAACCGGATTTGCTTTAAAACTTCCCCTTTTTCCATCCTTTTTTGGGATGAGGATATGGAAGGAGGTCCCGGTGAGGGTCCTTATCCCATTCCCAAGAAACTCAACTGGATCTGCTTAAGAATATCCCATCTTTCCATCCTTTTTTGGGATGAGGACATGGAATGCGCTCCCGGCCAGGCTCCAGTTCCCACTCCCTCCTCATCCACAGGTGCCACAAATTAGAAAAAACTGGGAATTTTCTTTCCCGAGGTGGATGTGACTATGTTCTCCCTCCTTGGCCACTCATTCCTTGGAATTGGAATTCCCAGGAATGGCATTCCCTGCTCCCACAGTGCTTTTGGGATCTGTGGTGCCTCTTCCCCTTCTCCCAGTGCTTTTCCTGGTGCCGGATGCGATCCTGGCATTCCCAGCTCCATTCTATGAGGAGAATTCCCTGAACCCTCTCCCTCCTTGACCGGGAAACCGGGAATTCATCTCTGTGCCTCTACCACTCCCGCTGACCTTGGCGGGTGAATTTCCCGGGATTTATGGTCGGCAGCTGCCGGGAAACATGGAAAAGGTTCCGTTTTCCGTGGAAGGAGATCGGGAATGCCGGGATGCTGAACTCCCCCTCGTAACTCCAACGGATGTTAATTTCCTTGGGATATTGGAGCGGGGACGGCTTTTCCAAAGGGGATTCACCCCATGGATCATTGGATTTGTGGGATTTTCCAATGGGACCTTTGGAAACACCTCTGGGAATGGGAGGGAATTGGAGGCTCCACTTGGAATTTTTTCAGCACAATCCCCTGATCCGTCACTTTCTGGGAATGGCAGATCCAATTCCCATTCCCAGACTTCATCAGGGATTGGCTCCATCCCTGCCCCCACTAAGGGATATTTTAGGATCCATGGATCCATGGAGGGAGAGAATTCCCGGTGTTTATTGGGGGGTTCATTCCCGGTTCCTCTCCCCCCTCCTCTTCCAGCTTTGGAGATTTCCAGCTGGGAATGTTCGCCGAGAAATGGCGCCACTGCCACCTGCCTGCGGAGCCGGGAGGGACACGGGTTGCGGCATTTGGGATGCGGGGTGTGGGGAGCAGGATTTGGGACGTAGAATTTGAGGACCAGGATTTGGGAGGTGGGATCTGGGATGCAGGATGTGGGGAGAAGGATTTGGGATGCGGGATATGGAATGCAGGATCCTGGATATGGGATGTGGGATGTGGGATTTGGGATGCTGGGTGTGGGATGGGAGATCCTGGGTGTGGGATGGGAGGTGCGGGATGCAGGATATGGAATGCTGGATGGGGGAAGTGGGATGTGGGATGTAGGAATGAAGGATTTGGGATGCTGGATGTGGGATGGGATGTGGAATTCCGGATGTGGGCCTGGAAACGGCGGCTTCAGGTTTTTCCCGAATTCCCACAAATCCCCTCGGTGCCGAGCCCTTTCCCAGCCGTGCCTCAGGCACAATTCCATGCCGGGATCATCCCCACATCCCACCGGGATCAGGGGTTGGGGTCTGACCCTCCACATCCCCCTTGCTCCAGGAGAATTCCTGGATTTTCAGCTCTGATTCTTAACGGGTAACAAGGAATTTTCAGGCAGGGAAGCAGAAGCTGCTTCCTTTTGCCACGTCTGAATTCCCTGATTCCCAGAAATCCAGCTGGATATTATGGAAGCATTTAAATGGGAAAAAAACCAGGGAATTCCTGCTGCAAATCCAGGTTTTAAATAGAAAAAAAATCCATTTAAATCCATCCCTGCTCCTGCTTCCCAGAAAACCGGGAACCTGGGAATATTCCAGCCTCCTGAAAAACTCTGGCAGATCTCACTCCAAAATTCCCTGATGCAAAATATTTTAAATAGGGGGGGAAAAAATTCCTTTTATCCCTGCGTTTGTTCCCAATTTTTGATTTATCATTTATTCCCATTTTATTCCTATTATCCCTGTATTTATTCCCAAACAATCCTGGGAGAGAGGCAGAGAAAACATTCCTTTCATCCTGTTCATTTAAGCAGCCAGAACGGGTGGATTTTCCATGGAAAAAGGGGACATTTGGGATGCAAAAAGGCGGGAAAAAGGATCCCAAAAATGCCTCGATCCTGAAATAAATGAGGGAGGTTTTCCATAAATCCCGATGTCCCTTTTCCAGGGCGCCGATGGTTTCCAGGGAATGTTTTATTCCTGATGCTTTCCCTTTACGGGTTAATCCCAAGGTTTTACAGGAGTTATTGAGGAATGCGGCTCTTCCCGGTAATCGCGGGATAATGGGAATGCAGCACTTAGGGAATGTCCCCTCCATTTGAGCTGTTCCTTGGGAAAACCGGGAAACTGGGAATTATAAGCAATCCAAGGAGAGGGGAGGCCAGCCGCACGAGTTGAGCGTTCCTGCCGTCGTTCCCGGCTTTTTTTTTTTGGGAAAAAGCTCCTTTTTTTGGGCTCATCCGTCATTGTTCCCAAACCTTCCTTTGGCTCCCTTGGGATGCTTCCTGATTCCGTTTTTTTTCCCTGGAAATCCTCAGTGCATTTGCTTTGCTCCGTGAATCTCCGGGTGGGAAATCAAATTCCCTCCAAATCCCAATATTTTCATCCCATTTTATCCATAGAAATCTTTGGGAAAAGACAACAACCGCAGGATCCAGGGGGAATTCCCAGCTTTATCCCAGTGAAGGGTTCCAAGCTTTTCCTGTGTTTCACCTTAAAAAAGCCTGGAATTATCCTCAGCATTCCCTGGTTTTTTGGGAGATCCAGATGGGCTGGGAAGGAAATAAGGAAGTGTTCAAATTCCAAGCACGGAATGAGCCGGGAATTTTTCACCACCTGGAATTTCTTGGATCATCAGGGCTTTTTAAAAAACAGCAATTTCCGGGACAAAGTTTCACTTCCCTGCTCCAAACCCTCTGGAAAAGGTGGATTTGGGATACTCTCAGGGATTTTTGGGAATTCAGGGAGCTTGGAATATGATCCAAATAAATCCAAGGAGCATTTGGAGGGGGATCTGATCCATGGGGGTGGATTTATCCTACGGAAAATCCGTGATGGCTGGGAAAAAAGTGGGAAAAAAAGTGGGGAAAAAGTGGGGAAAAGGCATTTAACATCCCAAAAAATCAGAGGTTTAAATAGTTTCGTTCTGGAATATTCGGGATGAGGCTGCAATCCCTGGGAGTGTCGGATCCCGGGAATTTGAGGGGCTGAGGACGAGCTGGAGATCGAGATCCTGTTTTTCCATGGAATAATGCCGGAGAACAGCAGCCCCTGTTGCACGAGGCCATCCCAACGCCGGGAATAAATAATTAGGGAATAATAAGAAAAAAAACCCGGGTTTTGAAGCGGGAAAACCATCCCGGAACGTTGATTGATTAATTAATTAATTATGATCCGCGGGCTCTGCTCCGCTCCCAATTAACACCTCCGGAATTAATGGAGTCGCACGGGAATGGGAATCACCGGGATAATTTTATTAGGAAATAAACGACGACTTAATTCCCTATTAACATTCCCGATTTTCCCGACAGCACCTCCCTCTCCTAAACCCAAACCTGGAAAAAACTGGATTTTTCCTTTTTTTTTTC
>VWZW01000636.1:11926-33991 GCA_013397115.1 Edolisoma coerulescens | reverse complement strand
GGTGGGGAGCATTTCCAGGGAGCCGGGATCGTCGGAGCTAATTAGCGGAATGGTCCCATTATTTATCCAGGGACACGAAGTCCAATAATTGCTATTGCGGCTCGGAAGCGGCTCCGGGATATTAATTCCCGAGCTTTCCTGGCAGCTCCGNGGTTTTACAGGAGTTATTGAGGAATGCGGCTCTTCCCGGTAATCGCGGGATAATGGGAATGCAGCACTTAGGGAATGTCCCCTCCATTTGAGCTGTTCCTTGGGAAAACCGGGAAACTGGGAATTATAAGCAATCCAAGGAGAGGGGAGGCCGGATCCGCACGAGTTGAGCATTCCTGCTGTCGTTCCCGGCTTTTTTTTTTTTGGGAAAAAGCTCCTTTTTTTGGGCTCATCCGTCATTGTTCCCAAACCTTCCTTTGGCTCCCTTGGGATGCTTCCTGATTCCGTTTTTTTTCCCTGGAAATCCTCAGTGCATTTGCTTTGCTCCGTGAATCTCCGGGTGGGAAATCAAATTCCCTCCAAATCCCAATATTTTCATCCCATTTTATCCATAGAAATCTTTGGGAAAAGACAACAACCACAGGATCCAGGGGGAATTCCCAGCTTTATCCCAGTGAAGGGTTCCAAGCTTTTCCTGTGTTTCACCTTAAAAAAGCCTGGAATTATCCTCAGCATTCCCTGGTTTTTTGGGAGATCCAGATGGGCTGGGAAGGAAATAAGGAAGTGTTCAAATTCCAAGCACGGAATGAGCCGGGAATTTTTCACCACCTGGAATTTCTTGGATCATCAGGGCTTTTTAAAAAACAGCAATTTCCGGGACAAAGTTTCACTTCCCTGCTCCAAACCCTCTGGAAAAGGTGGATTTGGGATACTCTCAGGGATTTTTGGGAATTCAGGGAGCTTGGAATATGATCCAAATAAATCCAAGGAGCATTTGGAGGGGGATCTGATCCATGGGGGTGGATTTATCCTACGGAAAATCCGTGATGGCTGGGAAAAAAGTGGGAAAAAAAGTGGGGAAAAAGTGGGGAAAAGGCATTTAACATCCCAAAAAATCAGAGGTTTAAATAGTTTCGTTCTGGAATATTCGGGATGAGGCTGCAATCCCTGGGAGTGTCGGATCCCGGGAATTTGAGGGGCTGAGGACGAGCTGGAGATCGAGATCCTGTTTTTCCATGGAATAATGCCGGAGAACAGCAGCCCCTGTTGCACGAGGCCATCCCAACGCCGGGAATAAATAATTAGGGAATAATAAGAAAAAAAACCCGGGTTTTGAAGCGGGAAAACCATCCCGGAACGTTGATTGATTAATTAATTAATTATGATCCGCGGGCTCTGCTCCGCTCCCAATTAACACCTCCGGAATTAATGGAGTCGCACGGGAATGGGAATCACCGGGATAATTTTATTAGGAAATAAACGACGACTTAATTCCCTATTAACATTCCCGATTTTCCCGACAGCACCTCCCTCTCCTAAACCCAAACCTGGAAAAAACTGGATTTTTCCTTTTTTTTTTCTGGCACCTGNCTATTGCGGCTCGGAAGCGGCTCCGGGATATTAATTCCCGAGCTTTCCTGGCAGCTCCGTACAGTAAACCTTCCAAATGGGCCCCCGAAGGAGCATCAGCTCATTTCCATCCTCCTCCTTCTTCTTTTTTTTTCCCGGAGAACTGCCGGAGTCTCCTTCCATAAAAGCCGGGGAAAAATAAAGCGGGAGAACTCATAATATTTTTGCTCCGAAGGAAAGCTGATTGTTTTTCCCGCTCCCTGACCTTTTCCCGGCTTTCCGCTGCAGGGAAAAGTTGTCGCCTTGGATTCGGGGGGTTGTGCTCATGGTGGGGTTGTTTCAGGAGAATCCAAGCGGATGGGGTGTGTTCCTTCCCTATGGAAGTGGGGAAAGGATGGATTGGTGGCCCCGTGGAAAGGATTTTCTGGGTTTTGGGGTGATTCCTGAGGTGTGGGAGATTTTGGGGATTGTTTTTCCAATTGGGAAGCCCGGGAGCTCTTTGAGATTCTCCCATTTCATCCCCCAGCCCTTGATGTCATTCCCATGGCGTGGAAGATTTTGGGATTTGCTTTTCCCAGGAGTTCTTGGGATTGTTCCATTTCGTCTCCCAGCCCTCAATGTCATTCCCAAGTTTTTACCCAAGGAGATTCCTGAGGGATTTTCTGCTCTTTAGGGCTGGATTTGGGGTGGAAATGAGTGGTTTTCCCTAGAGAGACTCCCAAGGAATTCTCCACTCTTTGGGGCCGGAATTTGGGTTGGAATGAGGGGCATTTCCCAAGGAGATTCCCAGGGAATTCTCCACTGGCTGAGGCCGGACTTTGAGTGGGAATGAGTGTTTTTCCCACCTAGATTCCCAAGGGATTCTCCTCTTGCTGGGGCCGGACTTCGGGAATGAGGCAGGGAATGAGGGGTTTTTCCCAGGGAGATTCCCAAGGGATTCTCTGTTTGCTGTGGCCAAACTTTGGGTGGGAATGAGCGTTTTTCCCAACCAGGATTTTCCAGAGAATCCCGGCTGATCCTGGAATTAAACCCTCGGGAATAGCACCACTTCCCTCTAATTCTGATTTAAACCCATCCCAAATCCCGGTTCTCCCGCAACTCCCCCCTGGCAGAGGATCCATCCCTAAAAAAGTGGGAAAAAGGTGATTCCCGGCATTTCCCCGGACCCGGAGCTTTTCTCCGCCGGCAGGAGAGGCTCTGACGGAAGAAATAAAGCCGGGAAGATCCTGTTTTCTCGGGAAAACTCGTAAAGACAGTCGGAATCCGACATAAACAACAATTTACACCCGGCATTTATCCTGGAAATTGCGGTTCCGTGTGGCTCGCGCAGGCGGATAAATCATCTTTTATGGGATTCTGCCGAGTTCTTCCAGGGATTCTGCCGAGGTTTAGTGGAATTTGGAGCCTTGGGAAAACGGAGAGCTCCGGGATGAGCCGTTCATCCCGGAAAATGTTGGCGCTGAGCGGCTCCCGCTGGGAAAAAGATAAAAATCCATCCCTCGGGATCTGCGCTTTTCCTTAAAAAATGGCTTTGGTGAATATTCCAGGGGTGAGCCCGGAAAAGTTCCCGAGTTTTTTGGGGTGTTCCCAGCTTGCGGTGGGAAAATTGCTCCTCGATCCCCTAAAAAAAGGGATTTAGGGATGATTCCCAAATTTTTCTGGGGTGTTCCCAGCTTGTGGTGGGAGAGCTGCGCCTCAATCCCCTAAAAAGATGGGATTTAGTGATGATTCCCAAAAGGGATTTAGTGATGATTCCCAAGTTTTTTGAGGTGTGGTTGGCCCCAGGCATGGGGAGTAAGAGGCAGGAATGTCCCTGGAATTTTTTCTTTCCATAAAATACCGGGAAAAACAGGTGGATGTGGAAAAACTCTGTCATTCCCGAAGGAAAGTCGATGCTGGAGGGAGCTACTGTGGGGAATTCGGGGATAAAATCCTGGATGTGTCCATGGATTGAGGGGGAAGTTTGGGATTTCTAGAAGGAGGTGGCAGTGGGAAATCCTGATTCCAGAAAAAGATCCCGAAATTCCTTCAAATCCCTTTGGGAGACGCCGCCAATCCCTAAAACTCCATTTATCCATAAGGATAAAGCCAGGATCCATGGAAACTTCCCTTCCCGTGTTCCTGCAGTTTGGGAAGGATCTGGAGCATCCCAAATCCCGGATTTCAGCTCATTCCCTCCTCCAAATTCCCTGTTTTTATCCTGGATCCCTCCAAATCTGAGCTTAAAACCTGAGATCGGTGCAATAAAACATTCCAGAATGGGAAAAACCTCTGGAAAACTGTTGGAAGCGGAGGCCCCTTGTCCTAATTAATCAGGCTCTCATTAATTAATCGTTATTAATTAGGGGGAATGAATTCCTTTATCCAGGGATTTTGGGATCCCCGTTACAAATATTCCAGGGGTTTTCCTGGGGTGGATCCGGGGGCTGCTCCAGCTTTTCCTGATCCGTTTGGGGCAGGAATGTTGTGTTTAGGGAAGAGGCCACTCCCATTCCCAATAAAGATAAGGATGGAAACATTCCCGGCTCCAGAATTTCCATGGGATGGGCCCGGATTTATGGCCGGAGCCTCTGGTGCCACTTCCTTCCCTCCAGGATGGAATTCCGGGCTGTTCCCAGTGCTCCTGGGGCAGGAAGGAAGGAAGGGAGGGAGGGGATCCCAGTGGGATCTGTGCACACTGGGAACACCCTCTGGATCCGGGATGTCGAGGTCTGGAAAAGTCGGCTCTGGGATATTGGTGGGGGAATTTTTTTCCCCTCTCTTTTTCCCTGTTTTCCATGTTTTTATCCATGGATCAATGATCCGAGCCTGGTCTGGTGGGACGGGGTTCGAATGAGATCCCTGAGGATTCGCAAGTCCCGGAATTCTGGAATGGCTCCCAGTGATGCCCGGATTCCCAAAATCTCAGGGATTTGGGGTCGCTCCCATCCCAATCCCATTCCGTGGTCCTGCGGCTGTGGATCCTCAGGGATCAGGGATTCCTACGGAATCCTCCCATGGAGCTGCTGCCAGTTTGGACGTGGACGAGCCAAAGATATTCCCACTCCTTTTTCCCAAGGAAGAGCCAAATATATTCCCGCTCCTTTTTCCCAAGGCAGATCTAGCTGATCGAGGATCATCCCCATATTAATTCCTTTAAAAACAGGGAAAAATTCCGGTTGTTTTCCCTCTGGCACTGAGGATCATCTGGCACGTCCCAGGAGAGGTTCCCTGGTGTTATCCCGGTTTTCCAGAGGGAGGAAATCAACCATTGGAGAGGGAAAATGGGATTTTCCAGGTCAGTGAAAACCTGGAAGTGGCTTCCCAAGGGATTTGCCACCATTCCCTGGGATCCAGCACCGGGCAGGGACATTCCCGTCCTTTGGGGCGGCATATCCCGAATATTTTCATCGGGATCTAGGATGACAGGACACAGGGAATGTGTGGAATTCCCAAGTGGAAGAGGGGAAACTTAGGCGGGATTTCGGGATGGAATTCCCAGAGAAGCTGCGGCTGCCCCTGGATCCCTGGAATTATCCCAGGCCAGGCTTGGAGCACCCTGGGATAATGGGAATTGTCCCTGCCTGTGGAATGGGATGGGATTTAAGGATCCTTCCAACCCAAACCATTCCAGGATTCTCTGTTTGGGGTTTTCCCTGTTTTTCCAGCAAAACCTCCGGGAGAAAAATCCCACGGATTTCTGGGAGCAGGTGGAGCTCTCCCGCCTTTCCCCGCTCAGCTCCAGGACAATATTCCACAAATATTTGCTCCGGGAAATGAGGAGGTGCTGAAAGAGCCGGAAAATCTCCGGGAGGAGCAATCCAAACACACCTGGAATGGGGGGTTATTCCCACCCGTCACCATGGAGATAACCTCGGGATAATTTGGGATTGCTGGGAGCATTTCGAGAGTGCGAATGGGATAAATCCAGCTGGATGCTGGGACGATCCTGAGTTTTAGGGCCGGTTTTAGGATTTTGGGAATCTTGGGGTTTCTGGGATCTTTTCCAAGGCAGGAAATGGATAAATCCTTCTGGATGCTGAGATCCAAGGTGGTTTTAGGCCCAGTTTTAGGGCTGGTTTTTAGGGCCGGTTTTAGGGCTGGTTTTAGGATTTTGGTACCTTGGGATTTCTGGGAGCTTTTCCAAAGTGGGAAAGGGATAAATCCTGCTGGATACTGACATCCAGGGGGGTTTGGGGCTGATTTTAGGGCTGGTTTTAGGGCCGGTTTTAGGATTTTGGGAATCTTGGTGTTCCCAGGATCTTTTCCAAAGCAGGAAACGGATAAATCCTGCCAGATACTGAGCCCATCCAGGTTGCTTTAGGCCTGGTTTTAGGATTTAAACCCCATCCCCTCCACCCGCCCACCCTCGGCTTTCCCCAGCGGCGCTTCCCTGCTCCGGGAAAGCTCGGCCGGGGCGGAACGACTCCGAGGCGGCGGGAATAAAAAATGGGAAGCGTTTAAATGGCGAATGGGTTCCGTGTTCCTGTCAGCGCCGGGGGTTTGTTCCCGTTTATAAACTCATCCGTTTGGAATGACATCGGTTTTATGGGAGCCATCAGCCCCGGGTGACGGCGCTCCCGTGTTCCGCCATTACCGCCCGATTGGATTTGCACTAAAGGACGCCAATGGCGGCCGTAAATCTCCCGCCCGGAGATTTAGGGCTCCGCTTCCTTCCCGGCGCGCTCCTGGAAGAGGGAATGGAGCCGGTCCCAGGATTTCTGAGGGATGGAGCTGTTCCCAATGTTCCTGAGGGATGGAGGCATTCCCGGTGTTCCTGGGAGGGGGAATGGAGCTGGTCCCGGTGTTTCTGGGGGATGGAGGCATTCCTGGGGTTCCTGAGGGATGGAGCCGTTCCTGGTGTTCCCAAAAGGGGGAATGGAGCTGTTCCCGGTGTTTCTGAGGGATGGAGCCATTCCTGGTGTTTCTGAGGGATGGAGCTGTTCCCGGTGTTCCTGGAAGGGGGAATGGAGCCGTTCCTGGTGCTCCTGAGGGATAGAGCTGTTCCCAGTTTTCCTGGAAGGGGGAATGGAGCCGTCCCCGGTATTCCTGAGATGGAGCCGAGTCCCCAGGGTGGGAAGGGGTGGGAGGTGGGTGGAGGGCAGGGAGATCCCACTCCTTGGAATTCCATAAAAAATTGGGGAAGTGGGAAGAGAAGAACATTCCAGGAGGGCGGATCCTGCCCTGGCTCAGGAGGGGGTTGGGATGCGTTGATCCCAAACTTTGGACCCGTTGGGAAAGGGCTGAAGGAGTCGGATTCCCATAGGGATGGTCCAGGCCAGAGCAGAGACCCTGGAATGTCCCCACATCCCCGTGGCCATCCTGGCTTTTCCAGGTTTCCAATGGATTTTCAGGAATTCTCCATGGTAAATGGAACCTTGAGTATTCCCGGAAAACCTGGGATGGGTCTTCAAGTGCCACTCCTGGCTTTGCCCCGGCTCATTTCCAGCCAATCCAGGAATTCCTGCTGGGTATTCCCAGAGCTTTCCATGCCTTGGGAATGCTGTCCCAGCCCCAGGAAATATCATGGATTCATTATCCCGTTCCCATCCTCCCTCTCCCATCGCTCTGCTGTCACTCCCGCCCAGATTTCCTTGCGTTTTCCAAGGATTTTTCGGCTGATTCCCCTCTCCTGGAGATCCCTCAATCCCGCAGGACTCTCATTCCAGCCCCTCTGGAAGCCAATCCAACATTTTTATCCACGGACAGCACAAAGACCCCTCTGCTCCATGGATTTTTCCCTCTTTTCCTTAATTCACTCTCCGGCGAGTTCCTGATTGACTCCGAGACCAATTAAAGGAAAATTTAATGGGAGAATGGATGAACTCCCGGAGCTTTCCCTGCCATCCATCACTTTTTTATAGCGGGAGCTGGGAAGGAGCTCAGAACTTCCCGCTGGGAATGGGATAATGAAGAGGGCACGGAGAGGATTCCCGGGGATTGGCGGAATGGAGCTCCAGGCTGGGATTCACCGTCCTAATCCCGGTGTTCCGGGCACTGGAATGACCCCTGGGGTGGCTGGATAGTGGGATGGATCCCAATGAACCATCCCTGATCCGTCTCCTCCCTGGATCCGAAGCGGGGTTGAGGTGTTGGCTCTGTGTTCCACCATTCCATAAATCCCGGGAATCCACATGTGCCAAGCTCTCCCTGGGATTGGGAAAAAGGCCATTGGATCTATCCCTGAGAACTGGAATGGGAACTGGGATAACAGGATGGATCCCAGGAACCATCCTGGCTCAGTTTCATCCGTGGATCCGAAGTGGGATTGAGGGTTTGGCGCTCCCTGTGTTCCCACATTCCATGAATCCCAGGAATCCACTCCTGCCAGGCTCTCCCGGATGGGCTGGAGTGCTCCAGGCTGGGATTTCCTGCCCCAGTCCAGGCCTCCCAGCAGCTGGAATGGGATCTGGGATAATGGGATGGATCCCAAGGAACCATCCCGGCTCCATCTCATCCCTGGATCCGAAGCGGGGTCGAGGTGTTGGCTCCGTGTCCCCCCATTCCATGAATCCCAGGAATCCACGCGTGCCGGGATGTGCCTTCCCGCCCACCCAGGGGGTTCCGGGATGGGATTTCCTGCCCCGATCCCGGCCTCCTGGGATTGGGAAGGAGGCCACGGAATCTATCCCTGAGAGCTGGAATGGGAGCTGGGATAATAAGATGGATCCCAGGAACCATCCCAGCTCCGTCTCATCCCTGGATCGGGATGGGGGTGTTGGCTCTCCCTGCGGATGAGCCATGGGAGGGCAGGGATTGGGAGGAGCAGGACTGAGGGGTGACATCGACCTCAAATTCCCCAAATTCCAGCCCCAAACCCTCCCAAAAACGGGATTCTCCCAATCCCTGCCCCTCCGATTTGCTGGGATGGGCTCACAAGTTCTGGGATGGGCTCAGGGATCCTTCTGGAAGGTTCTGGGATGGGCTCAGAGATGGTGTCTCCCAAAATCCCCATCCTGGAGCTCTGGGAATCCCAAAATCCCATCCTGGAGCAGTGGGGCTCCCAAAATTCCTGTCTCAGAGCTGTGGGACTCCCAGAATCCCATCCTGGACCTGTGGGGCTCCCAAAATCCCCATCCCAGAGCTTTGGGGTTCCCCAAATCCCCATCCCAGATCCCCAGGGAGCCAGGCCCTTCCCACCCCCACCCAAATCCCGCTGCCCATCCTGGCGGGATTTGATCCAGAGGGATCAGCAGGGGATGGAAAAACCCTGTTAAAAGTGGCCGAGGAAATGGAAACCGCCCCCAGCTCCCATTTCTCAGCCATAATTCCATAATAAAAGTAACGGGATAATGATTTTTTTGTTGTTGTTGTTGTTGTTGTTTTCCGGGATGATATGAAAGGCCGGGATATCGATCCCACGTTTCCTGGGCCTCGGATGGAGCCGCGGTTTTTGACAGAGAGAGCAATAAAATCCTCACTTTTCCAATTTCGGGGCCCCATAAATGTCAGCTCTGTGCGCGGGGTGACGAATTCCTGGAGATGTTCCTGTCCCTCCCTTCCCAGGGGATGAGGGAATGAGGGAATGGCCGGGAAGGGAAAGTTTGGAATCATCCCGGCTTGGATCCGGGCTGGGAAGGTGGGAAGAGGCGGTGTTCCCATAGGAAAAGCGTCCTGGGGTTCTGTTTAATCCCAAATCCCAAACCCTGGGCTTTAGGATAAGGTCCCAATGTCCCCTCTGAGTCCTGAAGCCCTGGTCCCACCTGGATTTTGGGATCCTGGATCCCTGATCCCACCTGGGTTTTGGGATGAAGTCTGAATGTCCCCCCTGGATCCCAAAACCCTGATCCCACCTGGATTTGGGCTTCTGGAGCCCTGATCCTACCTGGATTTTGGGATAAGGTCCCAATGTCACCCCTGGATCCCGAAGCCCTGATCCAACTGAGATCTTGGGGTCCTGGATCCCTAATCCCACCTGGGTTTTGGGATGAAGTCTGAATGTCCCCCCTGGATCCCAAAACCCTGATCCCACCTGGATTTGGGCTTCTGGAGCCCTGATCCTACCTGGATTTTGGGATAAGGTCCCAATGTCACCCCTGGATCCCGAAGCCCTGATCCAACTGAGATCTTGGGGTCCTGGATCCCTAATCCCACCTGGATTTTGGGGTCTGAATGCCCCCCCTGATCCAGAGCCCTGATCCCATCTGGATTTGGGGTCCTGGAGCTCTGATCCAACTGAGATTTTGGGATCCTGGAGCTCTGATCCCACCTGGATTTGGCGTCCCAGGGCCCTGATCCCACCTGGATTTGGGATCCTGGTTCCCTGATCCCACCTGGATTTCTATCCAAAAATCCCCAAGCCCCACCACATTTGGAGCTTTTCCCCACTAGCTCCCGCTCCACAGCATCCCGGATTTATGGCTTTGTGGGAATCCGAGCTGCCATAAAAAGCATCTCCCTGTTTTTTTCCGGCCCCGCCATCCTTTATCCGCTGTCACTTCCCACATTTCCAGAGGCGGATGTGGCCGGAGCGATCGATGTTTTGTTTTATCTCCCCTTTTTTTCCCAATAATTTTTTTAATCATTTCTCTGGCGGATAAATAATTCCCGGGAAAGCCGCGCTCAGCACTTTCGGAGAGGGGAAAAGTGATGAGGTCAGGAGAGGGGAAAGCGGGAGAGGAGTCGGCGCTTCCATCGGCATTCCCGGCGGGAATGGGGCGCGGAGGTGGTGCCACCCCAAAATCGGGAATAAAGGGGGGTTTGGAGGGACAGGGATGGAGACAGGGATGGGGACGGGGATAGGGATGCTGACAGGGACCTGCCAACCCCCCCTCTGCTTCCCTTGGAATTCCCAGTGGGAATGGGGAATGGAGTTGCTGCCCCAAAAATGGGGGGAAAGGGGGTTTGGAGGGACAGGGATGGGGACAGGCACAGGAATGGGGATAGGGACAGGGACTTGCCAACCCCCCCTCTGCTTCCTTTGGAATTCCCAGTTGGAGCGGGAATGGGGACAAGGAGGTGCCACAACCCCAAAATCGGGAATAAAGGGGGGGTTTGGAGGGACAGGGATGGGGACAGGGACAGGGATGAGGCCAGGACGCTCCGGTGACCTCTGGGCTGGATTTAAGGAAATTTGGGAATTAGGATCCCAGCCGGCATTCCCAGCCCCTTTTCGGGACGGGAAATTTGGGAATTACGATCCCCCCACCCCCCACCGCCGCTCCTGCCGGGGCCGCTCCCGCTCCCGGCTCCAATCCTGAGCTTCTGCTGCTTCCTTGTGGCAAAATCCTGGAATGACACGGCCCTTCCCTGATTCCTGCCCCGGGACGCGACCCCAAAGCCTGGGAGCATCCCTTGGGAGCAGCTCCAGGGTTGGGATCTCTCGGCCTCGAAGCCTCGGGAGGGAAATCCCTCAGCCGCGTCCATCCCTGCGCTGACCTTTGCAATTCCAAGTGGGAATTCTGCCCTCGAGCCCTTCCCGGAGGCAGTAAATATTCCCGGGAAGGTGATGGGAGAGCATGATTTTCCTGGGATGAGTTTTTAAAGAGGTGGGATGTGACCCCGGAGTCCGGGTGGGAATTCCCGGGGTATTTATGGCGGAGAGGTTCTTTGATTCCCTTCCTTTTTTACCTGGATTTTAGCATCGGGATTAAACGTGGAATTCCCGCTCAGCTCCCCAAAATTCGGGATTTTCCCTGGGATCGCTGCCCCGTGTCTCCTTCTCGCTGTTGGGAATAAGGAAAAGGGGTAGGGATGATCCCGCTGGGATTTGGGATTTGCTCCCACGGCTCAGCATCCTAAATCCTGTTTATCCACGGCCGGGGGAGCTTCATACCTCTGGGATTGATTCCTGGGCAGCTCCTGACCCTGGAGCCGTTCCCGGAGGGAAAACAGGGATGGGATGGATGAGGGCTGTGACCAGAGGGGTCCACGGAGGGGCTCCGGACCCTCTGGAAAACTGGGAATGAACGGGAAGAGACGAGCTGGGAGTTCGATCTCCAGGTGCTCCTTATCAGCTTTTCCAAGGGGGAATTGGGATCAAATCCTGGCAGGAATGGGGGTCGCTCCCACCTCCCTCCTCCTTTTGGGGCCGAGGGTTCCCAGAGGGGCTCTGGACCCTCTGGAAAACTGGGAATGTGTGGGAAGAGCAGCTCCAGTTTGATTTCCAGGTGCCCCTTTTCAGCTTTTCCAAAGGGGAACTGGGGAGCAAATCCTGGCAGGAATGGGAACGATGGGAATGATGGGAATGACTCCCCCTTCCCACTCACCCTCCTCCTTTGGGGACGAGGGGTCCAGGAGGGGCTCAGGACCCTCTGGAAAACCGGGAATGCAGCGCCGGGAGTTTGATCTCCAGGTGCCCCATATCAGCTTTTCCAAAGGGGAATTAAGGATCAAATCCCGGCGGGAATGGGGAGGGGTCTCTCCCCCACTCCCTCCCCTCCGGAGGCGCGGGGTGAAAGCTGAAAGTTGAAGAGTCCAAAGCCGTCATTCCCGACTTTCAGCCGGCGCTGGGAAAGGGAAATATTTGGATAAGGCGCGATCCGGAGCGGCCGCTGTTTACAAATCCCGATCCCACATCAAACGCGGCTCCCTTTGGGAAGTGCTTCCCGCTCTCCCGGCTCCTTTCGGGAGCTGTCACGGGAATTATTTGATGTTTCCCTCTCTCCTTTGTTTGTTTACATCCATTAGAGCCGGGAAAATCCATCAAATCCTCGGCTCCGGAGCGCGCGCGGCCGCAGGTGCGGAGCGGCCAGGAATGATGGAGGATCCATTTGTCCCGCGGGGCGTGCGCCAGGAATGACACATTCCCGATAAATCCCGGCCCCGTTCCCGCCCTTTCCCCTTCCCCCGGCCCGCTGATGGATGAGTTCCTTATCGGGAACGTGGAAAAGCCGTGGCCGAGCTCCGGCCGCGCTTCCCGTCCGGATGCGAGGGCAGAGGGGTGATCCCGGCGAGCTGCGTATTCCCGGGATGCGCTGGGATTTATGGAAGCTGTTCCCCAGCTCTGGCACCCTGAATAGAATTCCGAGAAATGCTGGATCCCCCCTGGATTTGCTCCGTTGTGGGGGGTTATCCCAAGTTCATTGCCTCTGAAATTCCCAGGTTTGTAACCTCCAGAATTCCTAAGTTTGCTGCCATCAAAATTCCCAAGTTCATTGCCTCCGGAATTCCCAAGTTTGCTGTCTCCAAAATTCCCATATTTGTTGCCTCTGGAATTCCTGAGTTTGCCGCCTCTGGAATTCCAAGTTTGCCACCTAATTCCCACCTAGATTCCAGATGGGATTTCCCCGGGACAACCCCATCCCAGTGATTTCCAGCAGAAAGTTGGGATGAAGGCTCCGAGGAGCTGCTCCATCCCCATTCCCGCAGCACCGATCCCTCTGCCCTTCCCTCCTGGGATTCATCCCTGCTTCCGTCAGCATTCCCTAAAAACCGATCCCGATTTTATGCCTCCCCATCTTCCCTTTGTTTTTCCCATCCCTAATTTTCTATTAAAGAAATTTTGGAGTCCTGGATCCACACAGAACCAGTGGAATTTTCAGGGAGTTGGGAACTTTTCCAAGAGGAAGCAGCCAGCTCATTTTTCCTGGGGGTCTTTTTTTCTTTTGGGAAGGAGCTCCCGGCACCTCATTAATCCCTGGGATTGTTTTGACTCTGGGAAACTCCCACTCTTCCCTAATGGAAGAGGTTTCATCCCATTGCCCCCGGATCAGCCGACACCGGAGGCCCCGGGATCCTCCTCTTCCCGCTCTGGAGCTCCAGGGATGCTCCCTGTTCTCAATTCCTGCCTGGGAGGACTCCCAGACCTCAGATTTCCTGGATTTTGGGATTCCGGACCCTGGGAAGAGCAAAAAGGGGGACGGAGAAGTGGAAATTGTGGGAATATCGGGAAAAATGAGGTGTGGAATCCTGGGAGGGAAGGGGATCTGTCGGATCCTTAAGTGACAATGTCCAGGGTTGGATTTTTTCTGAGCTGAGATTCCAGATTGGAATAAACCCCTGGAGCTGGGAATGTTCCCGTCCCGTCTGGGCATGGCAGGAGATGGATGAGGCCTCCAAGGCCATTCCGGGAAAAATGAAGCCTCCCAAGCCATTCCCAGAAAACAAGGCCTCCACAGCCATTCCCAGGAAAATGGGACCTCCAAGGCCATTCCCAGGAAAATGAGGCCTCCAAGGCTTCACCATTCCTGGGAAGATGAAGTCTCCAAGGCCATTCCCAGAAAAATGAGGCCTCCAAGGCCTCTCCATTCCTGGGAAAACGAGTCCTCCAAGGCCGTTCCTAGGAAAGTGACATCTCGCCATTCCCAGAAAACAAGGCCTCCACAGTCATTCCCGGAAAAATGAGGCTTCCAAGGCCATTCCCAGAAAACGAGGCCTCTACAGCCATTCCCAGGAAAACGAGGCCTCCAAGGCCCCTCCATTCCCAGGAAAATGAGGCCGTCGGGCTAACGAGGAATGGTCGGAGCACACCTGAACGCTCCGGTGGAGCCGGAGGAAAAGTCGGGATTTACGGAGTCCCCGTGCGGACAGGAAAGGACGGGAAATTTATCATGGATTAGGGAATTAATGGGGATAAATTCCTGCCCAGTGATGGATGGGATGGATGCTCCATTAGGGAATGATTCAGGGTTTTCCAGCTCGCTGTGGATCAGGGCTGGGGTCGGAATGTAGGATGGTGGAGAGGGGGAAGAGGGAAGAAATTCCAGGGATTTCAGAGTTTTGGATTCATGGATTTCTATTTTTATATTGTCCCGTTTTCATCCTTGGAAATATCCTGGGAAATGATGCTTGGATTTATCGGGGTTTTTTGGGAAGGGAATTTCGGGTTTTTAGGGAGCAGATGCTCAGTGTGGATGGGAAAAGCCTGATCCAGGTGGGAATGGGCATGGAAAAGGGATTTCCTGGGAAAACTGAGGGGTTCCAGCTCCTTTGGAGTCCCAGGCAGTGCGGGATCATGGAATTATGGGATATTTTGGGATGGAAGGGCTCTTAAAGCTCATCCAGGGACACCTCTCACTCTCCCAGGATTCCCAGGGATCTCCTGGATGAATTTTTGGGATGAGCTGGGAATGTCAGAGCCCTTCCAGGCTCCGGGATGAGATTCCATGGGCAGAGCCATGATCCAGACATGGAACAACGGGAATTGTGTTTTCCATGTCCGTAAACCCAACCAGGTTCCAAGGAAAAAGGACAGCTCCAGCCTCATCCCGCTGAATCCTGGAATTCCAACACCCTATTCCCTATTCCCAGTCCTGGGAATGGCAGTGGGATAGGGATAAACCAGGATTTCCACCCCCAACCCTGCTCTGCTTCCCCAAAGAAAGGGGCTGGAAACCTTGGGAATGTGGGAATGGGAATGGGAAATTCCAAGATTTCCCTTTGCTTTGCTCCCTGCAGGCCTGGAGGAGATCCCACGGCCCTTCCAGGATTCTGGGAATATTTTGAAGCAAGGATACCTGGAGAAGAGATCCCGAGGTAAAATCTGGAATTACCGGACAAGGTCCGGAGCTGCCACCTCAGAATTGGGAAAAATCCCAGATTTCCAACCTAAAACAAGCAGGAAAACACCGGAAATCCACGGATTTCCACCGGCCGGAGCTTCCAGGTTTTTCCAAGGCCCTGCTGCATCCATTCCCTTTTCCAGAGCATCCAAATGCATCCAGATTAAAGCCTGGAATTAAATTAAGCCCGGCCCAGGCCTGGAGGGCAAAACTAATGAGGAGAAAAAAGCGGGAGAAGCTCCAGGGATTTGGGAACATCCCACGTTTAATGCGGAGATAAGAGCAGGGCTCGGAATCAGCCCCAGCCTTATCTCGGCTTTTCCCCGTGAAAGCCACAAATTATTCCCTTCCCTAATCCAATTTGATCAGGAATTATTTATGGGAAGAGGCAGAAACAGCTCCTGGTTATTCCCTGAGCTGAGCTTAAAGCTGGGCCTGGCTTAACTCCCGCTGATCTCAGGCTTAACGACATTTTACAGAGGTTTAACCCCCAGCGCCTTCCCTGCCGGCATCGAATCCATGAGAAACGCATCCCAAAGGAATAAAAAGAAGGTTTTTTCCCAGCTTTTCCAGGTTTTTCCCACTTTTTCCTGATTTTTCCTGCTTTACCCGTTTTTTTTTCCCATTCCAGAGCCCAGCTTTTTCGGCTCCGAGTGGCACAAGCGCTGGTGCATCCTCACCCAAAGGAATTTCTTCTACTACACGAACGAGAAAAGTGAGTGGGAAAAGAATTCCCAACTTTTGGGAGGCTCAGGGCATGGAAAAGAGGGATGGGATCAAATCCCGCCATGGAAAACCACAATTCCCATGTCCTGGAAGGGGAAATCCCAGCTGGATTTGGGTTTTTTTCCCACCTGAATTCCCACTTGATGGATGAGGAGTGAGGGGAAAGGGATGGAAATGAAAGAATTCCAAGTTTTCCATGATCCATGGGATGGGATTCAGCTCCCGGGAGTGCCTCAGTTTCCCTCCATGGATAAACTCCCCTTGCCCCGCATCCAGGGCTGGAAAAAAGGTGGAAAACCCCAAATTTTGTGGAATTCCCTTTTCCCAGGCAAGCAGCCCAAAGGCTCCTTTCCCATCGAGCACTACCGGGCCCGCCCGGCTTCCCAGCTCCGGAAAGATTCCAGGAAAAAATGCTGCTTCGAGCTGATCTGCCCCGGAAAACGCTCCTATGAGGTGGGAAATGGTGGGAAAATGGGAATTTCGGGGGGAAATGGGAATCTGGGGGCAGAAAATGGGAATTTTGGGGGAAATGGGAATTTCAGGAGAAAACGGGGAATTTTGGGGGAAAAACCAGGTATTTCCAAGGGAAAATGGGAATTCTAGGGGGAAAATGGGAATTTTGGGAGGTGCCCCAGGGTTGGGAATGGCAGATCCCGGTCCCTGCATCCCGAATCCCACGGGATAACGGATTCTCCTGCAGTTCACAGCTCCGAGCCCGGCCGAGGCCGAGGATTGGGTGGAGCAAATCCAGTTCCTCCTCAAGGGTGAGTCTGGAGCGGCTCCCACTTCTTTGGGATCTTTGGGATCTTTGGGAAGCGTTTTCCCTCCTGGATCCGGCCTCTCCCGCCATCCACGCTGGGATTTGTGGGGAGTTGCTCCAGCTGGAGATGGAGAAAATTCCAGAAGTCCTCTGGAATCCCCAGGAAGCTTCCCAAGCTCCCTCCCTTCAGGATTCATCCCTGATTTTGGGGTCATTCCCTGGGATTTTCCACCTTTCCTTGGGTTTTTTCCTTGGTTTTTCAGCTCTTCTCAGGCTCAGGGTGTGGAGCTCAATCCCACCCCTCTGGAATCGGGAGAATTCCCCGTTTTCCATCCCGTTTTCCCTGTTTCCCGGCAGACCTGAGCTCCCTGACCATTCCCTGCGATGAGGATGAGGAGGAGGAGGAAGAGCTCCTGGACAGCTCCGATTCCATGAACAATTCCCACAATTCCACACTGATCCCAGAGGAGCCGAGCCCGGAGCTGGAAGGTGACGACATCTATGAGGTGATGCCAGGTGAGCTCCCAAATTCCCAACTTTTCCCTGGAAAAATGTGAGGAAACCTCGGCCATTCCCACACCGGTCCCATTCCCGCATCTCCCAGTTCAACCGACCTGAAATTCCAAGGTTTTTTCCCATTTTTTTTTGTTCCAAGTTTTTCATGGAGCCCCAAAATCCAAACCAATTTTCCTGGGGAATTTCCAATCTGGGAATTCTGCTGGAGCAGCTCCCGGAGCGAGGTTTTGCTCCCTCCACGTGAAATTTGGGAAGAGAGGAACCCCTGGGATGTGTTCCCGGGAAAAATGAGCCTCTGGATGAGAGAATCGCTCCCTCCCGGAGCCACGGGCAGGGCCGGAATTGGATTATGGGAATAAAATAATGGAATTAGATCTGAGCTCTTGGAATATCTCCCTGGGAGGGTGACACAATCCAGAGCCACCTCTGCAATTCCAGGTGTTTTTCTGCCTCTTCCCGAGGCTGGAATTCCCATCCCAGAGAGCATCTCCATGTCCCGGTTCAATGGTAGGAAGCAGAGCCTGGTTTTTTCTTGTTTATCCTGGGATTTCACTCTCTGTTGTGGGGTTTGGATGGAAAAATCAGCACCAGGAAGTTGGGAAAATGGGAAATAAAGCCGAAAACTGGGAAATAATGCGGGAAAAGTTGGGAAGAAAGTGGGAAACTTGGAAATGAAGGGGGAAAATTGGGAAAATAAGTGGAAAAGTGGGGAATGAAGGGCCAAAACTGGGAATGAAAGGGGGAAAACTGGGAATGAAAGGGAGAAAACTGGGAATGAAGGGGAAAACCTTGGAAGTGAAGGTGGGAAATGGGGAATCAGGAGTTAGAACAAGAAATAAAGGATTCTCATGGATTTCCTTGGATTTTTGTGGATTCCTATGGGTTTCCATGGATTTCCATGGATTTCCATAGGTTTTCATGTATTTCCATGTATTTCCATGGCTTTTCACGGATTTTCATGGATTTTCATGGATTTTCATGGGATTTCTATGGATTTCCATGGATTTCCATGGGTTTCCATGGGTTTTCCATGTTTTTTTCTGTATTTCTGTGGATTTTCATGGATTTCTGCGGATTTCCACAGATTTCCACAGATTTCCATGGATTAACCTCGCCAACTCCCCTGGGATATCTCAACTCAGAACCTTCCTCCATCCCAAACCCCCCCAGAAAAACCCTGGGAAAAAAACCGCCTCCCAATCCAAGCCTCCCTCTCCCTCCTTCCCACCCTGCTCCAAAACCACGGGGGAAAAAAACCCCTGGGAGACGGGAATAACGAAAAAATCCCCAGGAAAAGCTCCGGCGAGAGAATTCCCGCGGCGTTAATGAAGTTTTGCAAAAACAGACGCGGCCGAGGCCAAAGAAAATTTCACAGCTGATAAATTTTTCCAATTTCCCGGGAAGGATTCGATGGGAATGTTAAATCAGGAGTGAAGGTGTCCGCTCGGAAGCGCCGAGCGCTGCCGGGGAATTTTATTGCCTGGAAAATTGAATCAAATTGCTCCATTAAAAAAAAAAGGCGGCTCTGCCGAGGTTCCGGAGCGTCCCGGGATGTGCCGGGAAGTGTCGGAGCCTCGGGATTGGGATGCGGAGTTTGGGAAGGGCTTTTCCCGAGGGTGGGGTGGGAGGGGGAAGCGGAGGAGTTGAGTTTTCCTGGATTTTCCAGCTTTTTCTTTTGAGGCATCGCTGGAAAATCCAAATTTTGGATGGGATTGGGAAGGCAGAGCTTCACTTCCAGGCCTGGTTCCATAAAAATCCCTGGATACCTCAGGCTTCAGAGCTGTGGGATGGAGAGGGGAGTTTCCCGCCCCCAAGGATCCCATTCCGGGATTTCCCAGCTCCAAATCCACCGGGAATGTGCCTGGGAACAGCGGGGAGAGGACAAGGAGCGGGCAGGGATGGCCAGGGGATGGGAAGGAGTTTTCCATGGATGGGAAATGGGTTTTCCATGGATGAGGTTGGGGTTCTCCATTCAGGGACCCTTCCCAGCTCCATCCCCTTCCCTGGACATGCTCCAGCCATTTTTCCAAGCTTTCCCAGCCCCACTGGAATGCACGTCTTTCCCGGGATCGTTTCTTCCATCCCTTCCTCCTCCTCTTCTCGAATCCTCTTTCTCCCTAATTCCTCCTTTCCCCCCGATCCTTCCTTGCATTCCCGGCCTGGCATTCCTCACATTCCCCCTCTGGAATCTCCTTTTCCCGATTCCTGCACAGGAAATCCCTCTCTTCCCATGGGAGCACCCAGAATTTAGGGATTTGCTCTTCCCGGTGTCCACAGCAATTCCCGTTTTCCAGGAAAATCTTCTCCCAGATTTCCTCTCTCCACAGTCAATCCAGGAATTTATAATTCCTGGGATTCTCTCAGAGCCCTGGGCCTGCCGGAGCTGCGACGTTCCCAGTTTTTCGCTGATTTTTCCGCTGTTTTTTCCCCTCCCCAGGTGAGGAGCTGGAGCCGCCATTCCCAGAGGATGAGGAGGATTTCGGGAGCGAGAAGGGTAAGATCCCAAGCCAAAGGATTCCAGGACATGGATAAGGGGAATATTTTGGGATTTTGGCCACTTTGGAGCATCCTGGGCTGTGGAGAAAGAGAGAATTCCTAGGATACGAGGGGTGAGGCTCTTCCCAATGGTGGAATTCCCGTTGGGAAGACTCTTCCCAATGGTGAAAGCAGCCATGGTACGAGGAGGCATCTCCCAAAATTCCTGGGATAAAGGAGGTGTTCGGGAATTTTAAATGGGATTTTTATCCCGAAGAGGCCAGGGCGGGGTCCCGCAGGAATTTTGGGATGGATCCGACCCCCGTGGATCCCACTGGATATTCCCGGGATGCCTCCGAGGCCCTCCCATCCCTCTGGGAAGCGGGAAAGCAGCCGTGGGATGAGGAGAATTCCTGGGAAAGGAGGGAAAACTGGGAAAAATCAGGAGCACCGATGCCTTAGCCAGTGAGTCCATGATGGTATCCCATGGAATTCCGAAGATTTCTTTTCCATTTCCCTGAGCATTTGCCATGATTTCCTTTAATTCCCTTGGCCATGATGGTGTCCCATGGAGTTCCCAGCATTTTCCAACCTCAATATTCCCACATTCCTGGTGGATTTGGAGCCTTTCCCATCCTGCTTTCCCAGCTCGGTGCTGATCCCAGATGGGATTTCTCCCTTTTCTGTTAATCCCGGAATTTTCCAGCTGTTCCCAAAGCCTCATTCCCGATTTTTCCAGCTCCTATCCCTGATTCCTGCACTTCCCACCAGCTCCAACAACTCCTTCTCCTCCTATTCCCATCCCAATTTTTTCCTGGCCTTTAATCCTTTCCGAAGGATCCATCCCATCTTTTTTTTCCCCCCCTTCCTGACTTTTTTCTGGAAGTCCCTGAGTCCCTGAGTCATTCCGGAGGCTCCCGGCCGGGCCATTCCCGAGCTCCGGAATGTCCTCACTGATATTTCGGGAATCCAATCCGGCTGCTCCCTCCCCGCTCCGTCCCCGGAATCCCATTATCCACAATTCCTGCTGCTCCTGCTCCAGATTTCCCGGAGATTCTTCCTGGATCCAAGTGGCACAAACCCCTGGAAGAGCCCCTGTGATCCCAAAAATCCCAGGTTTTTCCAGATTGGATTATCCAGAGGGATCCCATGGTAGAAGTGGGGACATAGGGAGCTGCCCCCCATTGGGATTTGGGCTGGAATTCCAGGAATCCTGGGATTTTTGGGGTGGTTGTGGGATGGATTTTTGGGATAAGTCACTCTTCCAGTCCTGGAACTCCATGAAATCTCTGGATCCGTTCCAGGCTGGGATTTTTCCCACACCAGCCCTTCCCTCATCTCTGAGGCAGTTTTTGGGATGGGAATGGGAAATTCCATTCTTTTGGGATGGGAAATTCCATTCTTTTGGGATGGGAAATTCCATCCAGAGCTGGCAAAGTTGGGAATGTTTCGCTCCGGAAGCACTGCTGCGGCATTTCCCAGAAATCCCGGATTTATCCCAGCGCAATTCCTGCATTCCCACCATCCCAAATCCAGCAGGAATTCCCCTGTCCACAAAAAATTCGGGAAGACAGTGTTCCTGGATCCCATTCCCATGGGCAGGCTCAGCATTCCCAAGCTCCAGCTCCATGGAGAGGTGGAGAGCAGAGCCTTCGGGGGGAGGAAAATCCCAAAGTTTGGGATTCCCCCGGAATTCGGGATGAGGGTGGATGTTGCTCTGCCCCCAACCCTCCAACGCCAACATTCCCTATGGAATCCCTCACCCTGACCCCTTTATTCCCCCTTTTCTCCAGAAAATTCCGACTGGGATTACTCCAGTTTTTACCACGGGTTGTGGGATTGCCGTGGGGACCATCCCGACGAGCTCTCCTTCCGCCGGGGTGACCTCATCCGCATCCTCAGCAAGGTAGGAGCGGGAATTCTTTGGGATTTATTTGGGAATTTTGGCTTTTACCGGTTTTTACCGATTTTTACCGGTTTTTACTGGATTTTACTGGTTTTTACTGGTTTTTACTGGTTTTTACTGGTTTTTACTGGTTTTTACTGGTTTTATGTTCACCCTCAAAGGGCGCTCAATGAGGAAAGGTCGCGGCAACCCCAGAGCGGGTGGGGCTGGAATTCCAGAGGGAAAAACACCTCCTGGCCTTGTCCAGAGCGTGTTTTCCATGGGAAAAGCGGGATCGGGCTGGGGTTGGTGTCGGGGTTGGTGGCCCTGGGGGGATCCGAGCCGGAGCTCCTCCTCCACATCCCTGAATTTTCCAGGAGGCGCCAATGGAAAACTTGGAGCTTTGGGGCCGCTTTGGGGTCGGAGGAGCAGCTCCCACTCCTGGTTCTCCATCCCGCTCTGGAAAACTCCAAATTCCCCATTTTTGGGGCTTGATTTAGGAAATTAGGGCTGTGTTCCCTGGCTGGGAATGTTTATCCATGTAGGTGACATTGGGACCATCCCGGGGTCGCGCCCGTCCCATCCGGGACCACATCCCGGGATCCCGGCGGGAATTCTGCCACTTCCAGCGGCTCCAGCTGCGGCTCCCGTGGCGAATTCCTGATTCAGAACCGATGGATCCTGTGGGCTTTTCCCCCGTAAATTCGGGATGCGGGGAGTGGAGGCGGCTCGGGGAGGAGGGAAAAGGAGGGAGAGGCAGCGATGGGAAAAGGAGGAGGAGG
>VWZW01000631.1:0-12675 GCA_013397115.1 Edolisoma coerulescens | reverse complement strand
ACCATTCTGTAATTCTATGAAAAGACAGAGGCAGACAGTGTCCAATGGCTGTCACACCTTCCTCTAGGAAGCAGATCAGCAGCTGATCAGCCCCAGAACTTACACTTTCGACCTATAATTCTCATCCTTATCTCCAGGGTCAAACCAAAATATTTACAATTCTATGTCACATTATGCTGAAAAATGAGCTGTTGCCAAATGGGATATCCATTTTGAAACTACCAAAGTGGAATTGCAGGATGCCTGTTAAAAGTAGTTTAATTACTTTTTGTCAATCCAACAGTCACAATCCAATCCATGCTAGATATTACATCTCTAACCAAGGCGCAAAAGCTTCATTTAGTTATAACTGCAACAACCAAAGATATCAGTTCACATGATCAGGGTCAAAGTGCTTCCCACTGTGAAGTACACTAAGAGGATGTTCCTTTGGAACCATGGAAACCAAAAGAGGGAGAAGAGGAATGGGAATGTTCCATAAAACAAATCTAGCAAGTCCACTGTGAGCTACTCTCCTGCCTGACACTGAGTGCAATTGAAGGGTACGATTTCTGTAGGGCTTTTTTTCCCAATACCATGTGCAAGTAACACAGAAAATTGTATTTCCCTAGCATATTCAGAGTGTTTTGTCACCAAAATGTGGTTGGTACAAGTCATCAGAGTACTCTACTGTCAGATCAACTGTCAAAAGTCAGCCGGGAATAAACAATTCTCTTTTTTTTTTTTCTACTTAGAACACACGGTTTGTGAGCAGGGAAAGCCAACAAACTATCATATTCTAGTATAGCACACCTACATATCAGATGACTGGGATTTTTCAACAAAACTCTACTTTTACTACTTGGCAATTTATTAATTTGAGTTTTAAAGCCTGCTATCTGCATGTACTGGGTTCCTGCAATATTAGCCGGTTTTTTGAATAAATTGATTTGTTAAAAACTCATTTTTCTCAAAACTGCTGCTCAGATAAAAGTGAAAAACCAAAACAAGATATGAAGGGAGAGGAAGAGAGAAGCTCTCCAGGCATTAGATAATTTTTGCCTTATCTCATTAGTACTTCAGAGAGGTTTTGTAACTCCTTTTGGATCTTATTCTTGTCTTTCTCTAGGATCTCTCCACTGTGTAGAACATGGCTCTGGGATGTTGAGAAGTCATACACTGTTGTAGCAGCAAATTATTTTCAGCCTCATTTTTAAGCTTGTGTAACCACGCTTGCTGCTTGTGTGGCTGCTCTCTCTGTCCCTATTTGCTTTTAGATCCTTTGTTTCATAGTCACCACCTCATTTGATGGAACTGGATAGATCTCACTGACACAAAGTTCTCAAAAGCTTTGTGAAAACAGGTGGGCCAAGAGGGGAGACAGAATTAACTCAACCTTTACTGGGCATCAGAGAATCCAC
The DNA here is from genome assembly GCA_013397115.1 of Edolisoma coerulescens. NCBI lineage: Eukaryota > Metazoa > Chordata > Aves > Passeriformes > Campephagidae > Edolisoma > Edolisoma coerulescens. The sequence goes on along the minus strand of VWZW01000631.1, from coordinate 11,275 downwards.
TCTGAGCTCAGGTCTGAGTCTTACTTACTCACAAGCACATACCTGTGTTTACAAAGAATAGCAGATTTTAGGGGCATTACAGTCACCTTTTTCTTTTCTGGTGAAGAATGTGTTGCAATTTCACAAGTAAAATCATAGAATTACAGAATCATTTAGGATGGAAATGAACTTTAAGGTCACCAAGTCTAACCATTATTCCAGCACTGCCAAGTCCACCACTAACTGTGTCCCTAAGCTCCACATCTATACATATTTTAAATAACACCAGGGAAGCTGGCTCCACCACTTCCCTGGGCAGCCTGCCCCAATGTTTTTAACAACCTTTTTGGTGAAAAAATGTCTTCTAACATGCAATATAAACCTCCCCTGGTACAACTTCAGGCCATTTTCTCTTGTCCTATCACTTGTTACTTGGGAGAAGAGAGTGACCCCCCACCTGGCTACAATCTCCTGTCAGGTGGCTGTAGAGAGCAATTAGGCCACTCCAAGCTTCCTTTTCTCCAGGCTAAACACCCCCAGCTCCCTCAGCTGCTCCTCACCAGACTTGTGTTCCAGACCCTTCCCCAGCTCCATTACCCTTCTCTGGACATGCTCCAGACCCTCAATGTCCTTCTCGTAGTGAGAGGCCCCAAAACTGGACACAGGATTTGGGGTCTGGCCTCACCAGTGCCCAGTACAGGAGGACAATCACTGCCCTGGTCCTGCTGGCCACACTATTGCTGATACAGGCCAGGTGCCATGGGCCTTCCTGGCCATCTGGGCATGTCTGGCTCATGTTCATCAGCCTCAGCCCATCGATTCAGCCTATCCAGATCCCCCTGCAGAGCCTTCCTGCCCTGAGAAGGTCAACACTCCTGCCCAACTTGGTGTCATCTGCAAATTGACTGAGGGTGCACTTGATCCCCTTTTCCAGACTGTCGATAAAGATATTAAACAGAATTGGCCCCAACAGTGAGCCCTGGGGAACCGCACTGGTGACCGGCCACCAACTGGATTTCACTCCCTGCACCACCACTCTTTGGCCCAGTCATCCACCCAGGTTTTTACCCAGCAAACTGTACACCCATCCAAGCCAAAATATATTTATATCCTCTGCACGCATGCACACCATATAATAACCCCAAGAAGGATGCAAGTTTCCATGAACACTATGTATGTCTGGTGCAGGGTATAAATGACTGCATGGTTTTCAAAAAGTCAAGATGAACCAAAGCAGAATTCCCAGAGCTGATTTCATCACAGTACAATGGTAATGGAAAGAGATGAAGAAGATATTTATATTTGCACAATAGTTCTGTTATTTTTAAAATTACCTTGTTTCCTAATACTTTTTTTTTTTTTTTTTTTTAACTGACATGTACAAGTTTTTCCTGGTCACCTTGAACTGAATTTCAGCTTCACTCACAGAACTAGCAGCAACCGCTAGAGTTACATATCATGGGCCAGGCACTCAGATGGTGTAAATCAGGGTAGATCTAGTGACTAGGCCAGGCCTGAGAAACTTTATAGATGCAGTTCGCCTGTGCTTCCTTGTGATCACAGTGATATTAGCACATATTTTCCTGCCCATATTCATATTTTGTGGAATCACTGGTCTACTGAGTTTTGCTTGCTGCTTTCTTCATGTTGGGGGCTTTTTTGACAGTCAGCTAAATTGTATTGCGCTATTTACCAAGCAGCAATTATCTTCTGACTTCTCTTGTTAGGCAAAAAAAGGAGCTACTAGCTTGGAAACCATCTCAGTGAAAACTGTCTGTGAAAGATCAGTAGCACATAATATCCTGGAAAAGGCATAACCCACTACACAACATGCACAGGACTGTCCTGCTGGGATGGCTGTGCCATCTACAGAAGCCCTAAAAAGCAGAAAACCTCAAGGCTGTCTCTGCAGTGTCATAACCACCCGATTATCTCCTCACCAGAAGGCCTGAAGGCTTACTTTTGTTCTCACTTGTGAATGTTTCACACCAGCTGCAGATGATTAATCCTTAAATATGGATATTAAGATCCACCTTCTGTTTCTTAAATAGCTTAAGGAACTCACACAATTTCTCAACATATCTGTTTCAGAGCTTAGTTTTGCACCAGCCTTAGTGAAGTCTCTATCTTCAGACTATAATTACTTCCTGTAAACTTGGGAATTCAAGTAAAGAAGTTAAATATGGCCCTTCAGATTTCCAGGCCAGCTTCTGATCTGTTTGTGGAGGTTTATTGTATCCTTTGTTCCTAATCTCTGTCCCACCAGAGCATGGTTTTCTGTAGCAGCCTAAAAGTTATCATCTCCCTGCTGCAATAAAAATTCCTCTCCAATATCCCAGAGGATTGCAGGAACCTTCTTGAAGAAGACAGTAGGTGCAAAATAAAACCCTTTAAAGTGGGAAGGCAGCACTTAATCTACACATAATAGGAAGTGTTCAATTGACTCTATCAAGTCTTATTTGCTGAGCCTCGTCCTTTAACCAGTCAATATTTGTAAGGTGTAAAGCCTGCCCTTCTCAAACTTTATCTAAAGGCTTTCCAAACCATTTAAGGTTCATGAGTCTTAAGCCTATGATACATTTTCTTCACAGGTTTTCTGGAATTTTCTGGAATGTGTTACAGCACACACTGAAGTCAGAGAAGGCAAAATATTCCTCTGCTAGCACCAAGTGGGCAGGCTCTGAATCTAAAGGTGCTAATAAATGCATAAGCCATTTAACCACACAGGATGTGGTATCTTGAAAAAGGTCACCTTTCATGATGAAGACTTCTTCGTGGCTTTCCAGGATCTCAATTTCACAAATGCAACCATCAAAAGAGAAAAATTAAGTTGAAAGTATGGTTTTCATACAGTTCATTGAAGCTGTTTTTCTGGGTTTTGTTAGACTGCGAGTCCCATGTGCTGCACAGAACACAGCTGCATAATGCACATTCCATATATTATTGCACACACTAACATTATATGTAAAGCAATAATGAATGCATGCCATAAATAATTCTATGATTCTTATTGTCACTGTAATATGACTTTATTGTACACTTGAAATAATACTACTTATTTGTGGTTGATACACATCTAGAAGTGGGAAGAAGGTACCATAAGGTGATAAATTGCTGATAATGAATGACACAGAGGTAAACAACTAGAGATCTCCTTAAAATATTCTTCAAATCATTTAAGTATTGTAAGGTAGGAAGGGAACATGCACCAAAAATAATGACAGATTTGAGGTAGTGGAAAATAAATCATTCCTCATCTAAGGGTGTGAAAACCTATGGAAACCTAAAGGAGCTCTAGAAATCACACTGGCAATATCCCTGGGAGAAAATATTAAGGTCAAGAAACAAATTTTGCAGAGGATGTGTAACAACATGTTTTATTCAAACAACAGCTACTGTCAGAAAAAATGGTCAAGCTTTTGTGTACACAAAAATTTCAAGAGCAGCCTAATGACTAGTATTACAGGCAGCATTACAAGTTCTTGGAGAAATACTTACTATGAAGAAAGAAAGGAATCTCACGAGTTCAGCCATTCGTGGCAGTGTAGCTGAAGTTGGATGTCTGAACTGTGTAAACAAGCCCCTTACATTTTTTCAGTGATTGCAGAAATTTTGCATCATGCAGCTGTGACTCCCTTCCAGAAAATGTCTCCTAATTAGCTCGTGTATATTTTTAAACTACATGTTATATGGGCAATGAAACAGAGGAAAGGCAAATTAACAATGAATAAATCTCTTTCACCAGTCACTTACCATAGCAGTTACTATGTTCTCTCTCACACAGACATACATACTCCTTCCTCTCACTCATGTGGCTCTCCCGAGAAAGAGAAATTAAGATCCCCTTCATGACTCTTCTAAATTTTGATTGTTTGCAACCAAAATTGAATTGAATGCACAAAATCCATTCAGATTTCAAAACTGAAGTCAGCTGCCCCATCTCAGTCCCAGCTACCTGTGTGTCACCAGTGAATACCCAGCAGACTGCGCAGAAATCCTAGGAAGAGAGAGCAATGTCTGAAGCACCATGTTATGTACCAGGAGCATTCCCTACTCAAAAAATTAGCAAGAAAATCATCTTATTGCTGCAAAGAACTTGCAGAAGCAGAACTCCTTAAGCTGATGTAAATCACCATGGTGTTTCCATAGCAAGAAAGGTATTTACCTCTGGTTCCTCCATTTGTCAGAAAGCACTTCTTAGGGATATTAAGGAACAGCAAAACTAATCAAGAATGTCATTATTGTAGAACCTCTATGAAAATAAATAAATAAAAAAGCATCCGGTTCAAGCATCTGCTCTGCTCTTTCAAGGACATTCATTCACATGTGATTTCCCATCTTCAGCTCCTCCTTGCAGCTCCTTTGCCCAGCCCTCTCCCCACCTTTGGAACAGGAGAAAACTTTCTCACTTAGAAAAGCCTAATCTCATAAGCCATTTGAAACCAGCAGATGCAGGCACCAGCTCCTGGTCTAGGAGAGCAGAAGGTCTTTCTTCCCTGTGCCCTACATTACCATGAACAATTCTCACAAGGAGGACAAGTGGCCTTTCCTTTGAACAGGATATTCAGGAAGTTTGAGAAGCGTTTTTTTTCCCATCTGGGGACTTGGAGTATCTCTGCACAAATCTGTTTGAAGGCTGAAGTCCAACCCTCCCTTGTAGGGGCCCTTTCATGACAGTTTTCATCCATCTGGGAGGGCAGGAAGAGGCATTTTCTCTGCAGCTGCTCCCCATGAATCAGCTGGCAGCCACAACGCCCATATTCTTCCATCAGGACTCTTAGGACATGGCATCCACAGCACTGCAAATTTCTAATCACTCAGAGAAATCTGAAGCTTTGTTCCCAGTCAACAGCTTGTCCACTGGCAGCAAGAAGCTGGGTTTCTGCACTTTTGTTGCATATTTACTCTAGGTCACTGCTTGTAATTTCCTAGTCCCAGTGCTCAGGCTTTGGTCGTCTACAATGTCTCGCCTTTCTCACACTTCACTGGCCTTCTGTGTTTTACATTAGGCAATCAGCAGGATGACAAATAGGACAGCAGTCTCCAGTTCAGCCTCCTGAGTGTTCTCAGCCAATATGCCAAAAATAAAATGGCTTTTCCTTTTTTGTTGTTTTTTTTGTTGTTTTTAATAATGTTTTCTGGATGGCAGCTATAGGCATCTGTTGAGCTTGCCATATGCTCCACGTTTCCATATAGAAAGATGATGATGCTAATACAAGAATTATTTCAATAGCACTTGTTCATGGTTTAAAAGGAGTGTTTGATGTGCACATACACAGTAAGTCCAGACCTGGAGCTATCACACCCAATTAAAGCATCCTGCACTTGGGCACACAGGACAGTTAGCACACAGGAGCAGCAGATTTATTTGTGTTTTCAGTCGGGTCATAAAATTGAATCATTGTTTGTCTCCAGCTTAACCCCCTTACAATTGAGTGGCTGGGGCAAAACTACAGATGAATCTAATGGACTCAGTCTCTTCATTGAAGAGATTGTACATGTCCCAGCTAAATTAGATAGTGCAATTTTCTGTCTCTGGCAGTTTTCTGCTTTGCAGTATCATGCACTGCTGAGTGTCTCAGGGAAATCAGAGCACTGGTAGCCTTGTGCCTGCTCCATAAAACTGCAAATATAAACACTGGCCCCTACATGAGGTCTGTGGGGCAAAGGCATCTCTTTGGCCCATGCTATCATTGTGACTAGCACAGCAAAGCTTAACCCAGGACTCTTAAGCAATGCCATGGTGAAAGCTGGATACATCAATGTTGAAGAAGTACAACATTAACTTTTCAAACAGTACTGGCTGTTTCCTCATATAATTTTAAAATCTGCAATTCATCACAGCTGTAATATGTAGCCTTGAATATGTCTTTGCCTGCCACTCCCTGCCCAAAGAACTCTTTCCATGCTGACCTTGGCCCTCCTCTGTCTTCGTGGACCTGCCTGACATCCACTGGATCTGACCTGTGGCTTGACCTCCTGGTTTGACCTCAACCCTGCCCTATCCCCATGAGCCTGCATGGTGACCTGGAAACTTGGTTGAGCCTGTGATCTCATGACCCCCTCTGCTCCCTTGCAGGGGGTGGTGAGATGGGCCCTGGCTGGTGAGACCCTGTGGACCCCAATGGAGACCCCTGTGGTTCTCTGCTTCCAGGGAGCTGCTGCACACAAACATCAATCCCTTTCTGAAGCAGTGCTCCAGTACTTCCTTGGCTAGTAAATAGAAAGCAGAATTGCTTTTGGAGTTGAATGAAGTCATGGAGAACCTTTAACTAAGGAGAGTGAAAAAAAGCCACAAACTGGAACTTAAAAGGGAAATGCTGCCAAGCGTGGAATTCCTCTACAAGCTTCCCAGAGATTGACTTGCAGAGTAGATGACTTCACCGCATTAGCAAAAGTGTCCAAGGCAGACTTCTTCAGAGTCAATCATCGGAAACGGAAAATATTTGTCATTTGGTATTTGCACTCTTTCATGAATCTTCCTGGCTCTGAAATTGGGCAGCACTTAAAGAATAAGGCAGCAATACTGGAGAATGGAGCCCCTTGTTGTGTGCCTTAATCTCATTAGGTGGAACAATGAAATCTGTAGCAGAACTGCAGCAGGATTTTAGCTGGATAAAGAGTTAGTTTGTTTTGATTTTCCCTTGTTACCACTGTGTAATCCCTGTACACTCTGTAGAATGATTTGAAGTCTCTTGTTTCCTCTCCAGCATTTAGGGCCAAGAGTTACATTAATGAAAAATGTAGCTCATATCTTCAGCCATGAAAGGTCACTGCCACCTGATGCTTCCTGTGATTTCTTTGAAAGAAAATGGTTAAGGCTGCATTTCAGCCAGCTCCAGTGTACACAATGGGGAGAGTTAAATTTTAAGAGAGCGCTCAATTTTCACACCTTAAAAAGGGAATTCTGGGAACCAGTAACAGGTTGCCCTTTTAAACTAAAGAAGCTTTGCAAGATTGTCAGTCAGACATATTGTAATGGAGCATAGGCAGACTTATAGGGATACTTAGCTATTGACTGGTTGTTGCATTCACATGAGTAACTAGGACTCTGTTTGCTGCTAATAATATGAAAGGTTACATGGAAAAATAAAGTATCTTTGAGTTGTTAACTAATTTGGAGGTTTGCTGTCTGGTCAATACATTGATTTGGATGTAAATTGCTCATAGTTTGGTGTCCCTATTAGAGTTGCAGTCTTTAGGACAAAAATATCAATATTTTCACTAAATACTGTAAGTGAAGTTACTGTGTTCATTTTTATCTTTTCTCAGTATGTTGCATTTAAAATTGCTCAGTACCTGATGTTATGAAGTGGGCATTTTCATAAATTTTTGGTTCTGTATAGTAAGGCATGCCTCAGTTTTACAATGCTCAACTTCCCAAGGTACTGTAGTCTCACAATGGCTTCAAAGGCTTTTATGAGTTCTCGGCACCTCTGAAAATCTGGTCATCCTGAATGTCTGCAACTACATTTTAATCAGCTATTTAGGCCTTTATGGTCAGTGCACACACCACCTTATCCCTCCTCCAGGGGAACTACTTAGAGGTGTCTCCTGACTCCCTGTCCCTGAGGCAAGGAGGGATTACAATGAGATTTCCCACCCTCGCGTTTTCCTCCTAATATTTCAGTGTTTTGCAGAAAAGGGAAAAGATCTTCAATGCCAACTTTTCCTGCAGGCCCTGCTGCCAGAGAGAATGCATTTTTTTCTCTGGGATAGGGTAAATTCTCCTCTCCTGTTCCTCACTTGTGCTTCCAGGCATGCAGTAACCATCTACCCGAGTGCAGCCCTACAGCAGCAAACCTGTACAATGCAAACTGAAAATGCAGCAAAGCCTCCCAGAGATGGGAGTAAAAGGCCCTCTCCCTTGTCACAGTTTGTCAGAGCATCCACGGAAATTTTTCCCCTCACATTCTCATGTATAAAATGGGTATATGTAGTGGGTTGAAAAAAAACCTGAGTTGATAGACAGACTTGTAAGCTAATCGCTTCTCGTGATTTCGCGTATCAAAGTCCGCACAGCCGCGGGAAGGGGAGATTTTGGTTTCTGCTCTCGCCCAGAGGGGTGGCCGGGGCCGGGCCCCGCCAGGGCCCCGCCGGGCCGGGCCGGGCCGGGCCGGGCCGGGGCTCCCTGCGCCCTCCACTCTCTCCCTCCAGCGCAGCGGCGCAGATTCTAAGTTGCTGCAAGAAAGAGCCGTGAGCNCACAAACTGTTTTATTTCTCTGTAAAAGACATAGAGAGAAGAGAATTCTGTGTGCAGCCTGCAGAAAAAGAAGTGTAGTTGTGCCAAGTGACTAAAAAAGCAGTGAGAAGATTTTAAAGACTTTGTCAAAGAAAAAGAGCCATTGTTTTCAAGCTAGAATTTGCTTATCCTTAAAAGAAATACCCCATGATGGCAGTGTGAGAAGACTGCAAAATTCATGAGAGAAATGTTTTTTTCACAGCAGCAGATTTCCAGGCAAGTCTGGTTTTGCTAGTGGCAGTTTAGAAACCACGCTAAGCAGAAGAAACTTCTTTTTCCCTCAAATATAGAAGAGACTTTTAGAAACTGCAATGCTGACCTAAATCACATGTTTGTTATCCTTTGTGCGAGTTGGAAGAAGAGGAGAGTGTTTGGAAGAGAAAGGGGGGGTTTTGTTTTAAGTTCATATTATTTTCTTTTACCTTTAATTCTGTTAGTAATAAACCTCTTTATATTCTTTAAAGTGTTGAGCCTGCTTTTTGCCCACTCCTAACCTCTTATCTCACAGAGAGTAAAGTCAGCGAACGAAACTGCTACACTTAATTAGTGTTTCTGCCTAGTTTCGAAATTAAAACCCATGTCAGTATAAAACCCCATTCTCAAGTTCTCAATTACGCACACGCGTTCGGATTTCCACAAAGGGGTCCATTCTTTGCTTCCCCAGGCAGGGTGCATTTCTCAGCTGTTGATATTGAGTGTAAAGTATTCCTTAAGAGCTGAAAACATTTTATGAACATGTCTTTACCAACCTCTTTTTGTAGATATTGACATCTGTGCTCCTCTTGCTTCAGCTAGTTTTACCGAGAGGATTACATACTGTATTTCTAAAATGCTCATACAATATTAGATGATGAAATAGCAAGATAGAGGAAGAAAAATAGAGAGATCCAAGAGCTTACATCCAGGTAATTCTGCCACAGATGCACTAGGCACGGTTTTGGTTAGATACAGCAAGATCTGATCTCCAAGATGACCAAAACCTCCTCCAGAGAGGGGTAAGACTGGGCTGTTTAAATGGTTTCACCAGTACATCGGTTCAATGGTACAAGGGAAATATTAAAAGAATGCAGGTTAAGCCACAGTTGGTTTATATAGTGCTTTGGTGGGATTCTGTAATAGGATCAACTTTCTGAAAATAACTCCAGCTTCAGGTCTGGACTGCAGACACTCACCTGGCTGGGAAGGGCATTCCCCTCAACAGCAGAGTTCTGGCTGGGCTGCAAGCAGACAGAACACATGGGAACCTGGGCACACCACTGTGAAGCTGCTAGAGAAGACTGGTGTGAATGACTTGCTTCATCCAGACTGACCTAGAAAATTAGGGAAATCAAGTAAAGCACTTGTTTGCCCAGCTAAGCATCCTTTTGACCTCCCTTCTGTCTGTTAGCTCTGTGCAAGGCATGTGTGCACTGGCATTGACTCAAGGAGGGAGAAGGCAGACATTCATTAAAAAATAACTTAGACTCACTTTAAATTCAACTCCTACTTCCAGAGTGAAGTCCTGAGCTGGAAATACAGAATCAGCACTTGTGACACAAAATCAAGGAGATTTATTTTCCATGAGGAACAGAGATGATGCTGTATTTTCACTTCTTCCCTGTGTCTATCAATCTCAAATTGTCTGAGACTTCCCAGTCCAGTAACTGATCAAGCTCGGAAGAGGCTCATTTTTCTGTAGGTCTATAGGAACATACAGAGCAGCACTCTCAATTTCACATGAGGGGTTTTTTAAGCAGCATTTGAAGAAATTCATGAGTCACCAGGTGACACCCTTTGAACAATGAGAGCTTTATTCACCAGTAATGTAAAAATGTGGCCAAAGCTCATAAAATACACTCCACAGAAATCATCTGAAAAGGCAATAAAACACCTCTGCAAAACATTTATTTTCTTGACTGTCTTTGTCTTTACACGCTTCAAAACAAAGGAGTCTTTTTTTACACAGGTTACACTATTTTGGTCTCCATGTCTGATTAGCCTCTTAACTGATGGACCTTGAGCTTTTTTGGGTTTGGTTTAATCCTTTACAGAGAGATATGTTGACATGATGTCTGATACGGGCCTGGACTCCCAACTCCCACCAAACTTCATGCTGTAATGAAGTCAAGGTTTTGATTCAAGTCCATCTCTAATAAGAGCCTATTAAAATTTGCAAGCACAGTGCATTTTTTCGTTGTTAGTCCNCAATTCCCAAATGTGGTTTGCTGTTATATCTGCTAAAAAATTCAGCCACTACATAATTCTTTCCCAAGTCATGGAGACCACAAGTGGGAGTTGTGCTGTAACCACTAAAGGGGTAATGGGGCAGGGTTATAATATGTGTTTTCATTGTGGCAACAAGGAGAAACCACGGTTTAGTGATTTCACAATCTTGCAGTGATGTCAGACAGACAGATTGCCATGCAAAATATCCCACAAAATCCTGAAAGGAGCTTGAACTCAGACTCAGTTCAAATTTCAAGTAGATGAGCCAGATGGAAAAATCAAAGAAGATAAAAAGGGAGGTTGGGAGTCAGGAGAGGGAGCAGAGGGACAGTATGCCAGCATATTTCCTCCTAAATTGTGTCAGTTTGATTTCTGGCAGACAAAAGTTGAGTTTGCTATTGCATTTCCTAATATTCCAAGCTTTGGGACATTTATCTTTGCTATTTCTCTGCATTTATCATCACACTATCAGCAGAGTTGCTCCAATAGCCTGTGCCTGGAAGCCAGCTGGCTCTGCTCCTGAGAGGAGACCTATCCCTCACATCTCCAGGCACTCCCAAGCCACTGCAATCTTTCTTAACATTGGGGAGGTTCTTTCCCCATTAGGGTCCTAAGTATGTCTCATTTGTTGGTTGAGCAAACATCCTCTCTGGGATGAAGAGGGTCAGAATAGAAGGATAAAGAACAAGACTCTGGCACTTTTAACGTCTCTGGGAATGATGCCACTGACTTCAGTGGGGCCAGCATTTTAGCCAGAGCTTTCCTCCAAAATCAGCATGTGTGTCACATCTCTGACATGGGCATTACGGAGAAAAATGAAAAGGCGTATTAGCTAAGTGGTGTTTATCT
>VWZW01000627.1:0-32863 GCA_013397115.1 Edolisoma coerulescens | reverse complement strand
GGGTGGGTGGGGGTGGAAAGCTGTCCTGGGTCCCTGGGATTGCTTGGACATTGTTGTGAGTCTGAGAGCTTCCAGGGAATGGAATCTCTTCTGATTAAGGAGGGATTGAGTGTCTAAATTTGGAACATAAGGCCGATGTTGCATTTGGATATTTGCCTGCAAGCCCTGGTGGTCTCAGTGAGTGTCCAAGAGCAGAATTTGCTACCAAAGTCGGGCATCCTTCCTGGGGGAGAGGCCTCAGGCTCCCTCTCAGCCCCACTCTAGGATGGGCCCAGTGACTTAGAAACCTGTGAAGGGAACACAAAAGGGAATAATGAGCTGTTTGCAAGCACTTTTGCCTTGCCACAGTAACAGTGGAGGCACCATCCGCAGCACTGGTGCTTTCAGTTAGCAGCCTTCTCTAGCCAAAGATTTCCTGGACATTAATGTTGCACTATGGCTCAACGAGTTATTTTTTCAGAGAATCACGCTTCTCTGAAAGGAAAGCAAAATCCAAAACCCTCCAAGTTCTGCAGTCACTTTTCAGTTGACTTTGATAGGCTTTGGATCAATGCTATTTGTACAAGATATCTAGAGTCAAGTTCAAAGAACTGTTAAACAAAAGGTTTCATTTGCACAAGTAGTTTCATTGCGCCTCAAACACAGCTGAGCAGCTTCCTGACTACAGTCACATTCCCCTGTATTCCCCCATAATCCACTGTATTTCAGTATGAAGCATGTTATGAGTAATAGTCATAAGATGGTCAATAAAACATGGATGCTTGAAATCAGTGAGAGATTCTGGAATCTTCATTTATCACCATGCTAGTCCAGTGTGCTCAGCTGCCACCCTTGTCTAGCCAAAGATTTCCTGTTGTGTGACAGCAGCATCCTGCCATCCTCACATCCAATGGTGTGCCTGCCTTAGCCCTCTGCTGCTCTCTGTCACATCCTTTCCCCTGTCTCTGAGAGACCTGTGGGGGTGTGCAGAGAAGGATGCTATCCAAAATAATTGTGCTTACAAGAAAGAATTATCTCCCTTTTGCACATCAGTTCATGATGTAGGAACAGGTCTGCACACATTTAGCAGTGCCCCCTTTGTAAAATACCTGTTCAAGGCTCAAGAAAATGCCTTGAGGCTCAAGAAAATGAACAGTAAATAAATACCAGCAAAATGCCTGCATTTCCAAAAGGAGTTTTCTGTAGAAAGGGCTCCTGCCGCATGGAAGCCTGGAGTCATTCTGCCTCCTGGCAGCACAGGACCCCTGGGATCGTGGCTGGGTCTTGCTGCGCCTTCAAGGGACTGGCTTTTCATGTTCACTTTATTAAAAGCCTTAGTGCATTTCAGGGATAAGCTGCCCTGAAGAGTGGAAGGAAGGTCCATGTTCCCCCTCCCCAATTTCCCTCCTCCCTGGAGTTGACCATGCACATAGCAGGAGGGTTGGAATGAAACCATCTCTAAGGTCTCTTCCAACCCAAATCATTCTATGATTCTATGAAATAATAGGAAATTTTAAAAAATCCATTGTATTTCAACCTTGAGCCAGGTCAGGGGCCTGCAAAGGGTTATAAAAGATGCTCATTGTTTTCACTTGGGCTTATTCTAGGACATGAAAAAGATGACAGAATTAGTCTGTTTTACCTGTTCATTTTGTTTGCCAGCTTTGACCTTCTATCAATGAGGAAAACTTAAATAAAGGGCAGTAACTGACCTTCTGCTCAAAACCAGTGACCAGTGGGTGTGAATCAGCACCACAGACATGCTGAGGGGTGACTTTTACCTTGATGGCAAGGGGCTGGATATAGCAGTGCTCTGCTATGACTTCAGCAGGGTTGTGCTGGCTGTTCCTGTGGCCATGGGCTTTGTAGAGCATCAACCAGTGGCCTCGGGATGCTGCATGGGAGAAGGATTTGCATGGATTTGCAATTACTTTGTCCCAGCACCTGAGTTAGGTGTGCTGATTTGCACTCTCCTATTTTTTTTCTTTCTTGTAGTATGTATGCAGGGGAATATAATGTGCCAGCAATTCTTGCCTCAGTTAAATCTTGCCTGTCAAGCAGATGTTTCTTGTTGGCTCTGATGCCTCTCCCAGAACAGCCAGAGCTGCACAGTTGCCTGCTTAGAGTATAGTTGCATTAAAATGCCACAAAGTGGCAGCAACGCCGACCTCACTGACTGAGCCAAGGAGGAATTACAAATACAAGTTTCATCTCCTGGCTGGCTGTGCTTTATTTGCTGCCAGTTCCAGTAGAGAAGACATGCAAAGCTTTAGAAAAGAAATACAGATGTGGTAAAAGCAGCCAGCAAAAAAATTTAAGCGGAGCATCTGGAACAGACTACTTGGGTTTGCAAAACTCTGCACTGCAGTGATGCTGAAAATAGTTCCAAGAACAGTTTCAGCCTAAATGAGGACAGAAACCCCCATTTAAGGGTGGGAGCAATTTGGAGTTAAGAATTTCCCAGGCATTTGTTCTAATTAAGCTTGAATGGGCTAATTGGCTGAATTTTTATCGCCTGTTGACAACCTGATTGTAAAATGAATCTCCGTGTCATTTGATGTGGGAGCCATGGTCCCATCACGCGGGATCATGCCAAGCATCCTGCAGCTGTCCCAGCAGGCACAGCAGAGACAGCAAACAAGGTGCACGCAGCTGCTTCTGGTTCTCATCCTGGTTCAAGGCAATTAGGTCAGGCTGGAGTTAGGAAACCGTGCCAGTGTTGCATTCCGAGTACTTGATTTTATCTTTGACAAACCTTTATTTAGTCAGGAGTTTCCCTGGGTTGGTGGGGCTTGACCCCATTCCTCAGTGATTGCTGTTTGTAGATTTTTTTGCCTCTTGATGTGTGTTTCATGCAGCTTGTTTCCAACTCCTAGAAGAGATGGAAAAGTTCCATAATGAAAATGTTGTTGCAAGTGGAGGTAAGGACACAGAACTGAGGTCCTGCAGCCAGGACATAGGTAGGCACCCTGATTTTAAGTAACTGCATACAAAAGTTCATGGCACCAAAATAAAATCTCATAAAGTCTGGTGCCTCAATAGCCTTAGAACTGGACTGTCTGCATCGCTACTGCTCACCCTTGAACACAATGAGAAAGAGGCTGCTCATCCATGTGCTGGTTTCAGAATGTGTGGCCAGTCCTGCTTTTATTTAATGACCTTCCCCCTTCTCTAAAAGTCTTACCAGATCACAGGCACGAGTTTCCTTGGTTTTGATGAATAAATTGTTTCTGACATGTTCAGTCCGCCCTATGGGCATAGCAAGACAACCCTACAAGGGTTATCAACACTGACACTGCAGTAACTGCCCCCAAATCCCACCCCATCGGAAAGATCCTGGAGACAGGCAAGGGATCCCTCCTGGCTGGAATCATTGCTGCCTCCTGCTGCTTCTCCCGTGCAGCATCCCGAGGCCGCTGGTTGATGCCCGTTGGTTGTGTTGATAAACGCACGGTGTGAGCAAAGCTCTCTGCCAGGGCGGGCTCGGTTTTCTGCAGGGCTGCATCCCCATCTGCAGGCAGGAGTTTCTAATGGAATGATTTTCCCAGACACTGTTCAAACAGGAGGGAAGTCTGCAGTCTTTCTGATAAGAGTGGATGCACGTATTTGGTTTATATTTTAAAATATGCAAGTATCATATGCTTTGCCTTCTAAAACTTTCATTTCTTAGCTGAGTATTTCAGCAGGATGTCGAATCCAAAGAGTTTTGCTGCCAGCATGGCTCTATTAGGAATGAGATTCCATTGGGAAAGAGGAGTATTAAAAAGTTTGAAGCTGGAAAAGTATAACCAAATGGACCGCAATCCCCTTTGAACATAAATAAATAAAGTGTGTGTGGGGGGAAATTCCTTTGTCATCACTGTCCCCTTGCCAGGACAGGTGTTCAATCACAACAGCTTTATGTGCAGGTAGGTCACTGCAGTTTGTCACCACAGTAATCCTGTATTTTTCCTTGTTTTTATACTTTGTCGTCATTAGCACATTTCCAGTATTGGTGTTTCTAAAACCAGTTCTGTACAAAATATATTTAGCTGTGGTGCCATCCAAGATTAACAATGTGGGACACAACTGTTCTGGGAACAGCGTTGTTCCTTGTAAACCTACTTTGCAGTTTTCTTGCCAGTCCCTAGGGATACACCTCCAGAGGCCCGAACATGAGTGTTGGGGCGGGGGTGTGCATTGAAATACAAATGAGATGCCTGTTTTAGGATCCTGTTCAGAGCTAGTACCATGTGATTTCCAGCTCTTCCCACACCGCAGAGAATCACAGGGCTTTTGCTGTAACCTGATTGCCCTGCTGAACACTTCCCTCTTTGGTGCCTGGCAGGTGCTGTGGTCAGTGTGGTCCAGGCGTGTGAGGCACCCACAGGCTGCACCCACAGGTGTCACACTTTCCCACCAAGAGAAGAAATGGATCAGCTGGCAACCTGCACTGCCAGGCTACCTGGTTTCACAGTCAGGGTCACTTGGTAGAAAAACTGGGGTTTTTGTTAGCCAGGACATCCATAGAAGGTGGCATTTGGTCCCAGAGAGGGAACCTTTATCCCTCTTTTCCAGCCCTCAGAGTCAGGTGAAGAGCCACAAGGGTAACCACACCCTTGCAAGGAGGGCAGCGGGGTGGAAGAGCCCATGGCTGTAATGCAGGATTCTCTCTGCTAACAGAAGCTGCCTGTTGAGAAATACACACTGCAGAAACCAAAAAATACTCAAATGTTGTAATGTTTCCCAGAACCAGCAAGCTCCAGACATACAATAAACGAGGTGCTTTGAAGTAAAAACATTTTATTGCAATGTTTCATTATTTACAGTACCGTTCACTTTGTCCCTGGGTGCCACCAAAGTGCAAAGCCATTTCGGGCAGGAAAGCTAAATGACACTAACTCAGCAGAAAAACACGACTGTGCCTCGCTCCTGCTGTCCTGCCTCTTCCCTGATCCTGAATGCAGAGAAGTTTTCTGCTCTCCCTGGGTGTTTGGAACAATCTGGTAACTGTGAAACTTTGGTCACAAAGGATTGTCACTTGTTGGTCTGTTCAAGGTGATGCAGGAACAGGAACCTGCAGTCATTCCAGCAGGACTTTACTTGGGCTTCAGGGCTCATAATGCAGGGTTGTCACATTGCTAACTCAATTTTTGATGGAAGTACTGGTTTATTCCCAATCATCTTTCTTGCTGACTCTCTTTGGTTCATTTAAGGTTTTGAGGTTATCTGTCTGTTCCCTTAAAAGAGCCAGTACCTCGAGAATGTTACCAGAGTCGCTACTGGATACTGAAATCAGCCACGTCTTCTAAAGTTGCACTTAAAAAGTTTTACAGAATACCACAAATTTTGCATTTCCATTTTGTATAAAAATGGTAATTCAAACACCACTGAAGCCTACATTTTCACACACTACCATCTCTAAGTAGGACAAATTACACTGGTTACTTCAGGAAGGACCTCTCAACAGAAACTCCTTCGGAGAGGGGGGTAGTAGCTGCAGATTTTATTGAGAACTACAGAATTCCAGTATTCCAGTGGCTAAACTCAGGTCAAGAATCTTTCCAGCTTTCTAACAAGTTTATTAGCTTAAGAAAGTACTTTTTAAGACAGTTTTCAGACTGAATCCCCGTAATTTCCACTGCTGTCAGCATTCCCTTGGGAGGTGAGCAGTGAACTTCTCTGCCTCAGTTATCTCCATGTGCATCAGGGATATCGTTACCTTCTGAAACTTGAGACACCTTCTGTTACAAAGCTCTTGTACAACTGGGAAACGTTTAAGACTCCATTCCAGAAAATAAGTTACATGAAATGGCACTCGAGCCCTCCAGAGAACACGCAGCAGGGCTGTTGGGGGAAGCTCAGCAGCAGGAGCTGCTGTGGCTCTCCTCACTGCATGCCTGATTTACAGTTCAATACTGAATCCCTGCAACAGCTGCCTCAAATGATTCTGAAATTACAGCTTCTCAGAAATGGGATGATTGCAGTTCTTGGCAGGTTTGTTCCTGTGAGTCACACTTTTATTCCATGTTTTCACAGGCTTCTCTGTATCACTATTGATAGAAAGCCACAAAAAGCTTTACAGCTGCAGAAGATGCCATTTTCACAAAGAAAATGTATTGGATTTATTCCTTAACCTACCATACAAAATACAGTGTTTAGAAGCTCCGCAGTGCCTCCCTAGTAGCATTCCTTTGGAATTTGGAGGAGGCAGCAGAGCTCACATGCAGTCCACAACGTTGCTGGACCCTTGGCCCACGTCCCGGATCTGGCTGCTGAGACAGGAGCACACAGCCACGCCTGCCCCTGCCCTGCAGTGCGACACCGAGCCGACGAGTTCCCACCTACAGCAAAAAAAGAAATATAAGTTCCTGCCCTTTCTGAGCAATCTGAAAGTATTTTCTGTGCCTGAAATTGTGTTACACTGCCTACCTGTTCACTCTGCACAAAAATGCACCCCATTTAGTGCAAAATCAGATTGAAACAAGCAGGAGAATGTAAATTGTTACGGAATGAAAGGGCGAGGACAAGGGATAGAGAGGAGCAGAGGAGGAGGAGGAGGTGCTTAAATATTTACAAGACCACCCTAGTGATATAAGCAGCAGTCCTGCATTGACAGTCATGGATATTACTCAATTATCACCAGGAAACAGCAGCTAGACTCCTCCTGCACACTGAGTCAATGCTGCTGTGTTTTCATACAGGCAGCTTTCCTTGTCTTACCAGGACAAACAAAACATTTGAAATTACCTGTTCACTATGGGATCAAATGCTTCCACTGTGTTCAGGTACACGTTGCCATTATGACCTCCAACTGCAAAAATCTTCCCCATTAGTGTTGCTATGCCAACACCACCCCTCGGAGTTGTGAGCTCTGCCACATATTCCCATTTGTTACAGCGTGGGTCAAACCGCTCCACCGAGCTCAGGGGCGAGTTGTCATCAAAGCCACCTGCAAACAACCATCACAGGGTCAGGTCTTGGCACCTCTGGTGCAGGGGATATCCAAGACTGGCATTCTCAGGGCATTCTCAGCATTCAGGGGGTCCTGTCCAGCTCTCTCTTTACCGGAACTTTACAAGCTCCTAAAAATTAACCCAACAGCTCTCCCTCCTCTCACTGCACAAGCATCACCCAGAGCGACAGTTTTCTTCTACTCAAGTTGCAAGGATTCTAATTTTACTATTTTTCTCCCTGAATTCATCATACTTATAAAAAAACACCTTCCCATTTGGAAGAGAAAGAAACCTAACACCAGCAAAAGGATGGTCTCAAACTTATTTTACTTTATGCAAAACACACTCTAGCACTGTTCTCAAATTACAGCATTGGCAAATATATGAGTAGGGAAAAAAAATCCTCATGTAAGACTCAGTGATGCATTCTCCTTGCTGGGGACGCTGTCAGAGGAGCATTTTGTTCAAAACCTATTTAAGCACTTAAGATAATACACAAGTCAGAGCTTTTTAACTATCACTATGGCACACCTACCTGGCATCTTCCTCTCTCAGGAAAGGAGGTAAATACAAGGTAGCACACAAGACAAGAAGCTGTGGAATAAGTGCAAAAAAAGCTACTGTTGTCTACACTCAGAACACAACTAGAGTCCTTTGAAAGCATGTGAACTTAAGAATCATTTCCTAAAAGGAAACTCAAGAGCAGTGAGTCTTGAGAGGATTTTCTAATACAGACATATTGTCCTGAACAGATCAGCCCTCCTGAAATGTGGGTTAGGAGCTGCTTTTCACTTCCTTGCTAACGTACCTTCGTTTAAGCGTGCCCTGGTTGTGCTTGCTTTCTTCTCCTGCCCAAGAACACCAAGTACAGGTCAGCTCTATCTGCTCCCGGTTCCTCTAGCAACAACAGCCTCTTCCAAAGGCCAGCACTTGGCAGCAGCAGCAGCAGCACTACAAAATGCCACATCCCTACTCACCCACAACATACAAGCAGCCGTGGAGCTCGCTGACACCGTTCCCAGCCCTTCGCTGACCCATCTCTTTCACTTCTATCCACTTATCCAAGTGGGGATCATATTTCTCCACACTGGAAAGAGATGCTACACCATCATTGCCACCCACAGCGTAAACATGGTTCTGGAAAACAGTTGTACAAAGATTATTTGTGATGTAGTTGCCTTTACTCAGCTTTTCATAAGCAGTGTTAGAATTGTAGGAAAATGTGGTATATCCACTTTTAAGAATTCCAACAACAGATTTAATTATCTAACATAAATGCTATCTCTTCCAATTAAAAGAAGTGAAACAGTTACGTAGTGCTGTAGCTGTTTTTCAGAGCACAGGGGATTAAAGTACAGCATGCATTTGGTACCTTTAAACACAGTGACCATGACAAACCAATCTGCTGAGTGAGAGAGGAAGCATTATCCATGTCATTAGAAGGGTACTCCTCCCAGTACCTCAAATACTGTTGGAACAGTTCCATTTGATACGACTGTTATCCTAAATACCCTCGCTTTTTGCACAGGATTTTGATGACCTGAGGTGCTCAGACCTACCAGCTGCATTTTGTTCAAGACCTTGTGTTCTGCCTTGTGAAAGCAGCTTTGAAAAGGAGGCGGGCTCCCCAGCTGGCCGCAGCCTGGGAGGAAGCAGTGACTCACCACCAGGGCTACGGAGCCCACGCCACCCCGGGGAGTGTTCATGGAGGCCACAGTGCTCCAGCGATCCGAGTCGATGTCGTAGCGCTCCACGTCGCTGAAGCACGTGTTGTCATCCAGCCCCCCAATGGCATAAATGGGGCCACCCAGGGATGCCAGGGCGATGCCTCTCCTAGGGAAACACAGCATCAACACCTCAGTGCAAATCCTTAACCAGAGGGAGCCACACAGCAAGTGCAATGGTACATGAACGGCACCTGTTTCAAACCAGGGGGAAAAGAGTAATGAAAATTTAAAAAGTGACATTTATAGTAAATCATGTGGCTGTCCCTCTGCACACCTGTGTATTTTAACTGAATGTCAACTCTAAGGCCAAGTCCTCTGCTCACATACTTGGCTATATGACAATGTCTTAGATCTGATTTCTCTAAGTATTCCAACACCTCCATGAATGGGAGGAGTGGAGCTGGGAGGTAGCCAAGGCACAGCAGCCCTTTCATTTACCCGGGTATTTAGTAAAAAATGTCATGTCACAGAAATCTAGGGCTGATTGTTGCTGAGATTATGCCCTGGGGTGGTGGCAGGAGGGAGGAAGTAGAGCAAGCCACTTCCAGGAGGCTGGGTCTTCTACTTTAATTAGGTCACAGCTACAAATAGCTTTAGGACTTAGCCATACTTAATATTTCACTCCTACTTGGGCATGATGCTTTTAAAAACAACAAATAACAAAATGAAATGCAGAATTAAGGACATTGATTTAAATAACAGCAGAAACAAAAAATTACAGATCTGTGAGTCCAGTAACTCCTTAAAAGAATCTTAAATGTCAAGGCAAGAAAAGTCCTCAATCTGACTTTCATATTGAGTGTTTCTGGCCTTTGGTATGAAAAACATAGGCAGCTATTTGTTTCCTGGTGTAGTATTTCACTTCTTTTATTTTCACTATGAAGTATTTCACTTTTCATGTTATGCTGGCAGTTATTTCGCTCATTCTTAAAAAGAGCAAAAACCCCACAGAACCAGTTCATCAGTTCCAAGTTGTTTACTGGGCATAGCAGAAAGGCCCTAGATACCAGAATGCAAGCACATAGCTGGAGCAGAAGAGGTCTCCACTCCAGAAGCCAGCTCCTCCAAAAAGAAGAACAAAAGGGTAATACATTTATAGCATAAAGCTCCAAAATAGGGGGAAAAAAATCCTAGAAATAGACCAGTTTGAAAACCCCCAAAAAAGGCAGGACAGACAGGATGTTTTTCAGCATCAGCAAGAAATGGCACATCACAGACTAGGACTTGGAGCGTGGGACACATATACCTCTTTGTGTTCATTGATGCCTTCATCATCCACTTGTTTGTGAGAGGATCAAATACTTCCATGCTTCCTAAGTGTTCATTTCCATCATGTCCACCTACTGCGTAGACTTTACCTGAACACACAGACATCTTTTGATACAGAAATTGCTTGGCAACATTTCAGTTTTCATTTATAAAATATCCCTGCCTATGTGGAGACAAAGAGGTCAAATAAAGGTTAAAGTTTTAGAATGTTTTCAATATCAGAGTTTTATATGCTGTACTCAACCAGGAATCTGTTCTAATGTGGACTTTTACATAAAGCTTGAGATTATGTAGACAAAAAAATATTCCCATAATTTAAGTACTGCAGGTCAAATCAGTTTGGACATATGTACCAGTCTCTTGAGATTTTCTATGGAGAAAAATTATCTCTGTTCTGCTGCAGCAACAGAAGGGCTACCATGTACAGGGGAAAGCTGCATTATTGGTGCTAAGCTGCTCTGGACTGCACAGACCTGTTTTCAGAAGATGGAGAGCCAAAAGTAAAGCTAGGTCTGCTCTTGGAAGAATTATGGTCTTAGTAACTTTCCAGTATGGATTTAAGTAGGAAGGGAGCCAGTATGAGCACTAGCAAATTCTGGGTGACTGCTGTGGAAGGCCATTTCTTTATAAATGGATTTTAAAAAAGTAGATCACCTATTTAAGGTAAGAGGCTATACACAGTTCAGTTGGGCTGGGAGGAACCTTTAAAGGTCATCTAGTCCAGCCCCACTGCAATGAGCAGGGGCATTTTCATTTTCAGGTTGCTCAGAGCACCATCCAGTCTGACCCTGAACGCTTCCAGAGATGGGACGTTTACCACCTCTCCGGGCAACCTGTTCCAGGTTTTCACCAACCTCACTGTAAAAAACTTCTGCTTGATATCTAGTTAAATCTACCCTCTTTTAGTTTAAAACCACGACCTCTTGTCCTGTTACAACAGGCCCTACTAAAAAGCCTGTCTTCGTCTTTCTGGTAAGCTCCCTTTACGTACTGAAAGGCCACAAAAGGTCTCCATGAAGCCTTCCCTTCCCTAGTCTGAAGAGCCCAACTTTGTAAGTTCCCAGTAATGTCTTTTCCATAAGCAGTCTCATATTGGCTCACAACCAAACACTCCTTCGAGGGGGAGAAGCTTTACTAAACTGAAGACTATCTAACAATTAAGCAATTAGTTTACTACTTGTACAGCTAGTGAAAGTACCAATTCAGCAAAAGGAGCAAACAAGCGCCTTTTGCCTGGGGTTGCTTGAATAGGGTTACTGACCTCCCACGGAGATCACACCCACGTGCCTCCTCCTGCTGTTCATTTCAGGGCCGAAGAACCAGTTGTTCTTACTGATAGAGTAACACTCGATGCTGCGGAAGGGGTCACCTGATCCACCTCTGCCACCGACACAGAACAGCACACCTGGAGAACACAAAACAGGATTCCAGAGAACTAGCAGGAGGATGGGGAAAAACAGCTGCATAGCAGAGCAAACTGAAAATTACATAGCTTGGGGGAAGTTGTATTTCCCTTCAAGGAGCACAGTCTCTGCCCTTCATAACTGGATACTGGATTTTGGCCCTTGCTTGACATGCTGCTATGGCAATCAGCTATCTATGCTCTTGTAAAAACAATGCATATTTTAAATATGCTTATTGTGATTTGGCTTAAGGAGGTAAATCCATTGTTTGTTAAATATAACAATGGAGAAATTATGATTTGCAGTCTAATATTCATCACTCACTTTTGGTGTAGGTTAGTCAAAGACTTTAAAAGTTAGCTCAGCCTTCAACACCAAAAGATAACTGTCCACTGTTTTCAGTCCAGCTTTGAACAGATTGCCTGGTCATTACATACTTAACAGCTCTGGCTTTAATACAGATAGAGCCAATGAGGATAAATTATTAATACTTTAAAGAAAGAAAATGACTACTGAAGTTCTGCTAGGAAAATGCAGCACATTACCTAAATACCAGCGAGGTACATAATGGCTTTCCCAATTTTTCATTAAGTCACGAACAACCCTCGATATCAAGCTATACCTGCTTGCTATCAAGACATCTGCACAGATGCGCTGCCTTTTCTCCACACCACTCCCTACTGGGTAACAGACACACATTTAATTACCAGCAGTCTGCTTCCTTGGTGTTGTGCGAATGGAGTACTCAAAGTCAGGCACTGCCCTGCTGCTCAGGTGAAGGTGGTAGTTTCTTGCTTCATCCAGCAAATCCCTACATTTTAGATTCTGCTTGACAATCTCTTCCTTTGCCACAACACCCATAAGGAAACAAATGGGCAAGAGAGGCAGCCGTACCTGACACAGAAATGAACACAGTTGGAGAAACTGGCTGAACTGCTGAGTGTCACCATGCAGTGCTGCACATGCACCAGAGGGCAGCTCCGGAGCCAGCTGGCAGCCCCACGCTCTTCAGTGAAGAGAGCGGCTCTCAGAGTCGTTCCGGACAACAGCGATACGAACAGTTCTTTTTAGTCATAATATTTGCTACAACCATTTGCATTTCAGCCACAGTGGAGAAGTGTCTCTTGGCCCAGGCCATGCTGAGGAAGATGAGCTGCTGCCTGTGCTGTACCTGCACCTGCCTGGTGTGATGCAGGCAGCACCCGTGGCTTTACCAGGGCTTTATCAGGTTAGTCTGCTGCTGGGTATGAATTTTCAGCTCACTGATAGGCCAGTGTAAGAGGGCTTGTGCTAGAATGGTTCATTTTCTTTGGGTGGCAAGTCAAAAAGCAAACACTGTCACCATGAACTAAGTGTCTATGAAGGAGGTATTGCTTGTTCAGTACCACCTTTCTCTAAGGCAGACTTGACAGACTTCAAGATGAAAAAAAACCAAACAACCCATGTTGAGAGTTAATTGTTTCCTTCTCTAAATCCTTCCTGCCATTTATTTCAGCAAACCTTTCATTCTTCTTTGTAAGACAAACAGTGCAGAATATGAAGCACAATCAGAGGCAAAGGTGGGACAAATGTTAATGGGGGGAAGTGAAGCAAATCTCCACCTGACTTCCTAAGGTTTGGAGTCAACGCTGTCAAGCAGCTCTCAGTTGGCTCAGCAGCAATGGTGAACAAGTCCAGTAGCTCCAGTGCTTCTCAGAGCAGCAGGATGGAGCCGTTACAGCACTGACAAGCGTTCCTGTCTTGAAGCAAGCATGTGTCTCTACCTGTTCTTCCTTACCTCCTCGCTTTCAGTCCCACTTCTTCCTTTATTTTGGCCCAGCTTATTTGAGGCTACTTTAAAGCACCACTGCAGCCCTGCTGACAGGCTCCTGAGGTTAGTGATGTGGCAAGAACTCCAGGCTGACAGACTCAGAACCTCATTATAGCAGTAAAACCCATAAGGCTGATTAGGACATGGATAATCACTGTCCAGAAGCCCAGGCATGTTTTCTGCTAGCAGTAATGGCCAAGTCAACTGATGACTCCATATGCTCTGGAAAATAACCCATATTTATAGGAAGGGGTTTACTTTTTCATTGCTTGAATCTAGACTCTGGTTTCCATCAATAGAATAAAACTGTTAATCTCATCTGCTAGCACAACTGGGCAATAAATACAAATTTTTTTTTTAATCTCTTATTACATTGCCTGTAAGTTTAAGTATAGTGTAATAAAGAAGGGGTTTTTGTATCAGAAACCTCATGCTAGTCTAGATGAAACTGAAGGTTTCTGGAAGACAGCTAATAAACCATTGCAAATTTTTCCTAGGAAATGTGAAAAATGCTTCATGAAGACAATGACAGCAGCATCTTAGTGGACCTCTCCTTACTCACATAATGCCAATAATTATCAATTCAGCCAAACGCAAAATAATCAACTTGGAGTTCAGTGACAAACTGCACAGCCAATTGTACCTGCTAGGACACATGGAACGTTTTGCTGGGCATGGCATGCAAATCCTTCCCAGTACAGGCTCTCCACACCTGTCTCAAATACTGTATTTAAACCCCCATACCCAGCACACATGGAGCTCGAATAAGTGAAGCAGCTAATGCTTTGACAGGAGGAAGTCCAGTGGGTGTTCAAGTAAGTCCAGCTGAATGACCTTTTGATACCTCTACGTATTTTCTTTCAGAAGCAGGGAGCTTGCATCAAGTCTAGACAATTAAACTGCCAACTCCTTTTGGCTCCTATAGTGGTAGCCTAGTGAGCATTAAAAAGTCTATTATGTTTCATAGCCTACTAGGGCTAACATATCTTGGTCTTTTGTTAATGAAATACATGAAGTATTCTAGAAGTAGCACAACTTGATGTGACACATCTCTGTTAGTTTCCTTTCCTAGCCATGTAAGAAAAGTCAACAGCTTTGCCTCCTTTCTTAAGTACAAATACGTAATAGCAAGGGCAGTGAGCATATCAGGCGGTAGGAGTGGCAAGCCAAGTGAAGTGATGGCTTTATATTCTCTCTGTTTTGTGTCAATATAAAACATTTCTGCTCAAGCGCAGATGAAGCTTTTTGTTTGTCCCCCACCTCCCAGCCATGAGTATAAAGTGAGTGCTCTTCTCTCTAGAGAAACAGGAGAATATGACTTCTCCTGGATATTTAAGAACTATGACTTGCTTCCACTGTCAACTCCCAACCATGAACACTGGATGAGGCACCAAAAACGACGAACATTTTTTAGCTTGAGATCTACACAAGTACAAAGAGCTGATTACACAAATAAACCAGTGATGAGACAGGCACTTGGTGCCTCAGTGTGTACCTGTGCAAGGATCTCATCCAGCCATGAAGCATGATGCTGTGGATTGGCCAGCAGCCACTTGATAGCAGCACTGTAAACTTGCTTTTCATTTTCAATATTCAGATCACTGGAGGACAGGAGTTTATGGAGGTGCTGTGGTGACACGCTGACAAAGTCCTCGCACTCCATCACTTCTGTAAAATGTTCACAAGCAAACTGATCAGCCATGTCCATCAGGTCGATGCGGTTGTGGCTCTCGGCGAACGCCCTGACTGCCAGGCAGTTGGAGGGGTGGAAGTGCAGCTTCATGTATTCACAGCAGGCCTTTGCCACCAGTTCCACCTGCAGGATGCAGGCAGCGTACAGGAGCGGCTGGACGTTATCCACCGTCAGCGTGAGCCGCGAGGAGTACGCGAACTTCACCAGGTCCTCGATGGCATCGCCGTCAAAGTCCCTGATCTCGATCAGCTTCTGCTTGGCTTCAGCCATTTCTGAAAGAAACATGGCTCGGAAGTACGGGATAACGCAAGCTAGCACCAGTTTGTGGCAGGAGATTAGCTTTGAACCAACCTGAAAAGAAAAGAACAAAAAACCCCTTACATTTTACTGGAATGTCATTTTGGCTGTGAAAGGAGGAACAGTGAAGCTGAAATAAGAATTCTAGACTCGATGTGTTTTGTCTGTATTTTGTCCACACAAATTAACCCCATTTGTCCTGTACTTCTGACATTATATCCAGCATCCCAAGGAATTCTAAGTTGTAACTTGGCCATCAGAGGAGAGCAAAGCCGTAACACAAGGAAGCAATAGCACTGATGCACTGAACCTGACTTTCTTTAAAAGGCTTATGAAGCATCTTTAGAAATATTCTAGATCCACCTTGTAGACAGGAGACTGCTAGACACTTGTTTTATATGTACTCAGAGACTTTAGGGAGGGGACAATTAGAAAGTGACATTTTTACACTACTTAATTTAGACTTCTGGACTTTTACTATTGTCAAGGAATTTATGTTCATAGAAGCAAATTTATGTAAAAACATAGGAATAACAGCTATTTCAGAGGTTATTAAAAGTTACCAATCACTTCAGTATTTTTAAAATGTTTAGCCACAAAAGACAGTGTATTCCCCATAAAGAGAAGGTATTTCTCAGAATTCTGATCAGAAAATGTAAAATAAGCTTTTCATGTACAAAATTCTAGAACTCCATTACATTAAAAAAGAATCTAAATATTGAAGGTAAATGAACAATCCACTGCTTATTTGTGTTCCAGGAGTGCTTTCTTACAGCCTTTGTCACTCTGCAGTCTGCACTAACATAAAGGGGTGGCTGACTTAAGCAACCAGTTTCCCTGACCGACTCAAAGTACATGTTCACTTTCAGATGAAGGTGTTACAGAGAGCTGTTGTGCACTTAAAAAAGTAAAACAATACCAAATTATAAAGGATATTTTGGAGTTTTTTCTAGCTCTGATTCAATACACAATTGCTCTACCTTTTCAAAGAGTATGATCAACACAAGTGTAACTTACCTGGTGAGCAGTGAGTCGAGTACAGAAAGCAAACACACAAGCAAGAGCATGCAGATTAAAAAAGAGGAAAAGATGGATGGTTCAGTGTGATTACATCAGATCACCCCAGAAGGAACAATTCAGACCTATCAAATGAACAAAAAGCAAACCAACAGGAGAAAAGCAGATGGTATTCATCTGCCACTCTCCGCCTTCTAACAGCCTTCTAAGACTGCTCATATGACAGCAGCAGGAGAGTAGGTGAAATTCCAGAATTTTAAATTAATTCCAGAGGGAGTCTCCCTGTGTGCTCCCAGGGCTTATCACTGTTATCAGAACTCCAACTAATTACAGTACTGATACAAAAAAATGCTACCAGTGGTCTGCTACATAAAGCTCCCAGGCCATTCTTACCTTTGGACACTTTTATTCAGCCCATCGTGTCACTCTCTAATTAAACCTTCCTTTTCAATTAAGTGGCTTTACTATGTTACCCAAATCTGCTTCATTTTAAATCACAGAATAGTTTGTGTTGGAAGGAACATTAAAGGTCATCTTGTTCCACCCCCTACCATGGGCAGGGAACTTCCACCAGTTATCTAGTATATTCTCGGTATTTTGAAATCAGAGCTCCCCTCCAGTTAACTAACTATCATATTTTAAGAGCCAGCAGTTAAAACAATAATCGGTCTGACAACAGCAATGCCAGAATTGCTCACTATCACAGGTCACACACAAAAGCAGAAAGTTCAGTAGACATCTGATTATTCTTAAAACCTGAGCGAGGCCTGAGCACTACAGGAATAAAAATTAAGCCCCCGTGAAAATTCTAATTCAAGTACATAGTTACCAGTTACTTGAAAATCCCTGATTTAGGAAGCCATACAAGAAGATTTCCACGGGTTGCTCTAGCCTTCACTGCAAGCCAGGTCATGTCATCTAATATTCTTAAGTTACCAAAGTAGCTCCACACAGATCATACAAATGAACATTAATACAAGCCTAACTTAGGGAAAGTTAAACTGCAGCCCCAGTGAAGTGTTTTTTCCAAGGCAAGTTTCCCTAGCGGGAATATACATTTAACTGTGTTTATAAAGTAAGACTGACTGCCTTTTTTTTTTGCAAGGGTAGGTGGAAAGGAAGGAAGGTAAGAATGAGGTCAACAAGAAAAAGAATGAGGAGAGTTTGTAACACTGGGGACATACATCTGTCAAGAATTTTCCCTGTTCATATCCAACAGTCAGAGTGGCAGGCTAACAACTTCTCCTAAAGGCATCTGTCATTTGTTCTTGGTTTAGGAACCAAGGAACTTGGTTTAGGAAATGTGTTCATCATTATTCCTTAAATAACTATCTTGCCCTATTAAGTTGTTTAGCTAAGCCATACTTAATATTTAGAGGTGCTGGCACCCACTTCTGTGCATGCTAGATACAAATTTATTGTGATCAGGATATAAGTAATATACAGCTGAGTTACAAATAATGCATTAAAGCAATGCTATGCAAGAATCATAAACTTTGCTTCCTCCCTCTCCTCCTTTACTCTTTGATCAGCTGTAGAACACAACTGTCTGGAGGTTTCTTCTTTCTTTCTTTGAAAAATGCTGGAAGTTAGATTTGTTCCAGAAATCCTGTTTGCTGAGAAGAGTCTAGCAAAACAACACGAAATGCAGAAATGGAGGTAAAATTAGGGATGAAAGTGTATTGAGAACAAAGAGGCTACAAGGAGCTGGAATCACACAGTAATTACTGACCAACTGTGGGAACTTGCTTAGAAGGCAAGTTAGATGAGGCCAAACTCATGTATTTCCTCTCAGATTGTCAATATCTTAAGTGTTTAAATTTCAGCTGTAAACTTCCTAAATAAGGAAAAAAAAATACGAGCATCTCTAGAGATGCCTCAGATCCAAGAGGTATTCTGTGGCTTCCATATCCCTGCCAATACTCACAGGCACCTCCCAACACACTTATTTGCAGCCTAATCTTCAGACTGTTACATGCAATGGATGCGTGACAAGTATCACCTTCAGTGTAACATCACAGAGCTCTCCAGCTTCAAAGAAGTGAAGAAGAGAGCTGTGAAAATCCCTCCAAGCCTCATTTGCCTCAAACACGAAGACATCCTCATCCCCATCACTGCTGGAAGACCGAGCTTGCTGCTGCTGCTGCTGCCGCCTTTTTCCCTTTATCAGATGTTGTTTTGCCTGCTCTGGGACCATGGATTCTGAAGCCATTGGCTGTTTCTTCTCTCACTGCATCAATCTTCAAAAACTCCTGCCAAGATAAAATCCAGCCCATCAGCAGTTAGGTCCTAAAATCCAGTTCTGTTCATCTTCCTGTTTAAAAACACACACAAAAAAGAAAATGAGACATTAGGTAATGCTAGTACATAACACTTTGATTACATTACAATACTACCTATGATCTTACCTGGGGAAGGTGAGAGGAGAAGGGACAAAAAAACAAAGACCCACAGTTAAGAATGCTATGTAGGTACCTTTAGGAAAAGCCATTATTTATGAACTTGTTGTCCACACTTCTTGAAAAAGATATGAAAGAGAAAAGGCAAATACGTACCATAGAACCATAGAATGGTTTGGGTTGGAAAGGACCTTTAAGATTATATAGTTCCAACCTTCCACTAGACCAGGTTGCTCAGAGCCCCATCCAGCCTGGCCTTGAACACTTCCAGGGATGGGGCATCCACAGCTTCTCTGGGCAACCTGTGCCAGTGTCTCACCACCTTCACAGCAAAGAACTTCTTCCTAACATCTAATCTAAATCTCTCCTCTTTTCATTAGAACTGCTCCCATTTGTCCTATGACCATCTGCCTGTGTAAAGTCACTCTCCCAGTTTTTCATAAGCCCCCTTTAAGCGCTGAGAAGCATGTTCCTCTTACACTGACTACCTTTGGTTTCATGGCTTTTCAGTTAATTTATGATGCATTCATTCTTCATTCTATGCTAAGAGCTGGTGATTGCTATAGTTCAGTGATTTCTGCTCATGTACTCTGGTGTTGGAGGAAGTAGACTGGTCAAAAGAACAAAAAATTCTTCTGCAATAGAAGTTTAAGTCATGTGTCTGGGAGCAGAACTGATTTTCCTTTGGGAGATTTTGAAAGTGTCCATGCCTCTTACTAAATCTACAGCTCTTCATACACCAGTACCGGAGAAAAAGCAGGAAGTGACCTGAGGCAACCATACTCGCTCCTGCTGTAGGGCACAGGGCTGTTGCCAGCTCCATGTCCTGTGTGGTGACAGAGTTGGTGGCTGCACTGGGCCAGGCAGGTTAAAGTGAGATCAAACATGCCTGGAATATTTGCCTGTGTGGTGCTTTAAGCAAGATAAGTATTCTTACTTTAAAAGATAAGTAAGAGAAAGATCTTACTTCTTCCAAAACTACGAACTAGTTCGAAGATATTATGGATCATGAGATCTTTATACAGTTTATAGCAATGAATACCTTTTTCTGCTGAAAACTTAGTTTCATTATGCCAGATTTGACAAATTACTAAGATATTTTTCTAGTTCATTAGGATATTTTGGTTCTCAAACTAGTCCTCCATGACTGGTACTCATGTTTAATACGCCCTTCAAAGAAGTCACTATTAGCACTGAAATCTGAAACTGACACAGAGCTTCAGACACAACCTCCTGAGGTTATAAAAATTAACTTGGACAAACAAGAGGAAAAGACTGAAGCTGAAATGCTGTACAAGGCAAGAATGTTGAAAGGCATCATGTGTTATTCATTCACATGATAATGTAGGTAAGACATAGCATCTCTAGCCTACACTTGTAGGGAACTTATGCTTATTTCGGTCTTTGACTGACACTCTTGCTTCTCTACTGCCTGGTTACTCACACCTAACCACTGCTACAGCGAGCAGAAACACTGCTTTCAGACAGAACTGACACTGACTGCTAAATGACAGTTCACAGCTCCCAAGTCATAAGGTTTTTCCATCTGACACATTTTCTACATTTATCCTCACAGTTTAACTGCAGCTGCACACATACTTTCCTCATTTATTCCGCGTCTCAAGGTAAAAAAGGCTGATGGTGTACATTTTACCTATTCTGGGTATGCCATTTTAAATACCAGCATGAAACCCACAAGTCTTAAGAAAAAATCAGTGCTGTTGGGGTGAATTTTTTATGCTATAAATGAAATAAGGAATAATACAAAAGCCAAACATAACTGATTTTAAGCAATGCTTTTAATCCATACCTTATGCTCATAGCAAATAAAGGCCTTGGAGATGCTCTGAGCTCTTGCCTGTAAGAAAAGAAGTTGAGTGCATACTTGTATTTATATATTTGATACATACTAAGTACACACTTGATATTGTAGGGGAAGAAACCAGAAATGATACCAGAGGAAATCAATGGCATTACTGAGGCACACAGCCATAGATGAGAGAATCACACGTGTGAGGGAGTGCCCAGTATTGTGATATCAAATATGTGTATGGGAAAACGAGAGCAAGTCAATTACTATTCCTCAGGTAAAGAGAAGTTTCTGCAACATGTTAAAAGTTAACATGTGTAATATAACCTTCAGAAATATTCAGATAGCAATAGACTGACATACTTCATCTTTCTTTTGATGAGACTTGGTGGCAGGTATCTTAGACAGATTTCTATTCTTCCCCCAAGTCACCAATTCAGGAGCATCTGGTTTCTGTCATACACCTTGGTCATGTAAATCTTTTTAGACACCTATCCCCAAATCCTCCACTGGTCTTAATTAGCATCTCACAGTTTGAGTCTTCAAACAAACCATCATCTGCTATGGAAAGTACCAGCTGTAGCCATGTTTCATTTGCAGAAAATACTGGCTTGGACTCATGTTTAGCCATACACCTTTTCTGTTCTCAGATTTTAAATGAAAAAGAAATTAATTTTAGTAGCACTTCAATCAAGATATTAAGCTCTGGAAATCTGAAGATCGCATCACAAAGTTATGAAGGTCAGTATATTTCAACTCCACAAACTAAGAGAGAAGAGCCATTAACAGATTTGCTCCCCAAATCAACAGTAATTCAACAATAACATCCCACTACTTGAGGTTAGTTTAGTCCTGGGTGAATGCCACACACACACAGAATCTTTCCTCTCCAGAACAAAACACTGCCATGGCCATTTAGAACTTCAATAATGTGCTCCCTTTTTCATCTTGGCAATTAAGTCTTCCAGCCTCAGTCTAATATTACAGTCTAATATTTTGATAACATTAAGAGCGTAAGTGATCATCACAGCAAGCGACTGACTCAAAGGAAACCAAAGGAAGTGCCTCATTCATAACATCATCTATCATTCCTTGTAAACAGCTGCTTGACACTTTTCATGAAGAAGTGGCTGTCTGAATAAAAAAACCAAACAAACCCCACGCATGTTTACAGCTCACCATCATTTGCTGAGAGCCAGTCAGCAATTTTCTTGTTCAAGTTAAAAATTTAGAAATATTGATGATGTCTGCTGTTCAAGAGTGCAGCTGTTCCAGACACCAAAGTCTGTGTTCTGGTCATCAGTGCTGGCCCTCAGGCAAGGGACTGAGGATCCCCTCCGAGCTGTTCCTCAAACTTATAGAAGAAAGGATGGGAGGTCAGAGCACAAACAGGTTATCCTATAGCTGCTGCAATTCAGGTAACAGCAACATCCTAAAGTGATGTGATTTTGATTCAGACATTCTAGTTAAATCTTAAACTGAATTAAGTCTAAAATTACTCAAGTCACATAGAGTACTTACGTTCAGTAGAGACAAGTTATCTCCATTTTAAAGCAAAAAGAAATTGAAGACAACAGACAGTGGTAGGACATGAATAATGTCGCTCTGTTTTCCCCCATTGTGAAATTAAATCCCAGGAATCCTGGCTGACAAGCCAATCTAGACGTTGGAGTACATGGCCTCCTTTCCCCGTGGAGCACCTTGGGAGATGGTGTCCCAGAAAGAAAGGATCATTCTTATTCTTTCTCTGACACATGGGAGGAAGACACTTTAGTGATACAAACCAAACAAAACCGCAATTCCCACTATAACCAAAACTAGGCAGCGTTCAGATAAGAGGCATTATGATACCTGTAAATCCAACGCTCCTTATCATCAGTGGTACTGAAGCTGGAAGAAAGGTGGCAGAAGTGCTGGAGAAATCAAGATACAGATGGAAGTTTCACCAAGTATCCTGTATGTAATTTTGGTTACCTACCCCCAAGATGAACTAAAATCACATCATGATCTGTGCAGAGAAGGGCAGTCAGCCTCCTCAGAAAACAGAAAGGCCTTTTAATTGAAGGAGACAAGAAATCTGCCTTTGTACGTGTGGCTGTGTAAAACTAACTTGTCTAACATAGAGCCTGGTGAGTCTCTGTGGGTTATGAAATGCTGCCACTGCTGCCCACAAGATCAGAACAGCAGAGGCAGCAACAAGATCTTCTCCAGTTTAATCCAGCTAACAGGGCAATTCGAGTTGTTGTCTTGTGTTGTGCCAAGAAAACTTGAACGTTTGGAAAAAGGACAGCTGGCAGAGCTAAGGCAGACACGGAGAGAAGTAGGAAGGCAGGAGGCAGCTGCAGTGCAAACTGCAGACATGCAGCAGCTTTGGCAGGGACTGTGCAAGCAGCTGTTTCACTGCTCAGTCTGGTTACAGCTGCATCATCGAGAAGGAACATGGAGGGGAAAAACTGATAGACAAAATAGTGTAGAAAATTCTCAGTTCTCTCCCATTCTCCATTCACCAATTCTATCAAGGATGATGTGGAAACTTTATGCAAAACTGTTCAGATGCCCATGCTAATTAGGTCAAATCAGACAAGGCTGGAAAACATGGGAACATTCAAATTACACACTGTATTACAACCCTAAGCCTACTGCGCTTTTCAGCAGAAAGTTATTTAACAGAAAGAAAAAAAATAGTCAGAAACCACCCATCTAACTGGTTTAGCTTGTTTAAAACCATGAGGATTGCTTTTGTAGAAATACATAGAAAAGTTTTTTAGACAACACTAATATACAGTTTCTAAATCCTTTCAGCATTTCCAAGGTTCTTTGCAGCAAAAAGTGACATTATGGTTTTGTGTTACTTGTCACACAGGTAGCTCAGCAACATTGAAATGGGTACAGCTAGCACCATCTCTCATCTGTTTGTACAATCAAAACCCCATCAGTGCTGTAGACACATAAGCAGTGAATGAGGACTGCTCTTCCTTAGCAAAATGCAACAGAAAAGGTGTTTTGTAGAGCATGAAAAGCATAGATAAAACTTCATTTTGGAAATAATTCTTCCTGGCAGTCCCTTCATGCTGTTTTGAGACAGCTTCTTCCCAGCTCCTTTTGATTCAATGCTCAGTGAAGTTCTACTGAGGTTTAATCCCAGTTTCCATGAAACACCACAAACCCTACCTGTCTCCTGGGATTTATAGAATGACAGGTTGACAATTCTGTTCGATTTCGCATTATAAAAAACAAACAAAACCCTAATATGCCATGATTTGTTTATGCTTGATTTACTTTTGCTTCAGAACAACCAGCAAAATCCCTCAGAAGTCACAAAACAGCAAAGTAGGACCCTGCTTTCCAGATACAGGGGTGTATCAAACTAAGACGTGGTTTATTTATGCAATGTAACCTTGGGAAGACCCAAAAAGTAGAACACAAAACCCACTGAAAATCAGTGCAATGGCAGCATAGTGAAGTGCTGATGGACAGATACAAATATTTAACTAGACTACTACATTCACAAGAATACAGAACAGTCCCTTACCAAGGAGAGGCACTATTGTCTTCTCTGACAGACTGTATTAAAAATAACAGTAGTTTAATAGTCTCCACAGCAGCATTTAGTCCAGCCATTCCCAGGAAGTACTAACAGAGAGAAAAATTATTTCTAAGTTATTTGGCAGCGTCCTTTATCCTGGATGTGTAAATCAAGGCATGGTACCCACTAAAGCATTCCAGAACTGTAGCCAAACAATGCTTCCCATACACACGCCAGTCCCTTCCTCCCAGGACTCTCTGCCTTAGCTGCCAACCATCATCACATTCTCTCATTTAGAGCTGAGATTCACAAGACAAACAGCTCAAACCATAAAGCAGTATCACCTTCCTTTTGTCCCGGAGCTGCAAGGCTCCTTCAAAATCTGAAATCAAGACGTGGCAGAGGTAATACAAGACAAAAGGCTTCACAACGGAAGATGTTATAACCATTGCAGGAAATTATTACTGCAAAATCTGTTTGGTGAAACCTGCTGGGTAGAACTAAAGCACTGGGTAATGTGGTACTGTGCTGCCTTGCATCAAATTACTGGCAGTCATTACACAATGATCCCGTCTTCGTGTGGCCACACTGATTACATTTGCCTTTACAAATAAATGGCCAACTAGAAAACTGGATGCCAGGCTAGTGACATCCCACTAACAATTAATAAAATAAATGAGGTCATGAGCACACTGCACAGAAACCCCAGGCACAACCTTGCCATGTAACAACGAAGTCACATTTTGTTCACAGCAAAAGAGTTTGCACAGAGATTACAGGTGACTCAGCCCAAACTGACACAAAAACCTCAGACCACATTGCTTGAAGAAGGTGGCTGAACTCTTTGCAGCTTAACCTCCATTCCCAGCAAAGACATACATGACATGTCTGTTGTGGTTTTAGTTTGCCAACACTTGAGCAGCTATTTTACTTGTTGTGGTACTTCTCTATAGTGTGATTTATCTCTTGATTATCTTTCCAGAAGCCTTTGCAACCAGCACAGAAATCACAGAAAGCCAGGTATCCCTGAGTTTTGTAACTTTTACAAGTGCAGGGTATATATGAATGACTTCGGCAAAGAAGGAAACACAGATCTACTTCCCAGTGGCCAGTAAGCAGTTGCCTTGAGTGGAGATGGGATGGGGGAACCCATCAAAGGAGGAAGGAAAGCCAAGCAGGCAGTTTCAAGAGCTGGGGAAGCTGTGACATCCTAAATTCTCATTTATTTGAGAAGGAAGGAGAGGCTAAGAAATCCTGAGGCTCTCCCCAGTAGCAAAGGGCAATTTCTGGTTTTTTTTAGCACAAATATTTGTTTTGGGGTAAACTAAGTGACGACTCGTTATCCTTTACAAGACGCCAATAGTGAGCTGACTAAGGCACTACCTTTGGCTGTGCTCTCCACATGGAGCATCTTGAAACGCGTGGAATCCCGGCTCAGTTAATTTTTAATTAACATTTATCTCCCTTCTCGAATGGTGTGGCTGCCAGGGCTCTCTCTGTGGGTGCCCCCGCACCACAAGTCCCCCGATGCCGAGCCCGGGCACGGTGCTGCCTCTGCGCTCTCTGAGCACAGGCCAGCCCTGGTAACCATTTGCACCGATTCCACCTCAATTCACCACACACCCGCGCTCGCTCCGGCTCCCTGGCTCCGATCTCGGCGATCCCCGTGGGCGAGGAGGGAGCCGGGCCCGCCCCGCGGCCCTCCCAGGAGCGGCTCCGGGCCGTCCCGCCCTGACCGGGGTGCCCCGGGGGTAGGAGCCCACGGCAGCGCTGCGAGGAGAGGGAAGACCGCGGCACCGCCCGCCCCACCAAGCCCGCTCCCGGGACACCTGAGCGGAACCTGAGGGCAGGGGGCGCGTTACATAAGGGCGGGGGAGCCGCCATGGCGGTACGAGCGCGGTACGAGGGCGCGGGACGGTGGGGGAAGGGCGNGGGGCAGGGCGGGAGCCCGGCGGCGCTTCCCGCGCTCCCGCCCCCTCAGATTCCCGCGGGGAGACGGTTCTGTCCCTTCGCTCAGTGGTGTGTGTGGGAAATAGACTTTCCAGGCTGGTTGTTGCCGGGTAAAAGGGCTGACCTTCAGGGGGAAGCAGAAGCAGGCAGAGCAATTCCTGAGAAATACCATCACCCTGTCCCCCCAGTTAGTGCAATCTCCGCCGGAATAATCTTCCCCCTTCTTGAGGGGAAGCCGTGTGAGGAGTGGCTGAGGTCACTTGGTCTGTTCAGCCTGGAAAAGAGGAAACTGAGGGGAGACCTCATTGCAGTTACAGCTTTCTCGTGAAGGGAAGGAGAGGGGCAGGCACTGATCTCTTCACTCTCCTGACCAGTGACAGGACCGGAGGGAGTGGCCTGAAGCTGTGTCAGGGGAGGTTTAGATTGGGTATCAGGAAAAGGTTCTTCCCCCAGAGGTTGTTTGAGCACTGGACAGGCTCCCCAGGGAAGTGGTCACAGCACCAAGCCCGACAGAGTTCAAGAAGCATTTGGACGATCCTCTCAGGCACATGGTGTGACTCTTGGGGATGACCTGTGCAGGGCCAGGAGCTGCACTCGATGATCCTTGTGGGTCCGTTCCAAATCAGCATGTTCTGTGATTCTTTGATTTGTAATACAGATCAGAGTGATCCTGCTTCAGATTTTGGAGGAACTGCTCTCCGTGAGTTCAGGGAGAGAAGGATATAATAGAGAGAGGAACAGGCTGTACCAGCTCCTTCCTCTCCACCTTCCATTAGCTCTGGTCTCTACAGTACATTTTTTATGTATATGTATCTCACACAGAGAGATATATACATCCCCTCCAGTGCAGGAAAACATTTCCCCAATACACACTTTCCCCCTGGTTTGATCCAGTCTCTTTGTGAGTAGTACCCTTCTTCACCTGTGGAATAATAAATGTAAGTCTGGTCCCATTTGGTAAAAGCTTGACTTCAGAACTTGAAAAGAATTGGCCAGGAAAGTTTTGCAGGCTGTTAGAACCAAAGAAAGACCTTATGAAAGAAATTGATGCCCTGGGGAGTATGGAGTCTTCCTTGAACAAAAGCAAGCACAGCTTGCCAAATGAAAATGCCTTCCACCTCCAGCCCCACAGATTAAGAGCCCAGTAGATTTCCCAGTTCCATACTGCAGAGCTGAAAGCTGGACTCACCCTGGATGGCAAGTTCACCTCTACAGATGTGCATAATCATTCTAGGATTTCCTTTTTTCCTGAACCCAACACGACTCTGCTGAAAAGAAGGAAGGTGTTTTATAAATCCATGCTTATCTGAGAATGAGTGGCTGGACGTTTCAGTTCCGCACAGAGTACATATATACTGTTTTTAGGAGGAGATACACATATATTTAGGAGTCTTGAAAGGCATAAATGTCCAACTAAGTAACACTGCTAATTGAGGTGGCCTGTTTGAGAAAGAGCCAGAACACTGTCCATGAAAATATGGGGATCATTGTTATTATCTCAAATATATCTGTTTGATGGGTTTGGGTTGTTATTCCACACCCCTGTGCCATTTATTCCATAGAGGTCAGAGATGGTGAAAATTCAGTGGCAAACAGCTGATTTGATCATATGATGTGCTTATCAAAAAGTTGCACTAGTTGTGATCAACCCAGCACATTTTAGGTTTTGCATAAATACAGCTCAGAAAATTCCTGTTCAGCAGTGTCTTTTTTTCTGGGTTTTTTTTTCTGGACATAAAAATCTCAAGCAATCCTCCCCAAGTTCATACGTGTTTTTTGAAAGGTACTAACCTGAATGTATGTGGCAGAGATGCTGCTGTGCACGTGGAGTTTCCAGAAGGCTGGGATCGGACAAAGTGACCTGTAGAGACTTGTGTTTTGTGGATTTCCCCTCCCCTTCTATTGCAGTGTATGCTTATGTTCCCTGTTGGCCTCAGAGTTTCTACATCATATATCCACAACGTCCAGCCTGGCAGCTGCTTTACTTCCCCAGACTGGTTCTCTTCAAGATGAAAGCCTGACACTTAAGAAGTGCCAAGGTAGGAAATGTTACCTCCCAGCTTCCTCAGATGAGTGCTGGGGATTGAAGCAAGGTCTGTGAAAAGGTAGGAGTTGTCAGTGGGCAGACTGCTGTTCTAATGCCTTTGTGCTCTTATTTCTGGCTTTTGAGAGTTAGTGATACTGCTTGTAATGTATTGTGGCTCTCATCCAACGCCCCTGGAAACCACCAGAAAGGCTCCCATTGACTTCAGTCATAGTTTGATCAGGCCTTAAACCCACAAAGATGCCATTGTCTGGTTTTACTGCCATTGGGGTGCTTGGCATAGTGCTGCTCCTGCTCTCACATACATTCAGATACCTACATCCACTAAGTCCTCACAGGCAGTGCTTTACAGGGGCGACGTATAATCCCTGATGACGGAAAGAGGTTACCTCTTCCTGAATGTGGGCAGACTTTGAGGCTGGATTCCTGCTAGTCTATTGTGACTGTTCTGGTAAATACTTTACCTCTGTTCTCTTAGTAAATGTAAAATAGCTATTTGTCTGGATTCTCTTAAAGCCTTGAGTTTAAAACTGTAGTAGCTCTTTGGATTAGCAATTGTAGAGACCTGTAATACTTCAGTACTTTATCTTCTGCTTTATAGGCAACAAATTTAAAAATATTGCTATTCTCTGATAGTAACAATCCTCAAAATAAAAAAAAATTAAAAAGAGCCAACTGTGAAAACTTAAATAGCCAGATTTTTTGTGTGTGTGGTTTTGTTTTGTTATTTCAGCTGTTTCAGAGGGAAAAAAAAGATGTTTACTTGGTTCAAAAGACAAATCATGACCTGGCAGCTCAGAGACCTTGGGTGAAAAGGATCTTTGGGTGTTGAGTGACTGTGGCTTTGTGTGCTAATCTCAGCTACATCAGTATGTGACAGATATGCCTACAAGGTGAAAACCCACAGGAGCATAAACACCTTCCTTGAGGAGGCTTCCAAGAGAAACTGAATGCCAGGTAGCTGTGTCTTGCCAAGAAGGTGTCATGCACTGAGTAGAGCTTTGCACCATGTCACTTGACATCTTCCAGAGATCTGGATTAGTTGCTGAATGAAGAACGATCCATTTCCCAAACCTGTTAGTCCAGAACTGCACTAACACAGCCATACCCATTTCCAGGCTCCAAGGCAGCAGCTGATCATGGGGCTATACATACATGCAAAACATCTCTTTCTTAGTACCTTTGAGCTAGCGCTGAGGTAGCTCAGCACTGCACAGCACAGGCATTATCTGAAATTGCCTTGAGAGTTCTGAGGATCGTGCTTTAGGATTTGTCTGCCTGTGATCCATATTATGTTTGTAAGCACTTGAGAAGATCTGTGTTTAATGTAACTGTTCATGGAGCGTCCCAAATTTCATGACTTCCAAGGCTTCAGATGTAAACCGTGTTGTGTGTGACAGGGCAAAATTGAAACAATCCATGCCTTGAAAAACAACTATCTGAAAAATCTGTGCTGCTGCTTTCTTATCTATAGAATAGATATCTTACCTATCTGTGGCATACATGGACTTATGTCATCCTCCTAAAGGAGAATACACCTCTGTTTGGCACATTTCTTCCCTTTTATCTGTTCTCTGCTCCTGAGGAGAGAGAGCATGAAGTGACCTACAGCCTCTCCTGCCCCTAAATTGGTTACTGATTAACCATATGGATTAGGCACAAATACTTGTGAGTTAGGAATTCTTTATCTAGAAAATGAACATGTGAACAGTGAGTATAAACTATGTTCATAAAATATTGCATTTTAATGACTCTCAGTCACTCATTCCTAGTGTCATGTCCATTACAACTGACCCATATAAAAAGAGTCTCCTTTCCAAGGTGTCTCCATAGTCCTGTGCAGAAAATCTCAGTGTGTCAGAAGCTGTTAGCTGTAACTGTGACTCCGTTAATTAGTGTGCTGATTGATTTTGGTTGGTTGAATTTGGGTTTGTTTGGGGTTTTTTGGCTGAAAATATTCATTAAATGCACAAGAACTGACCATAGCTTTGAGTGACCTAAAAGGGCACTTCTAAGGAAATAACCAATTAATCTAATTTTTTATCATTTTTTTGGCCCATACTACTTTGCTTGCTATAAATCATGATGAAGCCTCCTTCCAGACAAGCTCATTAAAATCCCCTTAAAATTGTACTTGTGTTTAAAAGGGCTCTTGGTACAATTTAATATCTAGGAGAGGGAGGAGGATGGAAGTGGAAATGTGCCACGTGAAGAGATGTTCAGCTGGGAAGATAACATTAATGATCAGGCTGTGCAGCCGGAACTGCTGTTAACAGCACATGCATGCTTTAAGGACTTAGAGACCTGAGCTACACATAAATACATGGTTTTTCCCCTTTATTGTTTTTCATACCAGAAAAACTTGAATCTTGTCTTTTGCCAGCGTAATTCCAGTGTAACTACACAGAAATCACTTGATGAGAATAAACGCAGAGCACCACATCCTGCATAATATTAAAGCCAGCTATTACACGATTTTCAATTTTTCACCTCTGAAAGTGTGTCAGTTCTATAAGGCTCAAAGAAGTCCTTATGTACTGTATTCCAGGTCAGCGCTTCAGAAGGAAGCAGCAACACCTCATCATGGAAAAGCTATGTGACCATCAAAGGATTAGTGCAAGCTCCTGCTCAGGGTTTGGGTTTTCCTCCCATTAGAGATTACCTCATGATTAGCAAGCTGGGAGGCACTAGTGAACATGAGTGTCTGGAATTTCTTTATGTAAAAATACAGTCATTATTGTCACCAGATTATTTTTGAGCATCGAGTGTATCTTCCTGTTGCAGCATCGGTTTAACTAGAATGTTTCTTGAAAATAATTTTGATTGTGATGTTTTAGAAAAAGATCAGCTACCAGCTGTGAACATTAAAAGGCTGAGAACACAGAGGGGAAACAGTTTGCAGGAGAGCAAGTTTAATCCTAGAAACATCTGGCTTCTTGGATAAATGTAAGCTTATTAATCCTCTAGTAGAAGTTTTGCAGTAAAGCCACAATCTTCTCAGTGATGAGCTCAAACAAAGCAGGAGACCTGCTTGGAAAACGAAAAAATGCATGGTCAGATAATAGATGCAGAAGGAAAGAATCTGAGAGACTGAAGGTACTAAAAAGTTGAGTCAGAATTTTTGCAGACAGTTTTGCAACACTGTGAACCACCAGTGATCTCAGATGCTTAATTTCAGTGGAGATGTAGTAAAACACCACAAAACAATACAAAACCCCTTTTCTGAACTGCTGGGTTCAGGAGATTCTGTGCATTTAGAAATCCATGTTCTGAAATGCTGCCTAAAATTGCCTGGTTTTTTATGCATACTGGTACTACCTGCAAGCATTAAAAAGTATTGCCCCAGCCATGACTCTGGGGCCTTGGTGCTAGCAGACAGTGGCACTAAGAGGTACAGCCCTGATTTTCTCTTATAAGTGGCCTTAGGTTTGCACCAAGAAACACAGACTGAGATGATTCTCCTAACATTCTGAGTAGGATTTAAGGACTTTGGAAAAATGCAGCTGAGCCAGTCTCTGGAGAAGTACCCTCAAATTTTGCTAAAGATACAGGCGAGGCAGCAGTGCTGTGGGGCACTTTAATCCATGCCATCAGAGATTCTGTAAGTAGTTCACCTTCATGCCTCTTGCTCTGGGGACCAGAGCCCCTGTCACTTGGCAGGGCAGTCACAGCAGAGGCATCTGCCTACTGGCTGCAGCCCCTCAGGGAGTACATGGTGCACCTGGCACATGAAATCCCTGTGGGGCCATCACTCTCCTGTGCTTTCTTAAAGCAGAAGAGCTGGAAGAGCTGAGGAAGGAGCTCCACAGACCTCTAGCCAACATCACAGTGCTTTTAACGGAGCTGTTGCTCATCATGTCTGTGGGAGACTGGGCTGACTCTAGCACAAAGATTCCGAGTTAGGCACTTCCTGCTTTTCTCTTGGAACTCGGTTCTCTGCTTAATTAACACATCAGCGCTTGGGCCAGACCCCAATTGCACAGCTCAGTGGTGCTGTCATTTTCCTGGCACAGGGCTCCAGTCAGTGCTGGGGCCGAGGCAGAGGAGGCAGGGAGGGCATGGAAGCACCGACTCCGACTCCGAGAAACACCTCAGCAGGAGGCAGAGCACAGGGCCAGAGTCACTAACCTGGCTCATAGGGAGTCCTAGGCCAGGGTGTGAGGTACCACTCTTCAAATTTGGGACTTAGCTGTAGGTGGCTGTATGAAACCTGGCTGTATGAAACCTGCTCACATGGGCTCCTGCTGGGCACCCATGGGTGACCAGACTTTGGGATAAGCTTCAGTTGAGTGTTGTGGCCAGAAAGAGAACTGAGGAGCCTGGGAGGCTTGATGACTCAGTTCTGTCACTGGTGTTCAGGAAATGAAGGCTGAAGTCTTTGTTTTTTGTCTGTTTTTTTGCCAAGCAGAAGACTTGGAAACACAAGCAACATGGAGAAGAGCAAGTGGCTCTCAATTGTGACAGGCCTGTCCTCTTAGATAAATATGTAGTTCAAATAGAAGCAGGACAAAACAAAAAACTTCTTTCAGTGTAGACAAAAGCCACTAAGTCACTCTTCTCAGATTTGGGGGATGCCAC
This sequence comes from Edolisoma coerulescens, assembly GCA_013397115.1. Classification (NCBI taxonomy): domain Eukaryota; kingdom Metazoa; phylum Chordata; class Aves; order Passeriformes; family Campephagidae; genus Edolisoma; species Edolisoma coerulescens. The sequence goes on along the minus strand of VWZW01000627.1, from coordinate 426 downwards.
TGAGGGAGGGAAAACAGACCTACAAAATAACTTACTGAAAATGCATGCAAATTGTACTCCTTTATCCTTCACGACTCAAAGCATGCATCTCTCAAATGCTTTGGGGTTTGGAGGGTCTTGGTTTTAAATACGAAGCACATCTCACACTCTTTAATTGACTTTTAACTTTTTGGATTTTTTTAATTCTCTGAAATTTACTTACCCTTTCTTTTCTTTTCGCTTCCTCTATGAAGCAAAAAAATCCAAAGCTGGGAACTTGAGCTTCACACACCCTGAGTGTCCTGTTGCATGAATGTTCCATGAGCAAAAAGGAAACTATTTTCATGTCATTTAGCAGATCTAGCAACTATTTGTGCTGATGGCAGCAAAACTTCTACCTGTTGCCAGCTAAGAGCAGGAGGAGCTGGGTGGTGAGGGCTCTCCCTT
>VWZW01000621.1:0-219678 GCA_013397115.1 Edolisoma coerulescens | reverse complement strand
TAAGTCTTAACATCCCCCAATAGCCTATGAACTTCTTTTTATCTTCTTTCAGCAAGCCACCAAGCTGATCTTTAATCCTTTTAATTGTGCTCTGGTCCCTATTAACTGTTGGTCACACTTACTTTTTAAGGCTATAAACTATGACCTTGTGCACCTTAAAAGATACCTAGATTGCTAATGGAGGAAAAAAATAAATCAGTACTTTTTTTTTCTGTATAAAAAACAAAAGCATTATCATTTGAACTTTTCTTATTTCTCTTCGACAAGCAAAATGTCACTGCCAATCAAACTTGAAATAAGCTTCAGTGAATTTGCTTCAATTCTTCTGTTAACTTGTTTCAAACTGTTTTCTGTGCCAATCAGGTCAACAACCTAGTTGAATGAACTCAGGAAAACTTTGTTATGAAATCAGGAATTTTTTCAAAAATAGAGAAGTGCGTGCCCATTTCTAGGCTACCTGTTAAAAAACAAAAAAAAAAAGAGACAAAAAGTCTCTAGCTCTTAAAGCAGTTTTCACTTAATTAAAATTTAATGGATATGGCTTGCATCTCTGGAAATGCTCATCCAGTTTTCATGTTTTTGGCCTATTTAGTACTGCTATTGATTGTTCTGAGGCTGGTAGATTGTGGAAAGCCACATAAAACACAAGGTCACTGGTTGGCAAATGTTAATCTCTTCTATTACCCACAGGCAGATTCTGAATGTGAACATCTGTTAGCAGAGAAACTCATAATTACAGCAGGATCACCCCCAGGATTCATCTGGACAGAGTGTGTCTCGCTCCTCTATTAGCCTCATTCCAGAGCTCTCACCTAATACTTATGAATGTGTACCTGAAACATTCTTTTGAGTTCAGTCTCACAGAAACCCTTCTGTGACTTTAGAATCTCGGTTGTGGGGATTTTGCCAATGAAAGAGAGCCCATAACTCTACAAGGCTTGGAGCCTTACTTACAAGAGATAAAGATAATTCGGTACCACCGATAAACCGAAGCATCTGGCCTGTTTTCCCTCTTGTTGCCAATTCTATTCTTGGTACAAGGTTACTTCAGCTTTGGCTGATGCTAGAGACAGCCCTAGCAACACACCAGCAACCAAAGGAATAATGGTGCTGGAAGTCCGTGGTGATGGTTAGAAATGCAATGACCAGGAAAAAGATGCAAAGGTGCATCTGAAATAATTCTTCATATACAGCATGAGTGCCTAAATAAATAAATAAAATCATCAAGAAATCTGCTCCAGGAACTGCGAGACCCGTTTTTGGAGTATCTATTCCCTTTGGTCACAATGAACACCATGGCGTAGGGAAAATGTAGGCATCAGACCCAGAAAAGCCTTAGAGGCAGAAATTAATTTTGACTTTGAGGATCTGGATCCTCAAAACTAGATCAAAGTCACTTCTGCCATAGAAAATAGAGATTTTAAAGGAATAGTTGCTGCATTTTTTTTCTGATGAGGAAGGTGGAAAAGATGGAGGCCTGAACCCTTTTGTTGATACCTTGCTTTTCGGATTTTGGTATTTCAAGAAATTTAAGATAAAACGGTGTTTCTGTAACAGAGAGTCACTCAGCCGGATGCCAGCCCTGCCCAGATGAGAACCTGAGTTGGAGATTCTGACTGGAAAGCTCACGGCCTAGGGACAGGCAGCCTTGGTCTCTGTGTACTTGCAGAGATCTGGACTTGCTTTCTTCCTCTCACCTCTTGGGTTGCATAGGACCATCATTGCCCCAGCCCATCTCACTGGGATGAGGTGCTTAGCGTTCGGATGTTACACTGCAATGGCAGCGTAGTACGATGGCTATTCTGGTTGTGATTGCTCTCTATAATTTATACTGTGCACATGGGCTGGACTGCATACTAAACACCCTTACATCAAAAACAAAATAGTCTTTTTTTCTACTACTTATGCTCAAAAAGCTTTTTTCAAAGGACTGTAATTTTCAAAAAATTTTTTAATGAAGCAGAAGTATTGCTACTCAATGGAAACTTCAGAGTACTTATTGCTACATCCCTATTTAAAGAGAAGCTTATATTACTGCACAGAACGATCACCAAAGGCACCCTTGAACAGATAAATGGATTTTACTCTAAAAAAATAAAATTATCTGTTGGGTAGAGCACTAACATGGTAAATTTCATCCCAGGATCTCATCACTCAAAGAAAATTATCTCTATCTCATTTTTCAAGCTTCAAGTGCAGTTACTTTGGTTGGAATTAGTTTTAAAATAGGAAATAGCTGTAAAATTTACACTGAGAACCGTTGATTTGTGTTCTTTTTAAATTATAGGTGAATTGAAGCAAGTCAAGGGGATTTTGCTTGATAATAGTTGGAAAACATCTTTTTGAAGGGAGAAAATTGTAGAAAATATTCTAAAAGCAGAATGTTTCCTTCCATGAGCACAAAATTTTAGAAATTGGGAGTTATGATGGAAACTTTTTTGTAGTCTAAGACTGATGCAAATTCTCCTGCTGATGGTTTGAATTAATAAGATATTAGCTATTATCCAGAAGACATAATTCTGCTCCCAAACTGACCTGCATGTCAAAGTATAATAACTTAGGTATTGTGCCACTACAATGTGTCTATAAGATTTCAGGACCAGAGCTGTCTTCTATCAGCCCTGATCACAGTGGACTGAGGACATGCATATTTTCATCTGTTGGAATAATTCTGATTTTATATAACAGGCACAGCTGGACATCTGCTGTAAAAGAACTTGACAATGTTATTTTAAAACTACACAAGAGGCACCAACCTACAATATAAGTTGAATGTCAGGAAAGTAAGTGAGAAAGTATATTTGTGTTATTAAGGGCAGTAGCTCTAATGTAGAACTGACTGGAATTTTCTTATTTTAAAGCCATTGGAAAATACTAATTAGCAAAACAGAGACTTTTTGAATAATTTACCAGTTTAGCCAATGTTTTAATTTCTCCACAGTTTTTAGCCACAATATAAAAATTTAAAATTCTACAGTATAGAAATTTAGTCTTAAAAAAATTAGATTTTCTCAGATCACTCATTTTAGGCTCATAACTGTTGACTTCTATATGAGTACAGTGAGCGTTCTGGTGTAGAACTGTCAATCTGTCCTGCACAAGGTAAATGACTTCACATAAATAAACACTTCTTCTTTTAATGACAGGCTGTGGTAAAAGTTGAAGCTGTTATGAGGATGTAAAAAAGACTTGTTCACACCTCTGTTTTCCCATGACTCATTATCAGAATGTTTGCCAATAGTCCTGGACTAGTGCAAGTCTCTTTCTAGTGTAACTGATCCTATGCAATTGGAACAGCTCCAGCAGACTGATTGCTCCATCCAGAACAGCCACCAGCCTGGTGCATAATCCACACACATGCAAGTCAAAGGTCCAAGTTTTTTAGAATTTTGTAAAGGAGGAATTTATACTCATACTTCTCAGTTTTGCAGCAGACAGGACAACATAAAAAAGACAAAAATGTCAGTAATATTGGTAGGAAATGAAAAATGTTACACACAGAATTGATATGCATAAATGGATATGAATAAAATCTATCCTATGACCATGTTGTTCACTTTAGTGACCATTCTCATATATTTATTTTCAAACAAATGTGCCATGTCTTGTGAGGAAAAGCTGCAGAACGAATATGCAGTGTTGAGAAAAATGTTGCTATTGTTTCTTTACTGCAAACCATAAAGACACATTGAACAATAAAGAAAACATAAAAAAAAATTTGGAAAAAATCAGCCAATCAACAGTCTAGAAGGCTTTTCCAAGTGTACTATCTTTTGCTACTTTGGTTTGAGCATGACCTTTTGGAAACTATTTCTGGAAAACAATAGAACTCTGGTTTTCAGCATTGTTAATGCTATCACTGCTAGTATTTTCTCAGAAAATATGAAAATGTAGCTGGATAAGGAACTGATATGATGATACAAAGAATGCTCTAAAAATCTCCAAGTATGCAGTATAAGGGATTTTACCAGTTTGAGGGGTCCCAGGCTATAATACCTTTACCCTTAAGGCACCTCTCCACTGTATCTCTAAAAAACTATGTCACTCTTCAACAAAGTTTGTAAGACTCATTCTACAGGGAAGAGACAAAAGAAGAAATTTTTATGGTTTTATACCTTCCTAACATGGTGTCTTGTCAACTCTGGTCTTTACATTCAATTGCCACTGAATGTCTAATTAGCCAAAATGTCCACTTACCCATTTATTTACTCTCAAGAACTGGTCTAAAAGTTAGAGCTCTGGCTGATTACCAGGCAACATAGGTTTGAACATGCTTCCTCTTTCTCCCTCTCAGACTATGACTCCCTTACTCTAAAACACTGAGCAAATACTAAGCATGAGTACCTGCTACATCTTGAGCAAAAAATAATTCCAATAATTCTATTAGTACATTACTTAAACCCAGGATCTCCATCTAAAGACCTTCCTCAGGTGTCCTCAGGTGCTACAGCAATTACGTGTAGGTATGAAGATTCTCTGTAAAGCATTCAGGTTTTAGAATGTGGAAAGGTTTTTATCAACTGTGCTTCAGGTGCGTGGCCGTCAGAAATGGGAATGATTTCAGTTGTATTGCTGTGCTTCTTGTCACACAGCTCTAGTCCATTCTGGATAATTCTAACTTTCCTTATGGCACAGTGAACCTTCCTGCTCAACTCTATGCTTTGAGTATTTCTGTAGGGCCTATAAATGGAAGTGAAGGCATCAAAAAGTGAAGTAATGAATATAAAGATGCTCCAGTATTTTCTTTATTCTGACTTTTAGATTGGAGTAGTGGGGTGGGGGCTTTTTGTGGGGGTTTGTTTGTTTGTTTGTTTTGGACTGCAAATGAAAATAAGTAACTTTTTCTTCATAAAGCACTTTACTCACCAAATGTCTGGAGATATGAATGGAAGAACATGAAGTGCCGTAAGAAAACCAAGTCTCTGTAAGAGTAAGAGCTGATCAAGCCTCAATAAAGGATTTTAGCAGACTGCTAGATTCTGTAGGTCTCCTGGGATTCTTCTAGAGCTTTGATTTCAGGAACTGCAATGATGAAGGAAACTGTGGTTTTTTTAAGAGAAAACAACATGTTATTTCAACAGACTTCTGCTTCATAACAGGTATGACTTGCAGTAAGCTTCTTCTCTTCCTTTGTTTTGCTCACTGCATTTGTGGCAGACTATCATTACTGCTTTAATCTTGAAACTACAGCTTCCATTCCCAAAAACGTGTAAGAGCTGGAAGAGTTCTAAAGTTATCCTATTTTTAGCAATAACAACAAAAGTTTAGAACTTTATTCTGATCAGTATTTGAGTAGGAAAAAAGAAGTTGGGAAAAACTTTTTTCTTTAAATCTTACTAAAATTTTCTTTACATGCTCAAAGCAAATCAGTATAATACAACATTAAAAGAAAATCTTAAATGTATTTAATTACCTATCTTTTAAGTAGTTTCTTTCACTTTCATCTTCCTTTTAGGTACTGAATCTTGGCATCTTTCTCTCATAATATTTGTTGCCATGAGAAGTGCTTTCAGTCCTTGCACTGTGATTTAACCCTTTGTGTTCTTGACAATTTGACTTCTCTCTCCTCGAACAACAGGCATTTACTCAGAAATTCAATTTGTGTTCCACCCAACTAGCATAGCAGGTTATTTTCTGTAAGCTGAGATTCTGGTGTTGTTTATGTATTTCATATTAACCTTTTCTTTCAACCCAAGAAATCTTATTTATATTCCAGCAGAGCAGGTGAATGAGGCACTCTATCAATGATAAGCAGAATTTGGAGCCCATGAAGTACATGTAGGGTGAGTGCAGGGGGCAACTGTCACAGTGTTCATAAGTACGTTTTTCTGATGATGTATACTCAGGAAGTATTTCCCCTTTCCAACGGGCACATTTTTTATATGGCTTTGAATTGTCCAAGGGTAGGGGACAGATAACATTTCAAACAAGTCTCACTAGGCAACTCAAGAATGGAAAGCCCAGTCTAAAAAATACAGGATACAAAAATCTTTGTCTTCTTACAAACTTTTCTAAGCTCTTTCTTTCTTTCCTGAGTGATTCTTATCAGTCTCTCCAACCTTGTGTCAAGAACACTGGCCACTACTCTAGTAACTAAAAAGATATGATCATTAACAGAAGGCTTAAGTTTACTCTAAGTGGAAAAAGTATATAGGATATATACTCTGAAATAGAATTAACCTGTTATTGTAATCAGCCAAATATACTGTTCTACACTGTTTAGTACTATCATGCTGGAAAGCTGCTTATTCTTAGCAAGAGGGGGAAAGAAGTGACACTAGAAGGTAATTGCATTTATGTCAGCAGAGATATTTCTAACGAGACGTCACTGGGTTCGTATTTCCTTATATACTGTTGCAAAGAAATTAGGTCAATTGTTCTTCCTTTCTGTGGATGAGCATTGTAGTTGGGGTATCTGCATTGTTTAGATGCAGAGAGCTATAATCTCCTGTCACAAAAGTGGCTAGGTTTGCAGGAAACACTGAAGCAAAATATTTCATTGCCTTGTGCTTGCAGTGTCTTTAGTGGTTGTCTCCCAGCTTCTGGTTACAGGATTCTCTGGAGAAGGGATTGAAAATGATAGCTATGAAACTGCTCCCGAGGGCTATTTCACAACATATATGCTAGGACACAAGGTAAAAGGGGCAGAGTTTTGGGTGCAACATGAAACAATGTGGACATTTATGAAGTCCTGGACCTTGTCAGTGATCACAGGAATGTGCTGTCACTCAGACTGTTGTTCAGAGCTCTCTAAGGCTGTGTCCAAATGACCCAGTCTGGGATGACTCTCCCAGTCTTTATTGACATGCATCTCCTAGATGAGTCAATACTCACTGTAGAACATGACACAAGTAGTTTCTTCTGCTCCTCTTCCTCCTGTCATGGTTTCCACAGGAAGGAAACTGGGAGAAGAGGTCCAATGGGAGTTGCGAGGAGTTGCATTCAGAGCTCTGATCAAGATGACTGACATTACAACTGACAGAGCAATAGGTCCAGAGTCTCGATATAGTTTCAGTAAATGGGCTCAAAAGTAGTGCACGAAAGTACTTTGAGATTGTATCATGTTCTTCTGGGGTCTACACTACCTGTTGTATGTGATATCTGAAGAGAAGCTAAGGCATCATAAAATCCTGTGAAAGAACAGCAGTAGTGCTGAGCGGGACTGATCATAAAACACAACTTGCTCTAAGAGGTCCTGTACAGAATCTCACTTCTAATTTCTGAACCTGAAATCTTGGGCATATGTCAGAACCTTAACTTCTGTTTTCCTCCTTTGAAAACCTATGATTGATCATTCTTTCTCAATTTTGAGTAAATTTATTTAGTTGTTGCATCTGTTTTATTAAAGAACTGCACTTGACAAATTCAAAAATCTTCATTAGATATTATGTTTTCACAAAGAAAATCTCCAGAGAATTTAAATCACATCAACAAAAGAAACAGAAACTTTCGCTTCCTGCCATCCCCAAATACCTAAAGGTTTCTCAGAAATTCAGAACATTCACCTCAGGTTTCATCCCCAACAAAACCAGCCTCCTATTTCCTTTAACACACTGCCTAATGAAAAAAAAGTAGGTACTCCAACATAAAAGATTTTTAATCATCCAAAGTGGTAACTCTGTAATACAAATCAAGGAATTAGCAGCAACTGATTATAAATAGGAGATACAACATAAGTGCCTGGGGGCAAATCAAAAGCCAATCTGTACTTCTACAAAACTGTGAGGCTGAATTTCATTCAATTTAAACATAATTTTCACAGTAATTCCATATGTAATGTGCCATTTTTTTTGAGTTGGAATAAATTAAAATGAACCTTTTATTATTAAATATTACAAAAAGGCTAAACTGATCACATCTTTTCTGATCCTTCATTACATGGTTATGTAGTTACTGTATTAAGGAAGCGTTTGCTTTGATGTCTTGTATTCTTTCATAAGATCCTTTTTCTATGAGGCATGAACATTGAATTCAATGCTTTGCTTTGCACTTGAGTTCTGCTGGTAGCTCAGGACAGAAGTTTAGGGACAGTTATAGATGGGAAAGTAACTAGAGGAAGGAAAAGGAAAGAGATCTTGAAACTTATGGGTATTGTAGATGAGCACCTATAGTTACTATGGAAAAAGAATAAAAACAGGTTTGCATATCCATCGTGTCTCACAGCGGCACTGGACACTGATATAATCTGATTTTTAGAAACTAGGAAACTGGAAAAGGTCTTTGTTTATGAGCAAGACATTACAAGATCAAAAAAAAAGTATGAGCTGTGACATATCTCCTCTTTTCTCAAGAGATATTTTGAGTAAATGGGGCAATGTGTCATGTTGGAGGGTTAAGATTTTGTTTCTTTATTGCATTGCAGCCACACTACTGCAGAGGTTTTTTCTGTGGACTTTGGATACTTAAATAAAACTCATGGAAAAATTCTGTTTCTCTGTATTACCAATCTTTGCCGTCACAAAGGAATATAATGTTCTAGGAGCATTTTGCTTATTTGAAGGAACAAAAACCTATTTAATTAATCAATTTTTTAAACACGTGGAGCTCTTGTGACATACAGTTAGTCACTGTGTAGACTTTTATGGTGTAATTTCTCATCAGCATGACCATCCCACAAATTTCATCCTAAATTACAACTCATTTTAATTTGACTCTAAACTATAACTGCTGTGAATTGTGAAGGGGAACTGAATGCAGAATAGCAGGGCAAGTATGCAGCAAGTATTAGAGTCCACAGGCAAGAAGAGATGGTACTCTAGTCATGCAAACCTGGGTGTGGGTTGCCTGGCCTATGAGTTGGTACATTTTTGCACAACTCTCCATATTCTAGCTACAGCTAACCTGTGCAAATGAAAGTCTTTTGAATTGTTCTGTCAGGAGTTTCAATATGAATGTGAATATTGTCTAAGTTAAAACACTTTATAATCATGTTGGTGGTATTTCTAGAGTGGGTATCATTTTGGTCAAAAGAGATTTTTGAGGCCTAGGAGAATCACATCTAAGGCCCTTAAAAATATAATAAAAATATTTTTAATCACATTTATTTGTATATTCACAAATCCGCAATGCAACAAAACTAGATCTTTTACAAATACAGTGAATGGATAACTGAACATGAAAGATTTACATACAAATACTTTTATCTGAGAATATTGCAGGTCATTATTTAGCAGTTTGTTCAGAATAACATACTACAATTCAGGAGACAGCATTTGGAGTAATATTAGATAATTTTATGGAAACAAAATCTCAATAATGATAAAAAAACCACTAACAACTAACAATCTGAACACTGTGGATTGGTAGGAAAGGAGTAGGAGACAAATATTTGCAATTTAATACTTTGTTATACACACGATTTTTAATAAAGTAAAATCCTGGTTGTTCCATGTCAGAAATCATGAAGTAGAATTAGAAAAGATACAGATAACAATAATGGAGATCACTGAAATTATTTTAATTGTGGGATAGATTGAGACTATTCAACCTGGAAAAGAAACAGCTTGAGAGGAGTATAATAGTCTGTGATTGTGGGTAGCACAGGGAGTAATTATTCACAATTCATGAAGAAGAGGCAATAAATTAAATTATTATATGACAGAAAGAATAAATATCTCTATATTTACTCATATTATTTTCTGTACAACTACTCCGACCACCTCTGAAGAATGATACTAGATCAAACAGATAATTGGTTTTACCAGTTGCGCTGTTCTTATGGGGAAATATGTTACAAAACCCCCTCTTGTCTTGAATCACACTATTGATAATTCCAAGGTGTGCTAAGTGCAAAGCAGCACAGGGTGTCTTCAGGTAATGCCTTTTTGCATTCCTGCTATGTTGTAATAAGGGAAAAATATAGTCTACTAAGTTTGTTAGCATGAGGCAGACCTCTATGGGTTTATAAAGTACTTGAATTCACATCATGGCATTTTCAAGAGCAACTGTGAAATTTTAGCTTTACAACCAAAGTGAGTGCTGCAACAAGATTTTAAAGCTCATGTACTCCTACTATAAAACAAGGCTTCTAAATTCAGTTGTACATTAAACTTAAAGCACTAACTTTTAGGAATCTTGCTATAGGACAATTTTAAAAAATATATGAAAACAGAAGTTTAAATTACTTCAGATTTTATTAATAGTGCTTCCTGGGGTTTTTTTGTTTGGCTTTGGAGGTTTATTTGTTTTGTTCATTGTTGTTTTGTTTCATTTTTGTTTTGTGTACTGCTATGCTTTGGAAAACAATACCTTTGTTTCTGTGAAAATTAATGAGAATTAGAAGTGTTTATGTGGGTATTTCCTACCCCTTTCACTGTAATGCTCAGTTTATTCTTAGATGAATTCTACCATTAGATTGTAATTAAGCTCATGTACTGCTTGATCTACAGTTTAAGTATGTTCTTGAACGTCTAGTTTGAAGGGAAAGGACATAGAAGGTTCGCAGAATAGATATTGTTTGCATTTTCTACAGCTGTAACATAATAAGATGCTTCACATACACAATTGGCCAAATAGTTAGTGAATAAAAAACTCCTGGATTTTAAAACTTGAAACTAACTCAGATGCTATATATGCTAGTGTTACCCTTTCAGAAGTTTTATGTCCAAAGGTGAGGTCCACTAGAGGACTTGCCACTCTAGCTGACAGCTAATATGTATTTAGCCAATTAGAGAGTTAAACCTCCCAGAGGAGCAACGAGGAAAGAACAAGTGAACAGGGAGACTGAGGCAGAAAAATTCACCAGGAAGATCATACTCCTCATATCAAAGAATTCATGACAATGATGAATTTTTTAAAATACACCCACCCCTATCCCCATCCCCATCCCCATCCCCATGTACACAACTGCTCAGTGAAGCTTGATTGTAAATTTTAGGGCTCAGAAAATCTTTGGAGGGGAGAGTGCAATATTAAAAAAAAATGGTATTTGAAAGTATAACAGTTGTAGCTGTGAATGAGGTTTTTCTGTAATAATGACATAATTTAGACTAGAAACATTATTGGAGTTGGACTGATAAGAAGAGACGCTTGTTTTCTGTCGATTAGATTGTTAAACTCTTAATTGAACTAAAAATAAATTCTTAGACCTGCATATGCATGCTGTGCCCCCTTTTTGCAGATAGTAATGTTTTGTGTGTAAAAATGTTTCTGTCTTGGTTGCATGATAGAAAGTATAAATTTTTCTAGCTTACTTTTCTCTTGGATCTTGATTCTGCTCAGCAATAACTTGAAAGCTGGAGGAGAGCGTCTCAGCTCTATTTGTGCACAGTATAGCCTGTATCTTATGGCTGAGGCGTTTTTCTGTAAAGAGAGATATGTGTCTAGAAAGACAATTCTAGAAAATAATTGGTAGAGATCCATGATTCATGCAGGTAAAGTTGGCATCACCACCTGCAGCTTTGAACAGATGCATCCACAGCTGTGGTCTGTGCTCGGCACAGTGAGGATCCCTTGGGCTGTGCATAAATGATGACGCCTAGCAGACTAAGCCATTCTCTTGACTTGGATGGTCAATGCCTTCTGCGTTATCAGGTATTAAACTTCAGGGTCTTGAAGTTAGTCTACCACCTCAGAAACCTCAGCTGAGTACATGTGTTGCTGACACCTCACTACTTGCCCTGCTCTTTACCACAAAAAAACATTCTTCGGCATAGAGTAATATGTCAACTGTATAAAATTTTATAGTCTGCCATGCTATAAAACATCCTATATGTTGACTTCTGTAAAAGAAAGTAAAATTAATGACATCTAATAAAACACTTTCAGTGTAATTATGCAGTATCTTTGTCTCAGATTCTCAGTACTCTTTCATTACGGAGAAGTTTCAGTTTTTTTATTTGTTTCTCATGGTATCAAATATAGGAAACTCACATAAATAATTCCTTCAAAATAATCAGAGTCAACAGAGCATTTACAAGTGATTAAGGAGAATTAAATTTGATTGTATGCTGCAGTCCTAAACAAATTTCATACTCACCTGAGTTTGTTTCACAGCAAATCAATAATACTAAAGACTTTATTTGAACAGGCAATATATAGTTTCCTTTTCCTGTTCAGTGTGCATATGAAACTATCAACTTCAGTTAATGAGAAATTTTTCCATAAACATTGATGGGTGGAAATGTTTTCTTTACTTTAAAAGACTTTTCCATCTTGTGCCTGACATCAACTAGCAGCCTTGAATATCAAGAGGTACTATCCAACTCCTGAGAACAGTTTTCATGCTTTTCAATGGTCTTTGTATTCAATTATTCAAGTATTCAATGATTCAGTACAAAGTAAATTATTGCTAGTCTGTTTTCAGGTTTCATTGCATACCTATCAGTAGGATTAAAAAGTTAAGAAAAAAACCCTGAAACAACACTATAGGCATTAAATATCCTTGTAATGCCATTCCTGAATAAAGTAAAATAATGAAATGTACTGCAAAGGTAATATCATAGACTCGTAGAATCCACACTCTTCTTGGGCATCAACATAGCTATAGTTTGTGTCTTTTTTATTGCAGGGTGCCATTAATTCCTGCACATCAGGAAGTCCTCAGAAAACATCAGTGTTCTAAAATATTTTCTGAAGATGTAAAAGAAGCAAAAAAATTCTGAAAGGTACACACATGTCATTGGGTAAAATAATTGAAGAGGGAATGCTGGAACATTCTAAAATTTCTTGTCTTTGTCAGGGAATGATTTGAGTTTCTGAGCCGTTTTGCATTTATGCCTTCAAAAACAGTGCTCTCAAATGGTAACAGCTAACTCATAGAAATATGGGGAAATAGAGCTACCTTCAAATATTAATACAGATGTAACAGAGGCTTAAATTATTAAAAATATTTGGACCAAATTTCTCATAAGTGACAAATTAGAATGTGATTGTATATCAGCTAAATAAAATATTTTGAGAATGCAAGGAGGAGCAACGTGAGTCACTGCCTGAGTTTTGTTTTGTCCAGTCCTGCCTCTGGCCCTGTACCATGCATAGACCCAGGCCCTGTGTGTTTTTTCCCGGACCCCTTGAAGATATGCTGCATGCATCCCTGTCTCCTGGATGGACTTTGGCCTCACTCTGCAGCTTTGTCTTCAGCCTGGTCTCTGGCCCAGTCTTCTCTTCCTCCAGGCTGGATTTCTATGGAATGACCCCAGAGGCAGACAATGACTCCCTTGTCTGTGCCTCCTGGACCCCATTACCAGCACCCACCTCTGCCTGCAGGGCTGGGTCCATGTGAGACCTCATCCCACTGACAAGGACACACTCCCAGCTGCAGCCGCCCTCAGATCCTGCTGTCTGCTCTTGAGGAGCAGCTCTGTTCTTGCTGCTCTCTGATGCACATATTTAAAGTTGCTCTTCCTGAAACTGTTAGAGCTCTCGCAAAGAGTGATGAGTGTTTTTATTGCTATGCAGAAGCAAGTACAGGATTCATGAGAAGATTTAAGCGCAGAGAAGTCACAGAGCATCATGTAGCACTCTAAGCAAAAAGGTAATTTGTATATCCAGAGTGGAAAAATGAACCAGCTATATTTAATGTCAACTGATGAACAACAGTATAGACAAGCCATTTTAAAGGTAGAATAACTGGTGAATTTCACCTTGTGCATATGACTACAACTTGGGTTTGTACTCCTTAAAAAAAAAGGAGCGGGTCACAATCAAGGCCCTCTACCATCTAATTTATTTATGCATTCTAGAAGCATTGGGAATCTTGAAAATATTTTTAATTTTAATAATTTCTGACTTTAGTAGGAAGAAAAATTGAGTGTGAAAATTCATTTTTTAATGTTTTGTTTTCAATCATTTCATGTTAACTGATCCAGATTGGCTATTATAAGCATAAGCTCGCATTTGTAAATTTATAGCAAAATGAATTTATCTTCTGAAGAATTCCTTTTAATGTGTATGTGTTCGTTTTTTTAATGGGTAGGCATGAATATATTTCTAGTGTGTTCTAAACAAATACAGTTCAGTTTATGCCACTCACTTTCCCTCCCTTAAAAAAATCCTTATGCACCAGCACCTGCCTCTGACAAGGCAAGCATGATGAAGCACAGCTGGAATTCACAGGTTAGTGAATTTAAAAAAAAAAATGCCCTAAATGAAATAGACTGAAGGTTCAGTGTGGCTGCAAAGTGGATACTATCCTTCAGTTTATTGCATTTCGAGCCAGGGAACACGGCCTTTATAGCACTATTACCAATGAATTTTAAATCACTCTAAAGTTCAAACTTCACTGAAGCATCACATTGTATGTTGAAATCAGATGACCATTTTGCCTGGCAAATGCCACCTATATTTCAGAAAAACATCCATGTTCTAATAAAAAATGAATTAAAAGACATGGAAACTTCAAGCACCATTTGTCATCTGAAACTTATGTTCATTAATATGCCTCAAATCTCTAACTCTGAGAAAAGCTAAGTCAATTCCCAAATTACCATAACATTCAAAACTAAACAGTAATGCATTTTAAAATGAGTGTATTGAAAATTGAATGCCAACTGAAAATAAATGATGGTACCTTTTAAAATTAAATTACAACAGACTTTTTTCTTTGTTCTTTCCCCTGTTGTCAACTTCAGTTAGTCTAGCTGTCCAATTCTTACCATATTTACCCTGTGACAAGAAGGGCCTAGAATATAAAAGACAAAAACACCACATAATTTTTCATAATTAAATACTTCATAACAATCTTAACTTGCTATAAAAAAATCCATTAAATAAAAGGGAGTTTCTTCATTTTTCTGTTAGTTCTTCCGCTACATCTACCCCAATGAAATTCCACACATATAGCTGTTTTTCATTTGACCTTGTCCATACATATCCTGATTTGATATGTCTGTATAGACTATTTAAAAGGTTTTCACAGCTAAACATACACATTTTTTTATAATCTTGGTATACATTTAAAACCAAACTCAAAAAACATATTCCCTAATAGCAAATTGGCAAACTAACAGTTTTTCACTATAAAATTTTGGTGTGGGCAGGAAAAGTGACTATGAAAGGTAAAATTCAAACCAGATATTGATAACATATTGATACTGAAAATTAAGAATTTTTTTCATATATGTTAAAATGCTTCCTTTTTGCTGATGTTTTTCTCAAAATACTCACTATCAAATGTTGGTTAACAAACCCCGCCAACAAAAATCAACACCAAAACCCAACCCTTGCAGACCTGACAAAAATTTAGTAAAATGAGAATGGGATTTTAAATTCCAGGAAAGTGGATGGGTTTTTTAAATGCCAAATGGGAGAAAGTTACATAATAGGTCCATGAAGTTCCACAAATCATTTCTGCATTTTCAGTTGACTACATTTTCTAAACTTCTCCAGTATTTATACTTTTTAATTGCATAGAGCCTAGCACAGCATAGCACTCACTACATTTTCACGTGCATAAAGCAGTAGTCTGCAAAGTATTCAAAGAATGAAAATAAACCTTTTTGACTATTATTTACAAAAAATTATTTTGGTCAACATTTTTCTTTCCATGTTCTTTGGTCACCGTTTCCACTTAATGGACTGAATCTGCTGTGCAGCTGCCAGGTGCTGTTTGCCTGATGTCATAGTTGAACAACAACCATTTTAGTGGACTTTGACACCTTAGTGCAGAATATCTTTATTTGGCATCCTTCTGTTTTTCATTGACTCCACATTTTTAAATTCAACCTCTAATTTTGTACTTGCAGCCAATAGCAGGAGAATTTAGATGTCCAAATACCTGATTGAAGGGACAAATCATATAGTTAAACTCTAAATGCTATTGATTGTGACCAAAAATTGAGTGGTTTAATTGAAGTCCCCTTTGTTTGACTCAGAAAATCAAGATTCTATTTAAAATAAATACAACATGATTTTTGATGTTTAGAACTTATGCCTCCACATCAGAAGAGTCTTTTTTTGGCTATTCTCAAAAAATGCATATTTAGTATTTCTTTCTGGTAATTGTTCCCCCCACACACTTAATGATAGAGAATTCCTGAGATTTTAATGGCTGTACAGATATGACGATAGTGCTTTCTTCACTTTAGCCACAAGTCACAAAAATTACAGGGACAGTCAAGGAAATTGTCTCCAGGTAAAATTCTCTCTTTCCTTTATGGGAATTTTACCAGAAAAAGACGTGCAAAGTTGAGGCCTTCTAATAAAATTTAATCGAAGTAAAGTATATGGGCATTATAAAATGTCTTTCTATTCTTTTTTTTTCTCCCATCTTC
This sequence comes from Edolisoma coerulescens, assembly GCA_013397115.1. Taxonomy (NCBI): domain Eukaryota; kingdom Metazoa; phylum Chordata; class Aves; order Passeriformes; family Campephagidae; genus Edolisoma; species Edolisoma coerulescens. The sequence continues at coordinate 203,467 of VWZW01000621.1, read as the reverse complement.
CTTCCTGTGAGGAGATAGGGTGCTTCAGCTGGAATCTGAACTGTATCTTGTTGCTTTGGATCTAAAACTGCTTTTCTGAACAGAGATTTTTAATCATGCTGAATTACGGGCATGATTGTTGTTGTGTACAAACATCTGGTATGAAATATTTTGAGGCGAACACATTTCCCTTGTCAGCCCATACAAACAATTTGAATCCAGGTCTCCAAAAGCAAAAGGACTGAAGTGCAATAATCCACCAGGTCGCTGAGAGACGGAAACAAATGACAGCTGAAACACATTTTTAACCATAAGAAATGGCAGACAGACCATTTTCCTGCATGTGTAGCGACCATTATGAAATAAATACGCACATGCCATTTGGTGAACATAAGATTAATGGGAGGCAAGACCCTGAGTCAGCATTTACGGGCTGAAAAAAGGTAATTGTCCAATTACAAACTTACTGAAATGGCTTTGGTCTTATGGGGCATGCCCTGGGGAAAGGTTACAGGATTGCCACAATAGATTAGCTTAGAATTTGGTTTTCTATATATTATTTTGACAAGAAACAGGCATTGGAAATTTCAGTGCTCTCCCAGTGACTTGCCATACATTCACAAATCCTGAGAAGGTATTCTGGCTCTGCTCTCCCTGGAATACTCACTCCTGTTTACCAGTGTAAAAGTAGGACTTCAAACATTACAGATAAATTTTAGTCTGTGTCCCATACCTTCACCAAATTTCTGGGATCATAGAACTTGAACTGTGGATCTTACTGCTTCCTAATAAATTTCTTACAAGAAGTTAACATAAAGGAATTTTTTTCCATTTTAAGAATAGTAAAAAACCAACACGGGGCAAAAAAACTTTTTGTTCTCTATTTTTGCAGAAAGTATTATTTAGGAGATACATCAATGAACCATAATAAAGTATAAATAACTCACAGGAAATATGATAAAATCAATATTCATGCATCTTTTAAATGTCTACATTTCCAGGATACTGGTTTTAATTCATTGTCCTTCAAATGAGTCTTTAATTGATGAAAACGCAAATAAACATTATCACAACTATGAAAATTAATAAATTGCACTCATTAATTATTTTAATTTCAATTACTGCAGAAGGGCCTCTCTACTGTCTGGAACTGTCTGACATTGAGACAAAAATTCTCTTTCTAAATTAGAAATCTCATAGTGAGGGCAACAAAATCTAAAAAGCAACATTTACAAGATGACTGGAATATTACCTGGCTTGAAATAAAAACACTTTTCTCCTTTAAATCCTTCCACAATTTTATATATAATTAAAAGTGATGTAGAGAACACATCACAGTATTTGTAAACTAAATCCTGTATAATCTCAGGAAAAGAGCTCAAAAATGAATATTAATTCTTTCCTAAAACTTTCAGTTTAAGACCTCAGACCTCCAAAATGTATATGCATATTTAATTTCATGCACATGAATTCTATTTTGGAGGTTTCTTCCAAAAAAGCCATATCTGTTAACAGGTAGGCAGTCTTTCCCTTTCTCTTCTAGACACAACAGCAGCTCTTAAATTTTATCACACAGGTAGACAAGCACTGGTATAGAGGCTGTTGCCAGCTCATAGGGTTTCAGCTCCTAAGAACATTTAATTGCAGAAGAATTTCAAGGAATCCAACACGTAATTTGGTCTTGGACTACAACCACACTAATGTTCACATGTCTCCAGTATTGCATCATTTGTCCACAGCACTGTCAGTCAAATTAAACACATTATGTATTAGTTCCATGTAACTCCAGCTGCTCAAACTAGGAGCAAAACTTAAGCTGGTCATCACAGAGGAAGGTGGTCACTCAGCTGATGTGTAGCTGGTCTCAGACACCTTGCTGCTGAAAGGAAGGATTCCCCCAATGAGGAGGCATCTGCCTCTCCAGGTGAGAAAAATTCCATTCCAGCTACTGATCAAATAAACAACTTCTAAGCTATTCTCAGGCAAGAATTTAAAACAAAGGGTTAAATTGTTGCTTAGAATTGTCTGAAGGGCTTTTCCTCTGAAACAGCACATTCACTCTGATCCTCCACTGAGAAATTAAAACAAGTCATTGGTACCCTTTCTTTGAATGACCTTTAAGCTAAATCTTTTGTTCTTTCTAATTGTGATTAACAGATACCTTCTGTTTCTAAGTGTTTCTCTGCAGTTGCACTTCCTTTTGCTCCAATTAAAACACTGCCCATTTTTCTTTCAGAAACAGTTAATGAAGATCAACTTCAGGTGGAAAGAAGAAATCATACCTCACAAAAATACAATAGTCCCTGATCGTGTTTTCTATACATTTAAGATGTCAAGTAATTGGAAATCTTAAAAGACGGAATTTTAATAGATTCACAAACCTGTGAGCAAAAAAAGTAACAAAACATTGAAAAAATAAGTGGGAATTAATTCTAAAACACATATTAGTCAGTAATCGCATGAAAAGACAAATATATTCATTTCTAATACTTATTTTTGCTTTTACCACACTTGTTAGTTACCGTGTACCAAAGTGTTGCTCCAGAGTGCAGCATAGAGAGGAAAATAAAAAATAGACAGAAGAGAAAAACATTTGGTTGCAAGGAAATCTCAGACCTTCCAAAGTACACTTGCTTCTTTTTCAAACTGACCAGAAAAATGTCAAAGTTAATGTTCAATTTCAGATAATTTTGTGGACAAGTAATTTCCATTATTTGGCTATCAAAGAAAGTTACTTAAGTAGGTAATCAGAGTAATTAAATTACCTTCCCAGAATTCCCTGTACTATACAATACTCAATAGCATTCACTTAGGTCATATTATCTGCATAAACATTGAGTAGGTCTCCTGAAATATCTTTTTCTCTTTTTACTCAAAAGAAGGCATCCATTGGTTATAAACTGCAATGGCTGTGAAAACTTTTATACTTACAAGGTGATGAATATTCACTTGGCAATAGACATCAGAGAAACTGGTGGATTCTTTTAAGTGTAATTTAAAACTCATGATAGGTAGCAGCCTCCAAGCTGTGCTCCCTGCACGCAGCTGCAGTGCTTTCCTGAGCTGTGCCATTTTGCTCTGCGTGATGGTGTTAGTCCAAAATAATCTGGAAGAAGAGCTTATCGGGAGATACAATTTCCATGAGCAATCATTTTGTTCCTGGTGTTTGACAAAGACAAAGAACATCCATGGCTGTAGTGGCATTAACAATGAACTTACCAATTGGAACTTAAAAGGATTCACAGTTTATTCCACACGAGAAGAGTAAAATAAAGCAGTCTGTAAATATTAAACAAGCTAAGAACTGAAAATGGATTTCCCACATCAGAACTCTGTATGAACATAAAGACATTTCTTCCCTTTTGCAATGCCTTAAAAGCTACAAATTCACTAGGAAAATTCTGCTGTTCATTCAACATGTTTTATAAGACGTAGGAGTTAGGATTTAGATTTTAGCTTTAAGATGTAGCCAACAAAGCTAAGAAAAGCTATTAAGTAATCAGGTTTCTGATATGCTAGATGACTTGGATCAGCTACCTAGTACAGCAGAAAACCACGTTGCTTCCTTACAGCTTCTCCGGTGCCACTGCTTGCTACAAGTTGAAACATTATGCATGGAAATTATAGAAATGGCATATGTTAAAGCACTAAAAGATTGTTTTTACATTACAAGGGACAGATAAATTAAATATTACATAGAAAAGGGGAGAAAATTATTAATTTCTCAAGATTAAATGGAAATTTCAAAACAAATTCCAGCTTTGAAATCACATTATTCTTATAAGCTTATGCTCATTTCCATTGTTTTACAATAAGTAATTGTATTTATTATTATTATTATCAGGTGTTTTGCACTTCAGAGTGCATAACACGTCTGAGAGTTATGGTTTCCAGCTTTACATGGATTCCAATTTATCATTTCTTAATTGCCTGCTTGGAACAAAATCAAGGCAATTTCCCTTCCCATCTGACCAAAATAGCTTTCGTCGGCCTTGATGTTCAGGGTCCTGTGTTTGAAAGAGCATATTGTCAGTCTAAAGAGCTCAGCACAACCACTCTGCAAGGTATCTGAAAAATGGTATTTTGAGCCAGCTGATCTTAAATTCAAAAAAAAATAGGTAAGTGAAAGAGGGAATAAAAAGTGAAAATAATTTTTAGAATAAACAAAAGTGTCTTCTTAAGAAGAACTACATGCAAATATTTTCATAACAGATATTTTATGGTTTTAGAAAAGTAGAAGTTTAGTCTTTCAAAGCAGTGAGTAAACTTTCTTTGGGAAAAAAATATAATGCAATGCAATTAATATTATTTGTGTACAAAATAAGCCATAGGGCAAACCCCAGAAATTTTAAGCAAAGAGGAATAAGAATTACAATAGTATCCAGCGTCTCTTATCAGTAAAGAACAATGAAAAAGAAAGATTTGCAAACAAAATGGGTAACTCTCAAAAAGGACACATCAAAAGAATTAAAATCAGTTGAGGAAGACTAATTTCTTTTAAGAAACTGCATGATGATATCCACATCAAAAGAAATACTCAGTTGCTTAATGTTAAGCATGCACCAAACTGATGCGCCGCATTAGAGCTTTGAATGTCCATACCACCCCAATATCATAACACAGAGAAGCTACATCACAGTTGCTTGTGATAAAGATCGTGTTTTAAAATGCAGTGGTGCTTTCCAAATTGCTTTATGATTCAGAGGAAAACTGTGAATCCGAATATTGTATCAACACACCAGGAAGCTTTCAGATGAAATGCCCTCAGTCACAGTTTAAAACTGGCAAGATTAAATAAACAGAATTAACAACAATTTTCCAGTACTGGAGAATACTGGTCTCATAATGTGATAGTAGTTACTTGAGAAGATTAATTATAAAAATCTCTTCATCATATAAATGATTTTATAAAGGCATACAAATGAATTTATACAAATAAAAAGCAAAACTGTTGCTCCTTTGTGAATTGCCTTCTGAAGAGCAGACATGCCAGTGGGGTATATAAACACTGCATATACTCATGAAAATAACTTTCAATAGCGTAGTGTTGACAAGGAACCTTTGGAAACCATGGCTACCAGGCTAACTGAAGACAAACAGCAAAAGGTAGATTGAAATTGTTTGAAAATAGCAATCTCACCAACTGCAAAATAAAAGTACAAATTTCTGCAACAGTTGCTGTCTGTACGTCAACGTAATTACCGATGCATGTGCTCAGTGCCTGGCAAATTCTTTATGGTCCAAAATGAATGGAGAAGTCAGGAGGAGAACTGCAAAAACAGCTTTTTCTTTTTAAGTGTGATAATCATCTTCTCTTTTTCCATATCTTCCCTGAATTTATCCAAATTTTAAGCTTTTTTCTTATCTTCAGGTGATCTTGATGCTTAAGCCCAGCAAAGAATTCCTTTTAGGAAAGGACAAGCTTTTGACTTTGTTTTCCTTTCTTTGTTTGGTTCATTTTTTCTGTTCTTGTGTGTGTGTGTGTGTGTGTGTGTGTTTGAGCTTGCAGGTGGTAAGGTTTTTTCTTTTTTTTTTTTTTTTACTTCACTACTGGATTCATTATTCTGCATTAAGCTGCATTGAACTACATTTGTCATCTATTAGTCCTGTTACTGTCTGCATTGTTCCTCATTAATTATTATTCTTCCTAATTTAAAATCACATGGAAATATTGCTTTCAGAAGCATTATCCAATTCATTTATACGAATAAAAATAGTAGAGGACAGATCACTAGTGCTTGCAATGCCAACTCACTAATAACTTCTGTCTGATTTAGGAAAGAACATCTTTGACTTCTTTTGTCCTTTTGCAGAAATGCACTTTATTGCATTTCCGTGCTACATTTCTGGTGTATTTTAGAGGTTAACCTTTGAAAGAGAACCTCAATAGGTCCAAAGCCGGGTCCTGTCACTCATACACACCTGCTGTACTATACCCTTTCACTTGTTAAAAAAGAGGAAGAATTTTCAGACACTGGATGCCTGTAATGGAGAGGTTGAAGTAAAGAGAAAAGGAATTTCACTGAGTTAGTGAACAGAGGGATCTTTATTTCGCTGGGATCATAAAGTCCATTCATAACATCAAACACTGTACTTGTAATTCAAAATCCAGCATTTCTTATCAGTTACTCTTACTTGCTTTACCTGTATTAAAGATGTGAAATAACCATTTGCCACAGTTGGCAAACTGTGCTTATATTAGATGAAGAATGTAACAATATTTGAGCTCCTTATTTATACTTTATATAATGTTGACCTGTAAATAGTCTACAAATTTCCCAAGCCAAATTTATACTGACTTGTTTCACAGGGTTGAAAACCAAACATATTTTGGTCTTGCTTTCCTTTGGTGCTATGCTGTGTTTTAATTAACTTGGTCACCAAATTTTCAATTTTGTTCTGTGTTGTTTAAATAAGAAAGATGTTTACAGCTTTTAAATAGCATGAGCCTTCTAGTGAGTTTGCCATATGGTTTGCTCTTCATAGAAGTATGTGATAAAATGGGGCTCCTAGAGAAGGAGGCATTCTCACCTCCTTTGTTAGGTTAGGTTCTGGTTCAGAGTCTAATAAATTTTGAATGTAAATATGACAAAGTATTCTACAGTGCTGCAAAATGCTATGGGTTTTAAAGCTGACCTATATTTTGATGGTGGTTTTTATCATACCTCTTGCATGAGATGACCAAAAAATTGATATTAAAAAAAAAAAATAATTTCTTGCTCTTTCTAGGAATTTTCTAGTTTGAAATTTTTGAAAAACAGATTATAAAAGGTTCAAAAGTTTGCCTTCTCTATCTGGAGGCAGCCCAGAGGACTTCTGAGTGTGGTTTCATCACTCATAAGAAGAATTACACTTGGATACACAAACAACTTTTGCCTAGATATTTTTATTTCAGTTATTACCTACAAGAAGCTCTGGAGTCTGTGTGCTTCATAAACATTACAGGCAGCTGTGAAGACACAATACACAGAATAGAAAGAGTGCATGAATTTTATTATAAAGCAGATATAACAATGCACTCATGCAAATATATGTGCATGACTTATGGTTGACAGGAAAGAAATTAGGAGTTACTAAGTTGATTATCAAAGTCAATAGGGATCTTTTAAAAGTGAAACCCTGAGAGTGCGTCAAATGACAATTTCTAATCTACTTGAAAAAATAAAAAGGTTTTTTTTTCTCGTAACAACTCTGATTTTTTTTTTTTAAATCTTCTGTTCAGCTTTTAATGAAAGTCAGACTGTAAAAAACCTCACTAAGAAGTACATCTCCCTTGAGTTCATTTAAGTTATGTGGAACCTACAGTCCTTTAAACCATCTTGAGCTATATTAGAAAGACAGGCAGATTTTATAGCTAGACCTTAGTTTCTGTGTATTTAATGAAGTTTGTTTCCAAAGCAGCAAATTGAGATTTTTATTCCTTTTAATAACTTTTATTTACAAGCAATTCTGTGGCTGGGTGGCCTAAACAAACAAGATTTATTCACACAAGCACTTAAACACAGCTAACAAATGCCGCAGAATATCAGAAAAAGAAAGAAAAATACATTCTTAACCTAGTAGTAAATTGGCAATTATGAATTTGATACTCAGGTCAGTATTTCATTTTTATTGTTCCCTCTTTGAGCTGAGGGACACACTAAGCTAATCTAAAGATAAGACTCTTGCTGTGGTTAATCTCAAATAACTTCTGAAAATATAGTTGTTCATTTCCCAATTCAATTCCCAAATTATGAAGAAAATCTATTAAAAGGGCAGGTACTTCTGACAAGGTGTCTGTCATCACTAAAATTCTTTGAAATTCTTTGGAAATAAATGAGAGAACATAAAGGAGACTGGGCAGGAGATGCAAGAAACAAGAAAGAGAAAAAATTGAAAAAAAACAAGGATGGAGGTGACTCTGGTTTTCAGCTCTAGAAAGCAGCAAATATGAAATCCATGAGAGGTTTTACATGGCTTGCATTCTCTGAAACATTAGTAAATTTAGATCAGGGATTTCTCTACACCTCAGATTCCCAGCTGTGAAATAGGAATGCAAGCACTTCTCCAGGAATCCCTAGAAATACTATCCTCGTTCTTCAGTCATTGTTTTATTCAGTGAGTGGTTCCACTTGCAGTCTCTAGGCACAAAATCCATTAAAAAATACCTGCTTTTGTGGGTGCTTTAGAGCTTGCTTTTTGCTGAAACTGAAAGGGATTAAAAGCATTTGTAGCCTTACTTGGTATTTCTAATGAACACAACTCTGAGAGAACTGTCATTTAGTGGGTAATGTCGCTTATTTCATGGCACAGGCCTTGGTTCCTTCAGAGCTTCTTTATTTTATATCTTAAGAAAGCATGCCAAGAACTTGGGACACGTTTTTGAGGATGCCTGGTAAAACTTTGTGTTTCTATCATAGCCTGGTCACAATAAAATCTCTCCTGATGTCATGCACTGATTACCTTTTTAATTCAGGTCAAGGAGTTGTTATTCTGCTTTTTTTTTCTGACTAGGTGAGATCCACTTGGCATTTACTGAAAGTCAAAGCTGGTGTTCCTAAGTAAAGAGGAACTAAAAGAGATGGAAGATTCAGTTCAGTCTAAAAACTGCAAGGCAAAATTAAATAATAAAAATGGCATTGGAAATAGTGTCCATTTTACTATATTTTACCTTTTAGTTTGTTTTTTTTTCATTTTAACATTGTCAAAAAATCTCTTATCTGCATTTGCTGAGAATGTAGAAACAAAACCAAAGATTTATCTTCTCTGTGCTTATCATTTGGGATGGGTCTAATGTTGTTTTTTCTCTTTTTAACATTCTACAATCCCAAATTACTAATCCCATTCCTTTACATGGATCTGTTTTAATATAATTTTGATTACTCCTCTCTGAACCCTGACAATAAGAATGACTGATAAATCATCAGTGGTATAGACCACTGTTTTGACATCACCAAACTAGTTATTAACTGCTGCAGGAATAAAATTAATAAAAATATGGGAAGTCTATACAGAAATTTTTTTTAAACACTTTGGCCTTTTTCCAAATTATTTGACACTATTTGCTATTTGTCATCATCAAATAGTTCAGAGAGTCATGTTTTGGTGTGTTTTAGTATTTTATCTGACAGGAAAGAACACTCTTTTGGGTATTTTTTTCTCTGTCTATAAAATCATAATGGTTACAATTTTGTTTTGAAGACTGTATGGATTGTCCTGGTAGTGAGGTCAATTTCAGTTTTCTGAGATCCCCGGAAACATGATGAACATGTCTTTTAAAGATAGTTAATATATCTGCTGCCATGCGGTATAACAGTTTATCTACATTAAATTACATACTTCTGTCAGTATCTCAGCCACTTCATTGTCAGACAGCTTCAATATGAAAACTATTTATTCTCTTCTCTCCTTACTTCAGTTCCTGACAGCCTCATTCTTATTACCTGAAAAGATGAAGTAGGGAGGTACTTTTCCAATGGTCTGGTTAGATGGGTACAAAGAAATTATCAGGCTTCAGCTTGACAATGTCCTTATCTGATGTAACGGCACACTCCATTCTCTGCTGGTGGACCAACAAAGCAAATAATTTTTTTGTAGTTTTCTGTCTCTGGTGCTTGAGACTTGCTTTTGCTTTTTGAAGCATAGGTCTGAAACTGGTGATTAGATCCTCCCACAAAGCCCTTTTTCTACCATTTGAATGAGTCCTATTCAGGTGCCGTGCAGTCTGCAAGAATTTTGACCCTACTTGCCCCCAAATATTTGAATCCCTATTGCATGCAGAAATTAGAATCCGACATATTACTTATGAATGATATAATAAAATGAACAGCCTCTCGTTTCTATGGGCAAATAATACTCTCTCCCATTCTCAATCTAAATCAAACTGCAGAGTCACTAATAAAAGTAAGTCATGACTCACAAAGTTAAGTTCTTTGGCATTAATCTTAAACTCTTTAGGAGTTATTGGAGTTTCACATCATTAAAACTAATGTCAGTGGTATAGTCTGCAGTAACTATTAAATTTACAGCTGGAAGACAAGACTCACATAAAAGAAACATTACTTTATAACCGTACTAAAGATGAAAATATGTAGATACTGTTTACATTGCACAGATGAGGCAGGTTTACAGGGAAACCTTTCATGCTGTAGGAAATCCATTATGTAAATAGCCACTGCTTGTTTTTTTACCTTATTTTGTCAAATAATTCTGGAAGAGGCCTAATTATACAAAAATATCTTTTGTATAGACTTCCAATGTTTTTACTCGTTTTATTAGCACTTCTTGCAGCAGTTAGTAAATACTGCATAGTCTCATTTAAGAGTGTACAGCATATTTAACTGTGTTTTACTAGACCAAACTGAATAAAATGAAACCAAATGACAGCAAGTGTAAAATCTGTCCTAGGTCCATCAGCAAAGTATAGATAACAGGGCATTGTCCATGAATTTACTGTATCTGAAGGACTATAGCAGTCTGAGGAAGGCAAAAAATCCATCCAGAAACATACTGAGGTTGCCATCTGAAATGCACTGTAGGAAAGGCTGCCTGAGAACCTTTCACACCTGTTAGATATAGAGCATGCATAATTATTCTTTCAGTAACTGAAGAGGTATTTTTACTGGGGAATAAAAAAAAAGAAAAAGAAAAAAAAATTACCTTGCAGAATAAGAGGCAGAAAGGATTTTACACTGGTTCTTGATGTGTCCCACCTCACTTAGAGTGTGTATGGTAGACTCATGTGGGCTGACTGCAAGCAACTGCTCCAAGGGCTTTTCACCTACCTCTTTTAGTCCTTGTAACTCAGGAAAGGCCTAAGAGGGGGTGATGAAAAAAAGCAGCTTGCTTTACGTGAATTGCAATGTCTCAACCAGCAGTGAGCAGAGGCTGGACTGTTGAACTTATAAATTAGAGGTAAGTGTTTGTGCCTTTCTGTCACTGTCCCAGAAATCTGAGGCTGGATTTCATCTCCTCTTTCACTAAGCATTTTGAGGTTATTTTTTCATTCTAGGGGAATATTTACGAAAACACACTATTAGTTTAAATTTATATTGGTCAGAAATTAATCTGAATTTGTGAGGTTTAGTGATGATTTTTCAGATTACTAGCACAGTACACATACTATGTATGAATAAAGTATAATCAAAACCACTTGGGGGATTTTTGAAGGAAAATTCTTAATATTTTCTAGTAAAATATTTCAACTAACATTCAATTGTTTGTTTTGAGACTCAAAACCTTCAAATGCACACAAAAAATTTACTAAAAAAATCTCTGGATATGCTCTGTGTCTAAGAAAAAATCAACCAACCAACAAAACCTGAATAGTAGTATTTATTTCAGAGTAAACAAATATTTTGTTTAATTTAAACCCTTTTACTTAAAAAAAAAGTCAAATAATTTTCAATCACTCAAAAAAATAGGATTAGGTTTAAGAGGACTTTGAGGTAGAAAAGTGATTTAAGGTAGAACAAGAAAACCATTTAAGCTAAAATGAGAAAAGCTTTTATTCACATAGGTTGAATGTTACTTAGTTAATGAGGCTTTTAAGTTTTGCTCTAGAAGCAAAGAAAATCCAATCTTCTTGATAACTGCCTTTCAATTTTTATGTAGTGCTTAATGCAAACACCATATCCTAAGCCACTGTAAACCACAGAAAAGACTACTTTTTTTCTTTCTTATAATTGTTTAAAGGTAGCATTTGAAATGAATAAAAAAATCACAGAATTGTTTGGGTTGGAAGAGCCTTCTGGAAATCATTTAGTTGAATCCCCCTGCCAAGGCTGTGCCACCTAGAGGAGGTGACACAGGAACATACTCAGGTGGGGTTTCAATGTCTCCAGAGAAGGAGATTCCATAACCTTCCTCTGCAGCCTGTTCCAGTGCGCTGCTGCCCTCAATGTAAAGAAGTTCTTCTTTGTGTTGAGGTGGATCTTCCTGTGGTTTAGTTTATGGCCAATCCTGTCACTGGGCACCACTGAAAAGAGCCTGGCATCATCCTCTTGGCACCCACGTTTGAGATATTTATATGCATTGATGAGATCCCCTCTCAGTCTTCTCTTCTCAGACTAAACAGGCCCAGCTCCCTCAGCCTCTCCTCATAAGAGAGACTCTCCAGCCTCTTAATCATCTTCTTAATTGTCTTTGTGTCCTTCACTGGACCCTCTCCAGTAACTCCTCATCTCTCTTGTACTGAGGAGCCCAGAACTGGACACAGCACTCCAGGTGTGGCCTCACCAGGGATGATTAGAGAAGGAGGATCACCTCCCTTGACCTGCTAGCCACACTCTTCCTCAAGCAACCCAGGATACTTCTGGCCCTGTGGACTGCATGGGCGCACCGCTGGCTCATAGTACACTACAGGCTTGACAAAAGATTTACCTTACATCCATATGTTCGGTCTAGGGGAACATTCTCTTAAAAGGTATGATTCAATTTAGCTATACAATAGAGACCTGTTCTTTTTTTATGAATCTGATGACACTAAGCAAGTGAAGAAACAAATAAAAAAACTCCTTTGAAGAAGTCTTTACGTTATATGAAAATTGGAACGGCCAAAAAATCTACCAAATTAAAACAATTCCTTTTCCTTTTATAGCTTTTCTATTGCAGAAAAAAATAATAATCTACTAAATTGCAATGATTTATTGAGAATTGCTGCACAAAGCAGTGTGTCATCAGTGAAATCATTAAAGGAAAGCTAAAACAATTCTTTCCTTTAACTTTCTTGTTTTGAGGCTAAATCATTCCTATTATTCTTTCCATTTTGAGAATTTTTGACTTGCTTACTTTTACTGGAAAGCTGCTATTAATTTAATTGCTGTTTAAAAAGTAATCAGGAGATGTAAACTTATTTCAGTTTGTACAATTTCTTATGCATATCTACTTGTTTTATTTTAAATATCTATGTGTTCTGCAAGGAGCTCATCACCAGTGTAACCACGTTTATTTCGCAGCACATAAAACTGAGCAGACTCACATTTTCTAACACAAAGCTCACTATCAAAATTATGAGTCATAAGCTTCTGAAACGACTGTTAGTATTATGTTAAGTTACTCTGGAAAGATGTATTTTCAATGAAATGGGGCTAAGTTTATTTAAAAATATGGTGGAATACATGGTAGATCATAGACTGAATTTTAATAGTTGTTATTGTCTGTATATATGGACTCGTGTATATAACTGTCCTGTCTATAAATGTGTTATCTCCATCACTTTCCTAAGTTTAAAAGCCAAATGTCTTTATCAATTAGAGTTTCAAAATGATAGTTAAGTTCTCTTGGTTAGCTATCGATGTAGGGACCAAGATCCGCCAGAAAAATCTACAATTTCAGCATAGTTAACTCTTGTTATATTACTTTTACTTTTATATGAAGGTTATGATCAAGGAAAGAGTACAAGAAGGAGTCCGATACTATATTTGGCTTTAAAGGTCCTGTTAGTTAAAAAAAATCCTAATTTTTTTCATATTCCCTCATAGATCATACAAATGGAATTTTATGTGGCTCAATATGGTGGTATTTGTCTTAAAATGGAATAAAACCCAAAATGATTTTGTACTGAATGAAATATTTCATTAGATATTTTAAAGGGACGCATAAAGCTCTTACAAGATTAGCTAGACTTACGTATATATTAAATCATGTACATATGCTTAAGCTAACTAGAAACAGGAAGTATCCCAGATTGATCGCTGTAAAAGTAGTCAAGAAGATATTTTGCTTTCTTTATTGATAGGAGTAAGGAATGCAGAGGCCTTTAAAAGAAAACTGTTTTTTTATTTCTAGAGTAGATTTTTAGGCTGCTTAGAAATTAAGAGAGAAGGGAACAAGCAGTTATTCAAAACATTAATTTTCTCAACCTATTCGTTAATGGAAAGATGTAACGGGAAGAAGCAAACTTTAAGGAGCTAAAGGACACAGAGAAATGCAAGCCATACAGCAGTACATTTTCCTGAGCTGAGAGGAAACTAAAAAGTACAGAGTACATGGAGCAATGACAGTCTTTGGTACTAGTTGACAATGACATGCAGAGCATCCTAAGCAATAGTGTTTATCTCACAGAGTATCTGAATTATTCATAGATTCCAACAGTAGAATAAATTTATTGTCTCCTATAAGAGATATAAGAGGTTGATAAACTGCTTTTCTGACCTTGAAGAACTTTGTTGGCACATTAAGGGACTTTGATACATAGCAAGGTGCAGACACTCACTATGATTTGTTAGGTGCATTCTGCTGGGACTGCACTATCAGGTGAATTGAAAACAAAAAACCTCTCTCAAGAAAGTAGTGTGAAAAAAAAGTGCCGGTGGACTCTCTCCTGCTGTCTCTGTGGCACTGATCACCAAACAATGAACAAGGAGGGGATTTTTTTTTAATTTTTCTTTTTTTTAACTACTAACGTGTGGAGAAGGGAAGATGGAATATTTTCTTCTCTTTTGTTTTCTGCAGTCTACATACTTTCCGCTCAGATACAAATGCTTATGACCCGTCTTGCTTTCCCCACCCTGTTTTGTTCTGTAGCACACGCTGGAATTCCAGCACATGACAGCAGGGCCTCAGAGAGCCCAGAACTAAGATCCTACTGGTAGGGAAGGAGGGACACGCTTCTCTACTATAGTACAAATACCCTTCAAATGTGGAGAATGGGAAAAACTTGATGGAGGGAAAAACTGTAGCACAATTGAAATGTTTTTTTCAATGGATAAGGAGAAAGAGTGGCATAAATTACTGGCAGCAGTATTTATCTTAATATCCTCTCTTCCATCTCTATGTATTTAGTCCACTAGCTTAATATCAGGATCCTTTCGTTCTCTCCTGGTTGGATAGGCCAACACAGCTTACAGAAGTGGTTAAATTACCTGTTTTTCTCAACCTCGGGGACTCAAAAGTTGTAACTGCAGAGGCAGAGGCATCAGCAAACAGGGCCTCCAGAGATCAGCAGTTTGCCTTACAAAACTGCCATCTGTAACTCTGAATAATTAAATATAACTGATAATCAATCAGGAGCATATGGTTAGCATAACAGAAATTGAACTGTCGCTGAAGTCAGGGAAAAAGCTGCTTCACTGAGGATTAAGAAGATTGGATTTTGGTTACCTGCACACTATATTGCATGTGAATAAAAAGAGGATTTTAGTTTCCAGGATAAGTAGCCTATTAATCCTAATAAATGCAACCATTTTTCCTACAGAAACATTTAACATGAGTTTAGTGCTTTTACCTCATTCTAATTCTCCTGTCATAAAATAGCACAAAAATAATGTACCATCTTAAAAGAAAACCACAGGGTTGTCTTGTATAAGCTATTGAGAAAGATTTATTGTTTTTAGCTCAGAAACAACAAGAAAAACATAAGAAGGTTAAGGGCTGCACTGTGATCACGTAACTCAAGCAAATGAAAGCAAAGCAGGCAAAACAATCCTGCTGCTGTGGCTTGTGAGAAACCAGTTGGATAAACATGAGCAAAACAGTGATGCTTCCTTCAAGACAACCCATTTTAAATAAGCAGCAGTCCCTTCCTTTGCAAGAAAGTGGTTGTAGTTTCAGCAGGCGTGGCAACTGCTGGGACACCTCCGCCTTCTTGCTGCTAACTCAGAAAGAGATGGCTTTGTCCATGCTGTACTTCCATCTTCCTGCTTTGGTCTATGAAGAGCCTACTTGGATTGAAAGAAGTAATTTATCTTTAAGACTACCACTGTTACTACCTATGGGAGTCCATATTTGAAATCACACGATTATTTTGAAAGATGGGAAGAGTACACAGCTGGAAAATTGCCCTACAGGCAACTAATAAGGACCAATATGTTATTTATGTGTTTAAATACACCCCCCCCACACTCTGTAAGATGGGAGGTTATTCAGTTTGGGGGGTTTGTGTTCATAGCCCTGGTAATACGGCATGCCTGAGTCCTCAGCTACTGGAAATGCCAAAGGGCTAGTTATGTATGCCTCTGATGATGAATAATCAGCAAGGGATTGACAGTAAGCATAGGTAATTTTGATTGAATAGACTCTCTGAGTTCATATGGACAATTCAGAAGCCTATTATACTTGTTTAATGAACATGAGTAGAGTAATAGAGATCATTCATTAATTCACTACATTAATTGAAGCCAGTATTGTTACCTTTTGTCTTTGTTTAATTCTGCCATTATCTGACCCAGCTTTATATTGTTGATATATTTAATACTGTGTGAACTGTTTCATGTTGACTTTTTGATGTATTATAAAAAATTCAATGCAATTTTATTAAGAACAGGACTGAAGTGGTATAAACAGTAACTCCATCTCTAGTGCTATCTATATTTTAATTTTCAGTGTAAAATGTTCTGCCTGACCTTTTAGAAAGCTCTATTACATTAAATTAGGATGCTCTATTTCAAACAGTCTATGTTCATATTGGCACTTCTAATAAACCTTGGAAAAGGAAAATATTTATAATTTAAGCTTGTCCATCATCAGATTCATGCTGCAATTGCAGACATTGTATGTAAAAGAATATACATCTTTCAAATAAAGAAAGAATAATGGCTTGTGTAACTTTGAAGCTTTTCATCAGATAAAATGAATGGTTTTTTTAAGCCATTAAGATCTTTTTAAAGTTTCTCTTTTCTCTGACACTTTTGGTTCCAATCCTGAACTTTGGTGGCTACTGGGATAGTATGTGAATTTGCTCATTTATTCATTTTTGGTAGTCCCAAGCCCAGTCTTTGCTTTAGCTGAAAAGACTGATGGCATGTTAACACTTCTGAGGTTATTTGTTCTTAAGTACATCTTCTAGGTTATATGTCATAATGACAAGCAGGCAGCATTGTAGGTGCCAGAAACATTACAGCCCTGTAGCAAGGTTACAGTTCATAGACTAAATCAGCTCAGAAGATGTATGGGTGGTCCAATGATTGCTGAGTGCTCAGTCCAGGAGTTTAAAAGAAAGAATCAATGAGCCGCAACTGTGTAAAATAGGGGTCAAATATGTACAGCTGAGGCTCCACATATATCAGATAGGGCTATGTTTTATTGTCTGGTGTGTAACATTTGTTACTGAAATGTGGCTCAGAAACACTCCATTAAAAGTAGATTGGTATTAATTAATTAAGATTACTGTCTGCTCTAGAAGACAGCAGGATAGCAACATAGTTCTGATCCACCTTTAGCATATTGCTATCTATCTCAAAATCTTAGAACCAATTCAAAATTATCAAACAGATATTTGATCAAAGCTCTCTCCTCCACTGACTGCCCTTTGGTTTTGCATTAGTGATTTTCTTGCCTGCACAATCTGCTCCACCAGTCATAGCTTCCTTGCTTTTTTATCTGCATGACTTTGTGTTCCATTGGACAGTTAAATCTACTTCTGGTCTTCCTAACTATTTCTGGCTTGATAAATAATATTTCTCTGGTACTGATTCAGTTTCTTGGACTTGAAAAGAAAGCTTGTACTGACTTAGAGAAACAAAATCCAAAATTCTTGTAGACCAGTAAGAATCCAGAGAGCCTCATCAGCTCAGCAAATCTAGCTTACCACCAACATGTAAGAGAACAAGTTTGGAGAAAAAAAAAAAATCAGTTAAAACATTAAAATCCCTAATTTTCACACTCTGAAAGCTCCTGTCTCTGTTGGTACAAGTCTATAAGGATTCTTATGGTGACACCCTGTGGGTTTCCATCCTCCACTCTGGAGCAACCTAAACTGCTTCAGCATCTTTAACACTGAGTTGCTATTTTTCCTACTCTAGATTGGGGATGCTTTCAGAGAGGAATTTGATCTCAGATCTACTTTCTAAATAGAAAAGCTGTAGCTTGTATCATTAATATACTTGTGAGGCAGAATATAGATTTCCTTTGCAGTGGGTCTCCTGGGCAGGAGGTGGTGAGGATGCTTTAAGGATGCACAACTGCTACAATGAAATGAGGTTTCTGGACAAGTGTTTGGGAAATTGAGATAAGAAGAACTTTAACCTAAGGAATAGAGAGAAAGAAGTTGTGAAAGGTTAGTGTACTAGCTACTTTGAGTTTTAACAAGAAAAAGAAAACACAGATAAATGTGAATCTGGAAGTAAATATAAGCAATACTATTGAGGAAGAAAAAAACAGCTGGGAGGTACTGATATTAATAAGAACAATAGCAAATAGAGAAAGGATCATTTTGAAAATTTTGTATTTAATCTTGTAGGAGAATTGGATATGCCCATCAATGTTGCTTCTCCTTCTAGGAAGGAAGAACAAAGATAAAAGAGGATAGCCCTAAACACTTCCAGGGATGGGGCACTCACAGCTTCTCTGGGCAACCTAATTTCATGAAAATAACTTCATTTGTTACATAGTCACTATAAGAGGGACCAGATGTCCAAGTCATCTAGTGCTATATTTAATGTTTAGTTGAAAGGGAGATAGCTTACTTGGCCTATTAAGGAAAACTTTAAATTTAATTTCCTTTTGTTTAGTTTATAGACAAGTTTTGTAATCAGTCAAAAACATAGACTACTTTGTTGAAGCTTTATCTTTTTATTCAAATTTTATTTCATTACGTCTAATTTCAGAACCTGTCAAAAATTATATCTCAAAACATTCAGTATTTTTTTTTCCTTTCCTTTATAATGGGCGACAAACTTATGTAGGTGGAATACGTTTTGTTCTCTTTTGTTGTGTTGGTAGAAAAAATCCCATAAATTCAATGTATTGTACTGCAACATGAAACAATACAAGTAGGCGTACTAGGATGTGGCCTTACCCAACCCCTAAAAATTGAAAAAAAAAAAAAATCCTTGGTTATTAAGGATAACAGCAGACTGTTTTGAATGTCCACCTTGCTTTCACTACCAGTACTAGTTCTGCACTCAGTGCTTAAAAGCTTTATTACTATTCACAACATCGGAATGTGTGGCAGGAAATGTACCATTTCACCTACAGTACATCCTATCTGTTTTAGAGTCAGGTAAGTGCCCTGTTGACGGACGATACAGAGAAGACACAGTTACTGAATGCTTGCTTTGCTTCTGTCTTTACTGCTAAAATCAGTCTCCAGAAATTCCAGGCCCCAGAGGCAAGAGAAAATCTGGAGAAAGGAAGATTTTCCCTTGGTCAAGGAATATCAGGTTAGAAAACATTTAGGTAAACTTGACACGCGCAAAGCCATGGGCCCCGATGAGATGCACCCACAAGTGCTGAGGGAGCTGGTAAATGGTATTGCTAAGCCAATCTCCATCATCTTTGTAAGGTCATGGAGAACATGAGAGGTGTGTGTGGAGGAAAGCCAATGTCATTCCAGTCTTCAAAAAGGGCAACATGGAGGACTCAGAAAACAACTGGCCAGTCAGCATCACCTCCATCTCTGGGAAGGTGGTGGAACAGCTCATTCTGGATATCATCTCTAAGCATAGGGAGCAAAAGAAGGTTACCAGGAGTAGTCAATGTGGATGAATCAAGGGGGAAATCATGCTTGACCAGTCTGACAGCCTTGTACAATGGCATAACTAGCAGGGAAGATGAAGGTAGAGCAGTGGATGTTGTCTCCCTTGGCTTCAATAAGGCTTTTGACACTCTCTCCCATAACATAAGCTCAGGAAGTGTGGGTTGGATGAGTGGACAGTGGCATGGATTGAGAACTGGCTCAGTGGCAGAGCTCAGAGGGCTGTGATCCCTGGCAGCGGGTGTAGTTGTAGGTCTGTAGCCAGCAGTGTTCCCTGGGGGTCAGTACTGCACCCAATCTTGTTCAACTTATCCATCAGTGACCTTGATGAAGGGAGAGAGTGCTCCCAGCAAGTTTGCTGATGATACAAAGCTGGAGGAGTGGCTGATATACCCAAAGACTGTGCTGCTCTTCAGGGAGACCTGGACAGGTTGGATGGAGAGTTGGGCAGAGAGGAACATAATGCAGTTCAACAAGGGGGTCCTGCACGTGGGGAGGAATAACTCCAGGCACCAGCACAGGCTGGGGGATGACCTGCTGGAAAGCAGCTCCGTGGAGAAGGAGCTGGGGATTCTGGTGGACAAGTAAACCATGACCCAGCAGTGCCCTTGTGGCCAAGGAGGACAATGGTGTCCTGGGGTGCATTGGGAAGAGCATTGACAGTAGGTCAAGGGAGATGATCCTGACCCTCTACTCAGTCTCAGTGAGGCCACACCTGGAGTGCTGTGCCCAGCTCTGGGCTCCTCAGTACAAGAAAGACAATGAACTACTAGAATGGGTCCATTGGAGGGTTATGAAGGTGATGAGGCTTTGGACCGTCTCTCTTTTATGAAGGTTGAGGGAGCTGGGGCTGTTTAGCCTGGGCAAGATTTAGAGGGGGCCTCATCATTTTATACAAATATTTAAAAGTGGGTGTCAAGAGCATGAGGCCAGACTCTTTTCAGTGGTTCCCAGTGACAGGATAAGGGGCAGTGGGTACAAACAGAAACACAGGAAGTTCCATCTGAATATGAGGAAAATCTTTACTGTGAGGGTCACTGAAGAACATTGGAACAGGCTAAGAGAAGTTGTAGAGTCTCATTCCCTGGCGATCCTGCTCTAGGTGAACCTACTTCCTCAGGGGGTTTGGGCTAGATAATCTCGGAGGTCCCTTCCAACCCCAACCATTTTGTGAGTGTGACTTCATTCCACTAGGTCTGGAAAATAATTTTGAAATATTGGATATAGATTCTACTTTTGCTATGGCCCTTGAGGTTTAAGAAAAGAAGTGCATAGATAATAACTCTTCCATTAGACTCTTTTATCACTCATTCTGTTACTTTAGCTACTAATGACATTTTATTAATATGTAGCTTTCAGCATGACATAGAAAACCATTATGAATTCTAACATGGGGTAAACAGTCTTTCAGATACAAAAATAAAATATAAAAGAAAGCTTTTTTATTAAGCCAGAAAAGACAGCCAAGCAGGTCACTAAATGTCAAC
Source organism: Edolisoma coerulescens (assembly GCA_013397115.1). Taxonomy (NCBI): domain Eukaryota; kingdom Metazoa; phylum Chordata; class Aves; order Passeriformes; family Campephagidae; genus Edolisoma; species Edolisoma coerulescens. The sequence continues at coordinate 182,608 of VWZW01000621.1, read as the reverse complement.
ATTATCATGCTATTTCAATGTAATTATGCCTGCCATGAAAGAAGAATGAAGTATTCTAAGAAGTGACCAGGTGATCAAGCTTTCAACCATGAAAAAAAGCTTTTCCTTTTTCTGGTATATCTCAAAAATTTAATGTTCTGCATGAGACCTTCACAAGAAATGTTTTAATTATTGAGAGATGAATCTTAAATGTTTAGCGAGATTTTTAGGTACTCTTCCTTTTGTACAAATGGATATTTGGACAGAGCTGGTTTGATTCATCACGCATAGCTAATTGTTGGACACTTAACCACTGAGTCTAAGCTAATAATTTAGCCTCCCTCTGTAGCACATCAAGATAGAAAGACATTGCTTTTAGAGAAAAGTTTATTTTCACTTCTCTAAATACATCGTTTTTGATAACAGCTTCTGGAAATGCCTTCCTCTCTCTCACTAGGCTAGAAGAAACACAGACCTAAATTAGTCAGTTCAGATTAGATGCCTGACAAGATGGCTGACAGTAGGTGGAGCTCTCCCAGAAAAACCAAAGCCAAGGTTTGTAAGTTATTTAATTCCAAGTAAAATCAATAGATGACAATAAAATGAAATAACCCATGATAGTTTATTAACAGAGTCCTGCCTAGAACAGCAATGAAAATACAAGGGTGCTTAGGGATGTGAAAATGGACCTCCTCAGGCCAGAACTGGCAATCTGATAGCCACATCATTTGCTCTGTAGACTTTGTAATAGAAATCATACAGATCTGTACGGGAAAAACAAAAATTATAGTATAGCTTTTTTTTCACCTGATTGGGAAAGAGATCTTCTGAAAGACTGTCAAAAGCTAAAGCTTTCTCCAGAAAATCATCTGAATTCATCATGTCATTTGAGCATACGATGTGTTTGAAGCGTACATGAAGGTCATTGTTTCTGCCTGAGTATGGACCACAGTGAGCTCCATTTGAATTAACCTTAATAATGTATTGTACTTCTGTACAGATAATAAAAGCAGTGCACAAAGATTTACTCAAAAGAAAGTTTGCTTATGGAAATATTAGATACTTTCTTACAGCAAGTAAACCAAATTTAGTTGATTAAACAGGAGAACCAAATACTACTATTTTCTTTCACTTGCTACAGAGAATCCACCATTTCTGCCTTTAGCTGTAGCAGTCCTGTTGCTGTAAGCTGTTAGTTTCTAACAGTTATTCAATCCTGTTCCCAGCTGAAGCAATTATTTCAGCATGGGAGCAAGACTGAACCCAGCTGCTTAAATTCCTTCAGTTCTCATTTGGTCTTAACACTCACAAATTTCCACTGTTGCAATGTAGAAGCATGCAACTGATTAAAATATTTTTGAGCTGGATCTTTGATAAGGACCTTGGCTCAAGGATATTCAAGCATAGTGTAAGGCATCCAGCCCAACAGGCCAGAAGTTAAACAAAGGAGTCAAACTAATTTTAATGAAAACTAACAAATCTTTTCAGATCCCAACCAAAGATACTAATTTAAAGGTCTGCTTTTGTGATAACTCACAGAACACACTGATCTTGTTCTGCTTTCTCAAAGACACTGAAAATAAAATTGCTTTTTCTCAGTTTAAGTATCGAATCACATTTTATGCTTAGTAGAAGCTAGAACTTGATCACAAGAGCTCATTTAATATAAAAGACATAAGAAAGAGGCATGAGCTTCTATACTCTAAAATGCTTTATAATACAGTTCAATTAAAAACATTAAGTTTTATGGGAAAAAGAAATTTCTTTATGCACAGGAGTAGGAGTGAGTAAAGATCACTGGACTCTCCATTTCTTCTTACAATGGCCCTAAAAATCATGCTTTTTGGTTATGCATACTTAAGGTGGGAAATCATATTTCTGACTGATAAGAAAGTAGAGGACTTGAAATTATTTCCAGACTTACTCAGAAAGAGGGATTTAGAGTAAAGAGACTAAGCATTAGCAAGGTCTGAGGGGTGTGATGGAGGGAAGGGCAGCTGGTATGGTTCTGTTAGAGTCCCAGAGTCTTGGGCATTTCAGCAGGCCCAGAAACCTTGTCCTTGATAGAAGGATATCACCAGCAAGTTCACATAAATCCACTGTCTGCCCTCCAGAGCACATCTACTGTGTGAGCCACATTTTGCAGAGCATAGCAAACACGAACAGTCCTGTGCAGCATCAATTCCTTTGAGTCCCTCGATTTCCTCCGCTGCAATTGCTGCATTTACAGCTGTACATTCTGGTATAGCAGTAAACATAACTGCTCGCATGCAGGCTTATAGAAATGACAATAGTCGTAGCACCAGGCAGGAATTCATGAAAAATACACAATAAAGTCAAGGAAATAAGCTAGACTGAAGACATGGAATTAAGGAATCACTATCACAGTGTCCCAAGAGGAACTCACAGAGGTGTTCCTGCTACTCATTTTCTGAAGTGGAAGGAACAAGACATTTCTAATCCCTCTATTGACTGCCATCTAGGGGCCCTAAGAATTTTATAGTGCATATCTTTTGTGCTATCAGCTGTATTACTTTGTGTGTAGGGAATATAGACAGGAAATTTTCCTTTTCTGTCACCTTAATGGTCATTGACCCAGCAGATGTCTGAGGCAGAAGCCTTGTAATTGTAAAGGTTACCCTAGATAATAAATTTAAAAAAAATAGAAACTGGAAGACTTATTTAGAATTTTCTCTTACTTTGCAACTAATAAAACTATAAAATAGATGTGATAAGTATCACCCATGACTTTATACAGTAAATTTGAACTACCAAGGCATTAACAGTCAAAGAAAAGGATGGATTTTCCTGAGCCCTGAACACTCTCAGCTTCCTCTGACATAGCCACAGTTTCTGGATAATTTCTACTCCAGAAAATAATTTCTTTTATTTTGATGTAGTTTTCATTCACTGGGCTTTGAAACACCTCAGCACTCATTCATCCAAAAAAAGAGGCTTGGCTGTCATTTTACACTTTTTACATTAATGACACCAAAATTTTTTTGAGAAGATGCTGGACTCTTTTGTAAAACAAGGAATATTACCACTTTTTTCTGAAGATAATTGTGTGCAAACTATCCCAGCTCACTGAGTTACTCCAGGAACAATTTCCCTAGTCATTAAAGTGGCAGTACTGTGCAGTTTTAGTCAAGAGCAGAGGAATTATTTTATTTTTTGTCTCCAGTGTGATATATATGTGTCCATTCACGCACTCGGGTATCGTGGATGTAGTTTCCTTTTCCTTAGGGAAAGGTCTGTCTTTCTGCCATGAACTATAAACTTCAAGTTATCAACAAATTAAAGAAGTTATATTTAAAAAATGGAACCTTAAAAACATCAGAATTGCCTTTTGTGTGCATTCAGAGGTTAAGTGTGCTTGAAACTGTACAATTATTTAGCCTTACAATGCTAAAATCCTTGTTATATCTAGTTATCTGACCTAGTTTTCTTTTCTATTTTTTTTTTTTGATGTTACACAGGATTTCGTTTTAATTGGTTGTTACATTGCAGTTCTACTGTGGCCACCCAGAGATCTTTGTAAATAACATGTTACAGAACAATGTTGCATTCATTTCAGTCAGTAAATGAAACTTTAATGGCGGTTGCTTATTTGTTTTGTTAGATTTTGAGGGAAAATTAAGTGGGAAAAAAGTGCAAAGAAAACAGTGATGGCTTTTTAAAGATCTCATTAAAAAATAAGCACCTTATATTCCACCTATCTCTGTGACATAGAAGGCAACGCATTTTAGGTGAAAGACTTACCTTGACTTCAAGTCCTTCCTTTCCTGGCTAATTAATGCTCCCAAACATGGGGTCCAAATATACAGAGAAAAAAATCAATCAAGACCTATACATGCCTCGAATATCACCATATTGATAAATAAATTTGGTGGGGGGGTAGGGGGGTGGTAATAGCTTGTTTTTCTCTTTTGGCTCTCTGCTTTGACCCAGGCAGAGAATGATGGAGGGAGAAGACAAAAATGGTACCGTCATCATTCCAGGAATTAGTGCAGCCCAGAAGATACTGAACTTAATTCTATTACTTTCCATCTTTTACTTCAAAGCCTGTAAAACCAATGGACCAATTCATGTAGTAAAGGGAAAATTTACTGTGAATGAAAATGACAAAATCTGGTGCTCAGAACTAAGTGAGTAGTTGTAAGTGAGGCTGTACAAGACAAAATGCACTGCTTGAAGCCTTTCTTAAGTGAGCTTTTAATGTACGTGCCAAGTGGTACAAAAAATTTTCAGTCTGAGAACATGGAATAAGGATTGTGAAACTTTAAGACACATTACAGTACAGGGATTCTGCACTAAAACTGTCTTATGCTGTGAATACATACACCAGAATAAAAAGATATCGGTCACTTTTTTTTAACAATTCCCAAGCAACTGCTGACTTTTTTGCTGTCTTAGATTATTGCCTAAAGTCAGCTATTTTCCCACAGCAGCCGCAACATAGACAAAGAGAAATCTTTCTGTATGGTATTAGAATGGAACGAAAAATGAGTATGCCCTATCAGGGTTACAGCTTGTTATATTGATTGAGGTGAGACACTGAAGTTTCCATCTATGATTTTCTACCTGCAAAATGAAACTAATTATACTTTTTAACAATATCCTGCTTGACTTTTCAATACTGAAACTATTTCATATTATGTATCTATCTGGCTGTGTGAAACTGCTACCAGGAGTACATAAACACATAAACACATAAACTATAATAAGTACAGTAATCTTAAAACAGTTTTCATATAAAGTTCATTCAGGATACCACCAAATGAAATTACAAAAATATGAGATTACTTGTGCTTCACTTTAAGGGCTAGAAGTACCTAAGACACATGGGTAGCTGTCACAACCATGCCTGCTCTCCCACACTAAATATGTCTTTGACCAAAATCATAATTCTTTTGACATGCCTTGTAAGCCACTCTGTGTGCATATATGTAGAAGGGAAGAATTACAAGTCGACACAAACTTCAGTCATTCAGACTAGGTGAAAAGGTAGTGCTCATTGTCTGGTGAGTTGGGCAAGCAACAAATAGCCCTTCCCTTGAGGACCTGCTGACAAGTTACACTATGTTTGCTTTTCTGCCCCATTTCACTTAAATAAAACTTTAAGCAGGTGATTTAGTTCCTTAAGAGAGTCTCAGAGAGAGAGATTATTCTGGCAGGTGGTCCTTGTTGCTAGCATGCTTGATTGGTACAGTAAACCTATTCACTTATATTCATGGATAACTTTCCAGTTTCACCCTCCCTAGAGTACTGCTCTTTCAAGCACCACTTTTACACCCTCTTATGTAGATGAAATTCAGGCTGGCTAGGGCTCCTTTTGCATTCTTGTGTTTAATTTTAACTATACAGTAAATATGTGGATAGAATTCTACTCAATAATGAAAGCAAATATTCCACTCTCAGCTGCCTTAAGTGTTCTTCAACATCAACAAAAGGCAGCAGATGGGCCTGTTTGCTTATTTTTTTTAAAGAGAGGGAGAAAGCAAAAGAGATTTTGTGATATTTTAGCCTGTGTTGTGTGGGGCATTGGGGTACCAATGTTCTGAGTAAAGATTGTCTCAGATTTCTGCACCACATAAACTGCTTGTTCTTGTTTAAGGCAGTATTTCCACACGTGGATTTTTTCTTTCCCAGGAGGAAATATTTCCAGATGATTCCTTGCACTGTTTCTCAGCCAATGTTTCATGTGTTTCAAGAAATGCCTTGTCTGTGGATTGCTAATCCCTCAAAGCCTCTGATACATTCTGTGTTTGCCAAAGCTGCTTGCTTGCTTTGGGTCAGTGGTCTCTTGCCCATAATTATAGTAAAAAAACCCCAATCTCTTTGAGACACCAACGTTTATCTTACCTCAATAGAGAAATAAAAGAGTTAAAACTCAAATATATGACTGAGTGCACTGGACTAAGTATGCTACCTAAAGGCTGTCAAAGCTTGGGGTCTACTCTGGACTCTGCTTCTTGTTTGCTGTGTTTTGATTTATGTAGTGATATTAACATTCACGTCTCCAGAATAAAGAAATTATTTGGGATTTACTTTCAGCTAAACTGTAGAACTGCAGTTCTGTTTGCTGATGTAGCAGATGCTTGGAGAAAAAACAAAATGCTATTACTCTGACAATGAAAATACCACTGGTATTTTGTTTTGATCCTAGATGTATTTAAATATAGAATAAAGATTTTTTCCTTATGTGCTCTGTTTTCTCCATCAAGTCCATTATCAAAGGTCAAAGGCTAAACAAACAGTGAAGGCAAAATAGTGGTATCTGTCTGCCTAAACCTAAATGTGTATTTAACTTACAGATAAATTTTAAAGTTTAAGGGAGTTAGACACCTAAACTCAGTCGTTATTCACCTATTGTCTTGCACCATCCCTTTTGCACAGAGTCTCCTTAACTATTATGTAGCTTTTCTGTCTGAAATTAAGCATATCTCACTTGATATGCTTAGATATGGTATACCTGTGGGAAACTGCAAATCAAAGCAAAATTCCCATGTGCTGAAGACAGTAAATGTGCTCTCATCTCTTTCTCTATAAAAATGTCACCCTCATATTCATTATCCTTTTTTTTCTTACTCACCTGTGAAAGATGGGAAGTCTTCTTCAGCATCCAGGGGCAGTCAGGAAGCCTCGAGCCTAGAGATTAAAAATAAAGAAGGAGAAATGGATAAAAATGAGGGCAGGGAGAGAAAAATTGTGAGATCTGGACCAAAAAAAAGTAATAAAAGAAGCCATTTATTTCATCTAAAATATTTATTTTTACCTTTTTTATTGATAACACACATTTTTGTAATGAAAACAAGGCTTTCTAGACTTTCCATTTTATTAAAAAAATACAGATAAGTTTCTCTGGGATGCATAATTTTGTATCTAAATGAAGGAATTTCATTTGAAATCAACTTCTACATTGCAAAGAATTTTTGCATAAAATTTTCTGTCAGTAATGAATCATAGGTACACAGTATCCTGCACTTTCTGCTCCCAGTTTTTTCCTGTGTGGTGAAATATTCATTGCCACTATTGTAGTTGATTTCTCAGGGGGTGACTTGTCCAGTGTCAGACAGGAGATATGAGGCAGAGCCAGAAAGAGCAGGCATTCTCCCAGTCCCACATTTTGCAAGTTTATTTTCTTCCCCCTGATTTTATTAACCTAATTTCTTTGGCAGTTCTCTCCTGGCTCAGCACCACCTTTAAATGAACAATCGTAACCTCAGAGATCTTTGCCAAAACTCCCACAAAAACTCCATAATTACTATTTCCAGCAGACAAAAAAACCCTATTTCCTGCTTAGCCAGAACTTAAAGCAGCATCTTGGTTGTCATGAGACAGACAAGACATCTGAAGAACAGGCTGTTCTCTGGTTGTCAGAGTAAGATGCTTGTGTTTGTGCCTTTCCTCCATTTCTCTTTATTTAGACCTCCTGTACGTACCCATCCAAGCAGAAGATGGAATAGTTATTTACCAGAAAATTGAAAGAAAAGCATGATGTTACCATAGGAAAATAGGGTTCAATGATTCCACTTAGAGCAGAGTATCAGAGAGAAACAGCGGTCACCAAGGCAAAATCCTCAGCTCTGGTGTGATCTTCTATAAGCTGTGACAAAGCTAGAAGTAATGGCTGTGTCAGTGGGGAGAGGGAGGAGGCCAGCACTTCTCACAGTAGCCTCCTAATGCATCACTGTCAAGCAGGCTGGAGAGAAAAAGAAGCAAATCCTCACTGTGAAATTGTTTCTCAGACTCTAGCAGTGGCAGCAGCAATGCAGTCTGCTGTTCGTGTAGAAAAGGTGTCAGCAGAGGGAACAAAGGTAACCCCGTGGAAACAATGGCTTGCTGAATCCGTTTAAACAATATCTGAGCAATGCTAGTAAAAAACCTGCACAGCATAAAGGTGGAGGAGAAGTATTTTAAGTGAGAGTGGAGGGGAGGTATGAGAGAGAGAGAGAAAGTAAGACAGTGCTTTGGAAAAGAAAACGCTTCAGCTAAATATTCCTGACTGATTGCAATGCACTGCTCAGCACATGCAGCAAGGCTGAGAGAAGCACGCATCAGGTAGGGTACCCATCTGTTGTTAGGGACCAGATCACACTCTACATAGTAAATGAGAAACTGTCAGAAGCTGAACAGTCTAAATTATAAAAATAATCAGCAGTAAGGGTACCATGAAAAATATTTTTGTTGGTCTTTGTTGGAATTGCCTGTTTGCAAAGCTCTGGGCCTGCCAAGCAAGGGAGAATGGGTAAAGTTAGTACCAGACCTGGGCTGTCCATAAAATATATGGAATAACAGGTCTATGGAGGCTTCTGTCTTCTTTAGGCAGAAAAAACACCTTCTTGACCTTCTTCATGGTCAGAAACATGGAGTTTCAGTGTCATAGAAAATGACAGAGTGGTCCAGCTTAAGCACATCTACGCAAAAAAATCTGTTTTCCCTAAATTATACAGGGCCTGTCTGTGGCTGTGCTGCCATGTTATCAGGATGCCGTCAGCAGCTCTGCCAGGCCGGCTGCTTGGGAGGGCACGTGAGCCTGGATGCAGGAAGCCCAAGGTCTGCATGCTACGTCCTGGCCACAGCAGGAACACACAGGAAAGTGGTCGAGAACGCAGCTTCCCTACTCAGTGGGGCTTCCCCCAGGCTGGTGGGAGGCGTGTCAGCAGAGATAACGGAGAGAGAAGCGATCTGCTGCTTGGATTCCAGAGAGCTCAATCTTCTGAAGATGCAGAAGCAGCAAGACAAAGAACCCGGAATTACAGGCATTTTTACACTGGAACATAGGGAAGCGGGGTGAGGGGTACAATCCAATAGAGAAAGGGAACATGGGAGGGATCAACAGGGAAACAGCCAGTGAGGATGGAACAGGGGACGGATTACAGACAACCAATGGGGAACTGAGGGAATGGCTGCAGGGGGGCTGTGGGAGCTTGCAATTCACGATGCAACACGTATCTGCCTTGTAAGTAACAATTTAGAAATGAGGGCTTGCTTTGAACCTGCTCCATCTCATTTTTATCCAAAAATTCGGACTCTAAAAAAAAAGAAGGGCATGTTTCAATGTGGTTTTCTGTGCATATTAAGTGGACTAGCTCTTAATGAAGTGCTAGTCCATATTAAGTGACTAGAACTTGAAATGAACAAGGCAGAGTGTTTAGTCCATCTCAGCATTTCTGTGCTATGTAAAAGGATCATTCACTCACAACACTGCAGGTTTTAATTTAAGTTTATAGTTTATTACTATTTACCACTACTCAGTCACCACAATTTTGATATATACAAATAAAGGCAAGCACATAATACATTGGCTTCAAATAGAATCACTAATGGTATGCAATTTTTACTGCCCCTTGTTTAATACTGGCATCCAGTAAATAAATATTGCTAATAATAAAAGTAGAACTGTAATTGAAATAAATCTTGTTCCCACTGAAGTGTAAATGATGCATTTATATGAAGACTATGCTGTCCTACAGGACAAATTTTTATATACAGTAGGCTGGAGAGTAAGAGTGTAAGCTCCATGGGGGAAAAGTGGCAGGATGTCAGCAAATTTTTAAAATTATGGAAATGTAAAATTTGGCCAGAATTCACTATTAATATATTTATTGTGCTAGTGTTTCTTTAAATATTCTTTCCTTTTATGCCTCACATCTACATGCCCAGCCCACGTGTGTAATCATGCTGGTTTTGTTACTTTTTATTTCTTGTGGTTGGAAGAATCTGAGAGATAAGTTCATGAAAGCTCCTGATTGCTATTTCAACAAATTAGTATTGGTTCTAAAGCAAAGCTTTCATTATGTTCAATTACTTTCATAAACATGAGGAATCTATTCCAAATCAAACACCACATCGAGATTTAAAAACCTGTGCTTATAAACTTAATTTCTTCCATCAGTTTGTAAGCTGACTCTGATAGACTCTCATAACTAAATATGAGAGTCAGCTGACTAGGAGAATTCTGCTATTGCCTTTGTAAGACAGTTATTAATTTGTTTTGCTGGGTGTCTACTGGTTACTGCTAGTTATCATCCCTATTGGAGTAACACTTTAAATTTTGGCTGGGTTACTCATTCTGCCAAATAACTGTAACTGACATTAATGAGCTTTATATACCTTTATGTACACTTCATATACCTGAAATAATCAAGATGTAACTATACTTCATATGTTTGCAATTATACAGTGTTATTATCAAGAACAGAAATTATCTTCCCAAAAAAGAAACTAAAGAGCAAAACTCTTTTTGCTTTATAAGCCTGAAAAGAGAATAACCATGAACATGAATTAAATGTAAAGCAATAATAAGTTTTAATATGACACTTAGCATTGTTCTAAAAAATATAATCATGAACCCTTTAATAATTTAAGCTATCTTCTACCTAGTTGGAGGTGAATTAAATGAAAGAAAAAGTAGAAGTATATTTCAAATGTAATAATTTTACATGTTGTGAGCTAAAATAATTATATTTTCATCATGACTATAAAGGGGAAGCTTTTTTTTCCATTTTATTTTGTACAGTTGAAGATTTGGGGAGTGACTAAGGTCTTATACATTCATTCATGTAGTCTTTATTGTATAATTCTAAAAGTAAAATAAAAATATGCTTAACAGGCACAGTTTGACTGTGAGTTAAAAATATTTTCCTTCAAAATATTAAGAATTGTATAAGTACACCTGGCTTAGAAATATTTATTTAATAGCATGTTCTGGGGCTGAAGGACTGGAAAAGTAGCATGTGATAAAATTTCAGTTTCCATGGTAACCTTGATTGTTTTTCATAGCAAGGTGCTGAGACATAAAACATGACTTGATTGGCAGCTGCCCTAAGGCATAAACTCCTGTAACGTAACTAAAGTGCAGTTTTGTTTATTAATATTAGGCAACAAGCTACTTTTTTCTTTGCTGCTGATTCTACCACTAGATTTTCAATGTCTAGAATTTTGTAATACACTCTAAACCAAATAATAAGCCCTTATAAAGCAAATATAAGGACTCCCCTGAGATGTAAAAGGTAGAAATGTTACTGCTTTTGGCCTGTGTTTGCAAAGATTTAGAGAAACGAGAGGCTTGCTATTCTCTGTTAGCAATTAATTGTTTTTGTGCTCAAGGTTCCCCAGCTTCAACATCTTTAGACACAGGACTAAATTTCTCTCTGTTTTCCAGAATAACAATAACTTACACTCATCACTTCTTGTTAGTCACTCTCTCTTTTCTCTTTGATCCAAATCTCTGTTGTCCATATGGTGCTGCTTGATTACAATTTCTTCCCTAGGAACATTCACATCGGAGACAAGTCAGCTGTTTTATTAATTGCAGTTCCAACATCACATGGCTAAGTACTCTCTGTTTTCTCTGCCTGGGTATTTGACAACAAGGTATGTGGTGGAAATGGTATCTACCCTGAAAATAAATGACACAGGAGCCACCAGTGAAAAAGTTTGAGATAGATGCGTTTTATTTGTGCTTCCTCGGGCTGCTATGATTACGAGAGTAGACATTTCAAGCCTCACCCAGTAGTGCTGTTGAAGTGGGATTCTTGTAATTCTTACATGTCTTTTGCTAAATAGCTTATACCCTTAAAATCAGGAAGTCCTGTTTTTTGCTGAACATAAAAGAAAAAGGAAGGAAGAGGGAAGGAGCTGTCCCTCAGCTGCTCCTCAGAAGGTGCTGGATCCTTCTTTGGACACAAGGTCAGCTCTTCTCAAAAAGTGAGACAGAGGTCCTATTCCTCTTTTTAACTTCAGCTTCAGCCTAAAAGAACTTAGTGAGGTGATGTTGATTTCTAAACCTGTGCTCTCTGCTCCTCCACTGGACTCCTCAGTGATGGCTACGCATCAGTTTCCTGCTTCAGATTTCCTGTCAGAACTAAAGGTTGACTTGAAGCTTGCTTTGGTACCAGTACTCCAGAGAGGCTGACAGGCAAATTGCAGTTCAGGCAGCTCAGACATACTCTTCTGTACATGTGCAGTCATACCTCAAACTTATTTCTGCTTCTGCTACTCTAAGCCTACCTCTGTGACTGCACAATGAAGGCAGTTTTTATTACTTTCTCTACTATTTCTCTCATGTAAGAGAGAACCCGAATAATAATGTTTCCTTCTTTATTCTCAGGTTACTTTATAGCTATAGCTTCATGCATTCAAAACTCTTTTAAATCAGAAGGACAGCTTTTCTACCTGACTTAATGACATCATACACTGAGTTAAGAAACTGTGATATGAGATCTACACCATCTTGCACTGCTTAATAGAGTGTCATAAAATCATCCTGGTGAGAGCGCTTCTCCAGTTAAGTTTCACTGCTTACTTTATTATATCACTAACCTGAACAGGTCCACTCCTGCAGAGTCATTGCATAAACTCTCCAGATGAAGGATCCTGGAATGAAACTTCAGAGCTGAATACATCCAGCATAATCTTTCTGTCCTTTCCACACTTTGCTTGGCTTTTCTTAACAAAGTCAGCTACAGCTATAGTTCACAACTCCTGTGCCATTTTATGATCACTGGGAGAATAATGTTTTTTTCGTTGATACCACCCAAACTTAAAGAAAATCTATGCAATACTCAGTAAATATAATCCTGAGTAAAGAAAAGCCAATAAAATGGTAATAGGGAAAAATATACCAAATACTGAGAGTAAGGAAGAGAGGTCAAAAGAAAAATAACATGAGTTAAAAGATATTAAAATACTATTTTCAAGGCAATGTTCACTCTTTAGCATTCAGTCTCTTCAGAGTCATCAGTGTAGAGACCATATCAACAGATTAGCTGATATACTGTCATCATATTTACTATAGATAAGAGTGCTCTTTTACTCTGTGTTGGTGTACGACCAAAAGGTTTATGATACACACATCAGGGTAGAGCTGAAAAAGATGACATGGTAGTTCAGGACCAGACAGGCCGGTGTATATTGCTCTATGAGGAAAGAGTTTCTCCCCCTTCTGTTTACCACTGTTAGACTATTCCTAGTAATGGCGATAGTTTTCAGATTGTTCTTTTGCTGGAGAGTGTCAGGGTAAGGGACATTCCATCAATCATTAGAAATTTACATTTGATATCATGAAGCAAGTTGTTAGGCAAGTTCATTGTTACTATATGTCTGGGACCAGAAAAATCACAGGTTTATACCTTCTGCATAAGGAATATGTTCCAATTTAACGTCTGTGCTGAGTGGCAAAAGAATTTCAGGTTGTGCTGTGATCTGGGCATGCTGTTCCAGATCAATTTCCCTTGTTTGATAGAAGAGAAATGCAGATCTGGGGGGCACTCCAGGTGAACAATGATCATGCCCTTGTGTAGGTTATAACAATGGCACTTCAAATAGTCCCTTCGAGCAGTTTCTGAATTTTCATCATGTGACTGAAATTGTGCATTTCAATACTTTCTTGATTCACAAGAGATTAAGTCTTCAGTAATTGTAATATTCACCAATGTACTTGGTTCACAGAAACCTCCTTTTTTATTGAAATCTTGACATCTGTATATCCTTCAGAGTGATTAGAAATGACCCTTTTCTTCTCTATAGAACAGAAAGTTCTGGCTCTGTAGGTCTTCTTCATAGGGTTTACATATGTGAGTACATGCCATAGCTGTGATCTTGAAATTTCTGATTTGAGAGCCAAATATAGAAATATTTGAAGAATTACACTGACCAACTTCAGAAAAAAAAAAAACCAAACCCAAAATAGAGGATGAATTGTAGAAAGTGTCATCAGTGTGCTCTGTCTATCGACAAATGCAAAAACAATACAACAAAACTTTAGCTGATCAGTGTATTGGTTTATTACTGATGAATAGTTTCACTCCTTGCTAAGCACTATGGAAATTCTTATTCCTAATAATAATAAATTACAGCAGCTGAGAGTTGTTAGCTATCTGGGAAGTATCTCTGTCCATGCTTTCTGAATAAAATTTATCCTGCAATTAGTCTGTCAAAGGGCGGGACCACGTGCTTCTATGACATCTGTGGTTAATAATGTGCAGAGGATTGCTCTTACACATCAGTTTTTGTCAGCATAGTATACTATATAGATGTATATATGTATATACACACACTACATGTCTGTCAGAAGTTTGTCTGTGTCTGTCAGTCTGTGTGTGTATGTATGTAATGTATCTACACCTTTTAGAGCAGTGGACTGTCAAGATGTGTAACATTTCCAAAGTTCCAGTGGCTTAACATGTTCCCTTCAGACAAGACCATTCTGAAGAAATTGACTGTGAAATAAAGAAACACAAAGTTACACTTTATTCCTGAAAGAAGTTATAGACTGGGGAAAAAATGGTGATTACAGTCTCAGTGTTCTCATCACCCACAGGAACACTGGTCTCAGCTCTTTGTGTTTTGCACTTTACACCAGACAATTCTTCTAGGTGTCTCCACTGACTGTTGTATCATGGTCTTTTGAGCTTTCCAAACAGAAAATGGAGTCTTTTCCCACTTTCACTTTTCCATGGGGGAATGTCCATACTACAGCTCCAGCAACTCCATATCCTGAACAGAGCCATTCAAACCTAATGGTCCTTTCAATGGCAAAGTATTGTTTCATTAAACTTCAGTCAGGAAATATAGATGGTCTCTGTGGGCTCAGTCATAGTTGCTCAGACACAAGCTGCTCACCAGGTGCCCTTTCAACAAGTTTAGGAAGTTAACACAAGGCTCACATCCAAGTAATGACCTCATACAAATTAATCGGCCTGGGGAAAATTGATACATACTTTTTTTCAAAATTCTTTCTCAATCTTCAAATCATTATTTTCTCAGACTGAGTGTGATTGACTATTTTTAAGTTAAGAAACAAAGAAACAAAATGAACAAAAGAAAAAAGCTAAATCCAGAACTGCACCTGTCTTATAGAATCATAGGATATTTTATTATAGAAGAGACCTTTAGAGATCATCTACAAGCTAGGTGACCTTCTGTTCTAAGGAAGGGTAGCTTCAAAGTTATGTCTTGCTCAGGACCATTTCCACTTGAGTTTTGATTATTTCCAAAGACAAAGGCTCTGGAGCCTGTACAGGAAGCTCTTGTTATTTTTTTTTCATTCCATGCAATCGGAATTTGCATCACAAAAACTTGTGCCCAAACCCCTCCAATCCCTTTATTGAGTACCTGCAAATAGTCTGGCTGATTTTTTTTTTTCTGTAATCTTCCATTAAATACTTGAAGACTGTAATTAGATCCACCTCTTTGGTATTTTCTTCTTCCAGCTAAACAAATGGAGCTCCCTTAGTCTCTGCCCATATGTTATGTGGTCCAGCCCCCATCATCTTCCTTTATTCACATTTTCTTCAGAAATCTGCCCCATTAAAAAAAAAAAAAAATCTTTCTTCTTGTTTTCATCAATATTTTTCTGGTCATGTAAGCTTAAGATGTTTCTCATCCAGCTGTTTGATTCAATTTGCTTGATTGCAAGAGTGCTTTCACATATAAGACTCACCAGTCCACCTTTTTTTTTTTTTAATTCTTCTTTCCTTAGCACACATAAAATATTTTAAATCCAGTTCCTTCCCTCCCTGAAAAATCCAATGGCAAAAGACATAGAGCCTTTTTCTCATTATTGAGTTGCTGTTTATTTATACAATAGAAGCTGTATAGCATTTGGGTAAAGTGACAAAGCTACATGATATTAATATTAGGCTGCTCAGCGAGCCGTGGAACTGGCTGTAGTCCATCAGCCAGCTAATTAATGAAAAAAATATGAGAAGTAGAGAGCACTTATTTCTGATATTGCAAAAGGAAAATAAAAAGGAAGGCAACTTTTTTAAAAAAACACAAAACCCCTTAACATAAATTGCTTTTGTATCACAGGCAGTGTATACTACAACACACACTGAGGGTTGAATTATCCCAAGTTACTTACACAGAAATACTGTGTAAAATGGAAAGCTATGAAAAAAAATTATGATGAGATCCTTTCCTGCTATGCAAGTTTGATATACTTTCTTCTTCCCCATATTAGATGTGAATCTGCTTTCTACACATGTTGTATTGTCCTAGATCTAAAATAATCCCAGAAGAGTTTCAAAGACCTGAAGCCATCCTCACCAAAAATGGCTTGGACTTTTGGCTCCTCTCATACTTTTTCTTTTGAACAGAACTGACTCTCTTAGTTGCAGAAATCAGAGAAATTGACAGCTGTTTTCTCTTTTTCAGAAAAAAATATAAAAGCTAGATATTAAGTTCATCTTCCGGACCCATCACACATGATAACATTTCCAGGTGTTTCCCCACAGAGCAGACTGAAATCATTCCTCTTCCATGTGTCTTCAGGCTACAAAGCAGTCACCTCTATATTGTGTAAAAAAAAGAGAAATTTCATTGCCTCACAGGAAGGCAAAATAATAATGTGGAAGCGACCTTACATATTATTAACTAAGATAGATGACGTAAACAGGATGTAGGTAGCAGATGAACAAGAGTTATTTCTTTCATTAAGCAATTAAAAAAGACAAAATAACTCATGAGATATTTATTTCTTAAAAAGAAAAAAAAATGAATTTTGTTTAAAATATTTTGTTGTTTTTCTAAATAGAATGAGTAGAACAAGATATTTCGTTTGCTTCTATTATAGGTTTTTTTTCTGTTCATCTTTAAATTGTTATGTAAGTAGAAAAAAGTAAAGACAGACATTATGGTTTATTAGGCAAAAGGTTTTTAAGGGAAAAGTCATTTTAATGACATATTTTTCTATGAAGACATGAGATACCTTAGCTTAGCTGGTATCCCATTATGGTCCAACCTGAGAGAAAGCCAGGTTCAGGTCCTTGCTTCACCTGACTCATTTTGCAGCTCTGTGGATATCACCCGATCACTAAGAGTCTCACTGTGATTTTGCCTGGATGTGTGTAAACACGCAGAGGTAAATCATAGAGTCAGAAAGCTCTGTATCCAAAAAGTCTAGCATACAGGAGTTATCAAACACTGTCATTCAGGCATAAATATCTCAGTCTACAATGTCATGGTATATCTTTTATGCATTAAATTTGCACTAATGTATTAGCAACATGTTGTTATTAATTAATCAATAAATTCAGTTTTTGTTAATGTCATGATCTGGAATTATACAGCTTGAAGCTCAAGTCTATTTCTTGAATAAATTTCACAGCAGTATAGAGTAGACTTGGAGAAAGAAGGAGGACATGCAGTACTTCCATTGTTTTCATTTGTCTTTAAAGTGCCTTGCTTTCAGGGCAAGATGAGCCAAATATTAATTAGCTAAATATTAACAAAAGTCTCCAATTGTTTTGTACTTTATTTTCTACTAGACATCTTCCAGTCGTCATTCAGAGCTTTCATTCTTGGAAAGTGAAAGGAAGTACAACAGAAAGAAAACACAAGCACAGAGCATTTCCTTCTACACGGCAAGTCCATATTTTTCAGCACATGAAGATTTTATAAGAAATTAATACAGACTAAAAACCAATCTTTAAAAAGATCTCAGCTTTGACTAAGATCTCTTTCTAAGCATGTTGATTATATTCTGACTTGTACATCCAGATTCTCTAAAGACATCCTCACCAGCTTGATGGAGTCTTTAGATAGCCTACCGAATGAATTGAGTAATATAATTTTCTTATTATTTTCAATTTAATAATATTCAGCTTACAGATGGTCCCATAGCAAAAAGGAGTAGTTAAAACACAAAACCAACTCATGTTTCTGAGAATTGAAAGAGCCTGACATTTTTCTTTTTAAGTAAATATCATATTTTAATTTCTGCAGCCCCAAGGTAACCGTAAAGTCATGCACTGACAGCTCATGCAGATTTTATGAGGCTGTTTACTCTGTTGTTCATGAAAAAAGTTTGTTTAGCAACTGCTGCTGCTCCTGATGCTCAGATCACCTGTAAGAAAGCATCTTCCTAAATGAGGAAAAAAGTACTTAATATTTTACCTGCAATGAAAAACCAAAGAAAAATATCTGAGTATAGAGTCAAAATGAGGAGTTGTTAAGAATATGGAGGTGGCTCAAGTATTAGTTTTGTTGCCTGGCTGCGCTATTCACCTCCCATTTTTAGTGTTATTTTTATTCCATTTAAGAGAAGCTGTGGTTACCCCATCGATGGAAGTGTTCAAGGCCAGTTTAGATGTGGCATTGAACCTAGTCTAGTGGAAAGTGTCCCTGGTCATGACAGGAGAGATGGAACTAGATGACCTTTAACAACTCTTCCAACCCAAAGCATTCTATGATTCTGTAAATGGGGACATTTTCCTTGACAGCAAAGATGGACTATGGATAACTAATATCTTTCATTTTCTGATTTCTCTAGTTTTAACATGAGATTAAATATGGTTTCAAGGTCTTTTTTATTACTTTTCCAGGTTTTCAGAGCTTCCTGCAGTTTATGATGTAGGCCTTACAATGTAGCACAAGGTAATGAAACCACTGAGTATATGTATTTTAATTAATATTGTGTTTTAGGCATTTATGTTAGTATGAGGATTCATTTCTAGGCAGTTTGTGTGTCACCCAGTGGATTTTATGAATGATATAGGCTAACTCAAACCTACAATGTAATTTGCACTCTGGCAATCAGTGATACCAATAATATTTTTGAAGATGTGAAATATAATTTTTAACAAACAAGTATTTTTAGAAAGCATGTGGATGCTGCAGCAGCAAACAGCTAGTAATAACCTGAAATTCTATACTGAGATACTTAGATGCCTAATGTAATGGGACTGTCCCATTTTAAAAGGATTTGAAACAGGTAATTTTAAATTTCCTTATATGCTTTTCAAACTAAGATTTGGTGTCCAATGTTTTATACAAATGGTACTATCTATTCCAGTTGTATCTGATTTTTTGTCCTAGCTGCTTCTATATTCCGCAATTTAATGGCAGATAACTCTATTTCTACTTAACAGAATAAGTACTGTCCATACCTTTCTACTTGAAAAAACACATCTTCAGCTTTCCTAATCACCTGAAACCACAGTCACTTCTAGATAGCAAGCTGAAATATTACAATGGGGGACATTTTCTAAGGCATAATACCCTCAATTACATACAATTTAGAGTCAATTGGAATTTGAAGCCTTTCTGCTTATGTATATGTTTGGCATTATTAACTCACATCCTTTTCTATTTAATCCCATGATGATCAATTAACCAGGAAGGATGTGGTAGACCCCAACTGTATGGAGCAAAGGACACATTGTCCTTGCAATATGAGACCCAAATAAAGTACTATGTACATGGATTAATAGATTTTACCTTTAGTTATTCTACCATCCTGGCCACGATTCAGAAATGTATAGAAGCACATGCTGGGATTTATGCTCATTTCTTTCGTATTAAAGCCAATGAAGCATAAGCAAATTCTTAAATAAGGTCAAAGAGACGTCAATGTAAGAGACTTTACTTTGTGAATTACTCTTTCAAAAATAGAAGAAAGAAAGAAATTTGCCAAACTTCAGTAACTGATTTGTCTCAAAGTTTAGAACTCCACCTCTTAGACAGCCTGGAAAGAAAGAATTATTCTCAATTAGTAATGAAGAAACCAATCCATATTTTTACTATTATATAATAGACTGAATAGAAGAAATGAAAACTTTGGAAGTATCAAAGCATTTAAAACCATTCTCTTCCTCAGTTTAAGTCAAGCTTCTGTACTTATGTCAATTAAATATTTATTTAATTAAATTATATATTATTGCTTTAAAAATAATGAAAGCATGGAGATTCTGAAGAAGTGACTTGTTAATCTTTCAAAAAAACCCAAAGTCCTTCTTGCAACTAATTATTACCTTTTGTGAAATCCACAATCATTATTAAAAAGCCAGAGGTCTGGGATTTCTTTGTTGTTCCATTAACTTGAAAGGAAATTATATATTATTGTTCATTTGTGACTTCCCAGAGAATAATCACACTGGGATGGGAAGGAGGGCATTGTGCTGCAGTAGTTGCAGGCATAAAGTATGGTAGATTTCGTCTCTGAAAAAAAAAAAGGATGCCTTAAAAAAACCATTTTTTAAAAGCTCTACTTTTAAAAGGCGTTAAAGATTTTGTACTGTGCTATAAATGGACATGTGTTCTATAAGCTGTACCTCAACAAGATGACATTGGTTGTCATGTCAAATCTCAACAGGCCACCTTTACTCATGTTCTGCTAAGTTAAGAAATGCCACTGCAGCAAAATGAAATATAACCTTTAATATTTCTTCTTTGGTCTGGGCTTCAGTGAAATGCAAGAGAAATGTAAGAAATCCTTCCCTCTCAGTGGATTTGGTTTAAGCCAGCCTCTCTCCTTTAGAGCTATTGTCATCTGGGAGTTCTTCCAAGAAGAAAGAGAGGTTATTTTGTGTTCCCATTTCAGTCTTTGTCAGAAGATAAAATTAGATTAATATATATGCCTGTCTATTTTGTTACTGCAGAAAGCTGGTGCAAGTCTTGCATTTTATTTAAGGTTCCTGGCTCAGATACAAATATCCATACGTTTTGTATGGATTATGCAATGGAGCTTCACTGCTCTTCAGAGGTATGGCTTTAGGACTGATAGAACTCAACAGCTATCTGTCCCTACCAGGAGTCTCTCAGCTTGAAGTACCGCTAGAATTTCTGCAGAACTCTTAGTTATATTTCAGGAAATACAGATATCCCAATTTGGCTCACAGATCACTTGAAACTGTGCAGAGAAGAAGTTCATAAACTTAATTTTCCTGTTTCCTTGCCATCACCTCTATTTAGCATAACAGTATGCTAAGCACTGTTATTTTTCTTTTCATAGAAGATATTCTGAGTTTAAAAATGGAAATTAAAAGGGACAATCTCTGCTAAAAAGCCTTCATCCTGCTTGGTCTGCCTATCTTATTTTTCTTTCCCTTCTCAAGGGTACAGTAGTTCTGTTGCACTACTTGAATGAAATTTCCATTAATGACAAGCAAAAATATGTTAATGATGACTGTGGGATAGAACCTGGCTAGAGGCATATGGCCCTCACGATGACTCTGAAATGCTGCTTTGCCAAGAAAAAGCTATGTCTCCCCAAAACGTTTGCTTTTAAGCCTCATGAGTTGCAAATGACTGGTTTTCTCAGATCAGTTTGTAAGGACTACAGAAATCAAGGAGAAGTTACAGAACTGGTCAAGAAATATTTTCCCTATTTTTTTTTTATCGTTTACTTCTGTTTTGTCTTCAAGAATGTCTTTCACAAAAAATGGGATTTTGTTGTCACAAAGAAGTTACCCTGTTCATTGAAGATTAGGTGGTTCCTGTTAATATTCTTCATTCACTAAATACCTGCAAAAAATATTTTCCCTGACAAGGAAATCCTAACAGGGTGTCCTGTTCCAGATGTGATTGGTAGAATGAACTGCAGGAGCTGTATCACCCTCTGCACGACTCGTCTCTCACAGCAGGTATATCCATATGTAACATAGTGGCTCTGGTTGCTCAACGTGTTTTGAAAGATATCATGTACATTAAAAACTGGACAGTTTGGCTCTTTCAGGAGGAATTAAACTGATTAATTTTTATTTTTCAACCTTTCCTTCCCAATTTTTTCTTTCGCCCCGCAGGTGTTTATAAATAGCATCCACAATCCACATGGCATGAATTGCAAACGTAATCATCAGCACGAATAAAGGTTAAGAGGCTCAGAAGTGTTGGGATCTGCTACTTTGGCAAACAAACGCTGAATTGTTCAGGGGACAGGAACCACAGCAAAAGATTTTGTTGCACTGTGAGAAAGTGCTCATCAATCTTTAAACCAATGGTAATACCTTTGTATTAAAGGTATTTAAGAATTAAAGAAGCCAGAAGACTTTTGGTAGTGTATAAATCCTGACAATACTGAATCAGAGAGGCTCCTCTGTTCACCTTGTCATTTCATATACCTAATTCTTCATTTCAGCAGCTACTTACAGATTGGCATTTGAGATTTAATTGATACCTAGTGTGCTGCTAGAATGTAATGCCTCCCTTAGTAAAATTTATTCTTTATTGTACTCAGGAGAAACATTTTTGTAATTTATTGGACACTTCTGCGAAGTGAAAACATTATAATTGTCACAGAAAAGACACATACAAACATGTTTCCTTTTACTTAATTTACTGTTGCAATGAACAGACATCTCAATACCTTTGCAACAGAGTAAGACTCTGCAAAGGAAGAAATAATATTTTAAAGACAATATAAATCAATGTCACTCTGCTGATGTTAATGCATTCCCATAAATCTACATGAGCTAAGAATCTGTCCCACAAACCGTCTGTCACTACTGATACCTTGACTATCCAGTGAATGACTGACACTGAATGTCCAGTTAGCTTCAAGTGATATTTGAAGACACCAATTCATTTTTTCAGACCTAAAATACACTTAAACAGAGACAGAATTGTAATGACCCAGAAAGAATTTTCCTTTTTAATAATCCAGAAATTTCATTGTGATAAATACCTGACTCAAAATCAAGGCACAGAACATGACTCAGGAGATGAAATTAGTTCATACAATATAAGGATGCTTTTATCACAAGTTTTCACACAATTTGTTTAGATTATTTCAAAGAATTGTACTTAGTTGTATTCCAAAATAAGATAATAAAGGTCATAAATGTAACATAATATGTAAGTCCCATATCTCTTAAAATTGCCTACTGGATAATTTTTCCCTTTTAAGATGAAATTAATATTTTGCTCAAAATTCAATATGAATCTGAAACTAAAAAATAATTTTTGCTGTAAAAACTTTTGGTTTTTTGTATTTTGTAATGCGTGCTAGAGAATGTTTTTCAAATAATTCATTTTTGCAACATTTGCGCATGAAACTTAAGATCGGAGTTGCTTTTTAGAAACAAATTCTAAAACTTAGAAATCAAATGCAGACTTATTTTTTTTCTTTTTTGACGCAAAATATTAATACTATTTAATGCAATAATTTTTATATAAATATATGAATTATTTTAATTCTATTAATTAAAATTATGAAAACTCTTAACAATCAGAGAAGTTGTAATTTGAAAAATAATCTTTATTTTTTTTTATCCTTTTTTTTCTTTTTTCCTTCTTTTTCCCTTGTCCAGCGTAATAGATTGAAATTTGGTTTTCTTGAATTCCCCTTCAATTCAAACAAATCTCAATCAATTCTACATTAAAACAAAGCTGTTAAAGAAATAACAGCTCTTCAATGACACAATATTGATAAAATACAGCCAAAATTGATTCTCAATTTATGATCTAGTGATAGTGTGGGAATGTCATTTATATCATTATTTGTCTCATAAAAATATGCTAGAACCTTTAATTTCTTCCTTCTCCAAGAGAAATAACACTTAGGAAAAAACATATTTGCATGTGCAGGAATGTTTGTGATTCTGGTGACTTTCTCTCTGGAGCTTGGGAATTGGAACACATAGAAAACTCTAGAAAGGGGCTTGAAGACTTTTGATGTAACACTGTACTCAGTTCACATTGGCCAAAACTTTTGGTAGCATATTTCATCTTTTCTACTTGTGTTTCTTGAAGTAGCAGGTGTATGTGGGGAGCACTGGATGTTGTGTTGCAAGAATTCAATGAACAGAACAACAGAAAGAACATTGTTTTGTGGGCCATGGAGTAACTGAAACCTTCCTCTTACACAAGAAGATGCTGCCAGTAGTATAAAAGAGTTTGAAAATTATTGTGAATTTGCAGATCATATTGTAGCCTAGTTTTAGATCTGTTTGCCCACTGGCCTTCATGAGGATATTAAACTCCTTCAGAGGTGTGTTCTTCCGACTACTAAAGCACACAGCAATTTATGTGTTATTTTTAGTTCAGATAACTCCAATTCATGAAAGTCGATACGTAAGCAAGTATGTTGTTTTTACTGTCATGGGTCAATATTCTGTTCTCATCAGTGGCACCAAAAACTAAAAAATCAGGGCAGGAATTTGAAAACTGGATATAGGTCAGTGCAGATGCAGGGGCATCTTGTACATTGCTCATGCATATGATTGCTGTCTCAGAGCAATTAGAGATCTGATGTTCAGGATGCCACAGGTATTACACTGACTGTCAGTGGATAAATAGCTAAGACAAATGCAATGATGGACAATGATAAAGTAATGCTTCTGGTTATACATGATGGTCCATGAACACCTCAGTTGGACAGACTGCATGAATTGTACTTTGAAGAAAAATGGAAGTTAACTTTGTGTCACTCACTTCCAAAATTCATTTTGGAGCATCTCACCCTGGTGCTGGTGCCGTAAAAGATGACTCAGGCTGTCTCACAGTGTGGCACTTCCAGAAGTCAGTAGTATTGCAACACAGTAAGTATAACTGGAGGGCTCACTGATCCATTAAGCAGGAGCAAAGCAGCAAAGAAATGAGTCAAAGAGCATAGTTAAGGGAATGGCTGTTCATAAGGTGTTTTCAGTAATATCTGGACCACAACAAATCTGATTATTTTGCTGATTCAGTCATGCTTGACATGCTATGAACTCAGCAAACAGCAGTTGTTCCCCTCCACCACTTGCTTTCAGAAACACTGTGCTTAACCAACCTGATTGCACAATGATTAAAAGGTCATCAAATCTACTGAAGAGTCTGAGTTGTGCAAATAGACAGGGAGAAAAGAAGGAAAACAGGCAGAAACAGAAAATTGTCTACAATCAGCATAAATGGAGAAACAGACCATAAGTAGAGACTGAAGGAGATAATGCAATTTTCTGCCAGCTAACATTCCAGGAGAGAAACCACTAGCCCCAAAGTCTGTCCTTGGAGACAAAACACAATGATGGAAAAGAAGTTGCTTGTAGTTAGGGAACTGAAGGAAAGATGGTGATGCAGCAAAATAATACGAGACATTAGAAATCTTAGGAATTTCTTACAAAAATAAGAAAGTTGAAAAATAGGAGGAACCAGGGTTCCTTTGTTACTTACACTTTACATAATAAAATTTGGTTCAAACTACAGATTTCAGAAAAAAAACCAAAATAAAGCAAGTTGTGATTGTTCTAAGTGAGCTGGATTATTTCAATCTTCTATAACGGCAGTGAAAAATCAAGAGCTTCAGTCTTCAGGACAAGCGCATGCATATACATACCCAGGGGATTACAATGTAGGGATTACAAAGTAAAAGATCGCAATGCAATTAAATAAACATGCTTACTTCAATCACTCTTCCAAATTGAAATTGAAGAGTTTCTTAGCTTGGGATTTATTATATTTGTTTGTTTTTTAAGTCAGGCGACATGCATTTATTTTGGCATGTTGATATCAATAGTGAGTCTCTTTTGCCATAAAAACTGTCTCTTAATTTTTCTTTTTAAAAGTTCACGAGGTGTTGGGACTGGAAAAATAGGTGAAGTCCAGGATCATCTGGAAGGTTCCCATCCAGTTAACAAAGACCATTTAAACACCATTTCTTTACACATAACGTTTGCTAATACACAAGTAAATCAGTTATAAATATTACTTGTCTGTGAAAAATGTCAGTGTGCCCCAGTGTGTTCCAAAGAAGTTGTGGGCAGGAGCAGACAAAGTGACAAATCTAAAATGTTCACCTCTCAGTGAGGCTGATGGATGTTTCTGTTGCTTACAACTGAGTCATGCAGTCGAGGCATTCTGCTTTGGTTGGTCCACAAGGCCAAACCGCACAGCTATGTGGGTACCTTTACTAAATATTTCCTCTTACATGGTAATTTATAATTACCCTGCTGGTTTTGCAACTGGAGTAAAATTCAAATTAGGGGAGCAGTTCTGTTAAGCAGTCCTGAGTACTTACAGAAGAGAAAATACATTAGTGCTTTATAGTATATATGAAAATTTAGGACAGATGTGACTGACTGGAGCTCAAGCAAAGTGAAAACTTATTTTTATTCATTAAATCACTGGTTGAAAAAAAAGCCCATTTAATGTCCTATGAATTTGCAGTTTACTTAAGGGGAATTTTCCAGTTGTAGACATAAAAGCTGCAACGCAATCTAGCTAAGCAATGCTTGATTGCTACAAGCACAGCAACCTTTTCTAAACTCCTGAGTGAACTTGAAGTTATAGATTTGGCATTGTTTGCAGACCACTAAATATTCCAGGTCCCACTAGTCCTGTACTGTCCAAACCCTGTTTTTCACAAATTACATTCCTAGTACAGAACCCAAAGCAGCACAAGGGGAGGGAGTGAGAAAAGGAGAGGAGGAAGGGAAGGAAGGCAGGCATGTCACTGAAATTATGGATGTCTTGCATAAAGAAACTTGGAATGTCAACTTTTGCCTGTTTCCCAAGAAAATAAATCTTTGAATTACCTCTGTTCATGACCACTTGAAACAAAAAGCCAGCTCTACTTCCTGTCAGCCACTTTAACAAAACAAAGCACAGAGGGGAAAAAAAAAAATTGAAGAGTGAGAAGGCAAAAAAAAAGCTGAACAGGCATATAGACTTTGGCACATCGAAAATTAAACCACTTTAAAAGTTGTCTTCCCTTAATAGCAACCCAAACTGTTTGAAATAATTGCTGTTCAGCAACAGAGATAAAGATACGCTGCTTCGCATAAATACCTAATGACTTCAGCATGAGGAACTAACTATAATGGAGTGTCATATTAAAATATTAAAACCACCAGTGGAAGTTGCAGCAGCAATCCAATTTCTAAAGTTCCATTTTATGGTGAGCTGCAGGTTTGGTGATTGGTGATGGGTGCAAAAGCATTATAATTCACAGCAAACCTGATAAGTACCATTGTGATTATCCTTTTTAAATGC
Organism: Edolisoma coerulescens; assembly: GCA_013397115.1. NCBI lineage: Eukaryota > Metazoa > Chordata > Aves > Passeriformes > Campephagidae > Edolisoma > Edolisoma coerulescens. Next base: position 155,929 of record VWZW01000621.1, on the reverse strand, counting down.
AAACTGCAGAGTGGACAACTGTAAGGGTTATTCAGAAAGCTCTAGTGCCGAAAACATCTTTTTAAATGTCAAAATACAAGTAAATTGTAAAAAGCTGCATAAAATATTTTCTAACACCCTAAAATAATGTCTTCTGGAGCTTTCAAAGTAACACACACAGAGAATGAAAACATTTTTGATGTTTATCTTTAGGGTTTTTATCCTCACAGATGAGAAATTCAACTTCATATTCAAATATTGGTGACTGAATAAAGGATGTAAACCTTTCAAATGTGCAATAAAAATATCAACTGGGGGGAAAAATGCAGTATAGTACAATAACATACGTATGGATTGTATCTCAAACATTTATGCTGAAAATGGATATGTGTAAAACAGTTATAGAAAAATATATGACAGTAGAGATTGTTAATTTTGTGAAGTTATACCTAATGTATTCAAATACATTCATGTTGTCATTTTTCTTACAACGATAGGAAAACAAATAAGAAGGAAGGAAGAAAAAGTTTCAGGTCATTTCATTCCACTAACATTCATTAAAAAAGAGAAAAAAAAAAAAAGTGTTTAATTCTGGGTTATTTTTCCAGCTGGATTTAAAACAACTTCAAGGAATTAGTCTAATTGGATTATATATTTACTTAAGAGTTAAGGATTTGCACTAGCACAAGTTCTTCTTCCTCCTTAGAAGCTCCACATGTTCAGGATCTGAAGAACAAAAAAAAGTCTTGGGTTATAGAAAGAAAACAAAAAGTCTGGCCTTCCTGTTCAGTTCTGCTTCTTATTCTTCTGTATTTACACATGGAAAAGCATATTCATCTGCACAACCACAACCCTTATGCTTTGACCCTTTGATCTTGACAGAATTCCCTCTACCAAAGAAATTCTGACAAAGTCAACCTTACTTTTTCACCAGCTGGGCTGTGGAGGAATCACCTGTATCATTGAATTACGTATTTCCAAATGAATCACTCAGATTCCTGTGATTAGCTGTGCTTCATGGCAGAGAAGTATACTTAGAGTAAGTGGATATGTTTTTGTGACTTAAAACACCAGTATCGGGACTCATAAATTACAGCACTTTTTCTCCCTACTGCTACCACAGTAGGGAAAACATGGCATGATTACAGTCTTCCATCTCTAGTTTCATTTTTTTAGATATTTTATCAGCTGATGTAAATAAGAGATACCTTCAGGTCATTTTAACTCACCATTGATGTGATCATCTTGCTTACAATGACAGCGGTCAGAAAAGCACAAAATAAAATTCAAGAACAAAGGCATTACTTGCATTTTTTGTGGCTCAGCCATTACCACTAGGCCCAAATCTTTCATGATTTCAAGTTGTTCCTAAGTGTATTGCCCTATTTCCCTCAAAACCTCACTGCAGCATCTTTATCATGCAGCTCTTAATTCAAATAGTACACAGAAACAATGTGATAAGACTTAAAAATTTTCATGAGGTTAAAAAAAAGAACCTTCAGGAAAAGCAATATAGTTCCCTAGTGTTATCTGATCTGAAAGCATGCCTTCATACTGCTTTTCCTTTTGCAATGTGTAGAAATTTAAAGATATCCAGGATGGACTATTAGACATGCAAAAGTAGTCCCTTTTCTTTTACATCTATATTACTCCATGTATCTAATCCAACCCCTAGTGTTAAGAAGTAGTTTGGAAACACTCAGTGTACACATTTATCCCTGGGAGATGAGATTCCAAGGGTTTGAATGGTTAATGAAACATTGTCAGATTCCCCAGCAGCTATATTAAGATTTACCTTTCATACCAATATGACACAAAAGCATCAAAACTGCACTCTGACCTTCATTCATGTAATTCAGTTGAAGTACATCAATCTTATTTTCTTTTCTTGGTTGAGTGGAGATCATGCTGTTTCATTTTAGGAACAATTTGCCCACGGTGTATTAAATAGCACATTATGTGTCAGTGAAATGTGATATTACTAAAAAAGAGGGATAGCAGAAGGAAATGTACCTTGAAAAAAAAAATTTAAAAATCTATGCATTATCTCTTCTGTGCTCTTCAAGATGATTGTCTTTGCACCCAGCCAATGACAGTATCATGTAACCAGTTTTTACTCAGAATTTGATCTCTCTCCACTTCAAGAAGAAAGAAACAGAGACCAGTTAAAAGATGATGGCTGAGATTAAAAGGAAAAATCAGTCATCAAAAGCAAAACTGAAGAAGACTGAACTGCCTAAATTAGAAAATGGAATCTAAAACCTGAAGCTTGGTGGCTGCCTGGGTTTCCTAGGCATTGGTATCTTGCAATATGTTGTTAGGGCCTTTACAGGTGAAGCCCTAACTGTAGTATATCTCTTTTTGAAAATTAAAAATAAATGCTACTCAACAATACTGACTTGATACAGTGGCACAAGTATCCCAAATGCAGACTTAATGGCTTTTATTTTAATCCATGCCCACAACTGTCACCCAGTTTTCCATAGTAGTCAACTACAGAGCAAAAAAGCTCTCCTCAGATGAAGAGAATGCAAGCCCAAATTTCTTATCTACCAGGTGAAGGCTCTGCCTGGAGGCAGTTAAGAGTGTGTGTCCATGTCTCTGTGTGTAAAAATATTGGAAATATTTGGCTTATTCCTTTTTCTCTTCTATTGAGGGTAATATCAGAAAGTGATATTATTCATTTGTGATTAAAATATATCTGACATTGCAATATTACTTACACCATTCACAAGATCTCCTCAATATGATTTCTTACTTTGCCGTATGCTCCTGACATGTTTCAGTCTACATTTTTAATTATGTTAACTGGAGCACAAATTTAAGGTAAATAGAATGTTTAAATAAATATATGCCAAAGTTGTATTGCATACTTTTGCTATTTTGTCTACAGTATCTAATCCTTATGTGCGTAGGAAAAAAACTTTGATAATGTGATTTTATTATCAGTAATTTAGGAAGCTTTTCAAAGTAGCAATGCCAGACTGCAGGTTCTGGGTTTCATTGATATAAAAATATCTGTGAGTATTATACAGATTATTTCAAGTACTAAATTCAGGACTGTGTACTTCATCAGACTGCAAGACCTCTTCTACCACATGTAGTGGCTTCAGTACAGTTGTCCCTTTACCCTCTACATTGCCCTCGTCATTGTGCTAAGCAATAAGGTTACCCTGTGACCTTCTTTTAGAGTGTGGTTGTCCAGTAAATAAATGTTAATTCATCCCAGCATCATCATTCTAATAAATTATAGTGACCTTAGGTTCCTTCTAGGCTGAAATGAAGAAAATTGTTTCACCAAATGGTTTATTCCAAGACTTAATTAGATTGTGAATCCTTTAAGAAGTACGGTAAAACCTGTCTAGCAATGCAAACCTTTCACACAGAGTCAGACAGCCCTAATTGTTCATCTTGACCAGTGTTAAAATGCTATTAGCACAAAAACTGTAACTCTGGCTACCTTGCCTCGTCAAGGTATTCTGGACAGGGAATGGGCCATATCCATGCCACTATAGTAACTCTTGGTGGGAAAATATTTAATTGTAGTTGTAGATTTCAGACAAGACCCAGCAGACTATACAAGACATAATCACACTCAATGTTCTTTAAATCCTAAATTCAGCATGTTCGCCCTTATTTCTCTCTGTAAGGGCTGTGGCTGTGAGCTTTCCATCCTAGTCAGGCTTTTTTACCTTTCCTAAAGCATATGATAAGATTAACACATATTCCCAAGATTTTCTGAGAGAAATTAATATAGATTGGAGTATTTCTGCATCAGGTGAAAGCTCGACTACATTTTGTTTGGTGTGTATATTTTCTTAATAGTTATTTAATATGAGAAGTGGAACATTCATTTTAGTTGGGAAAAATACACACTACAATTATATTTTACACTTGCAGTGGGCTAAAACTTTCAAAAAGAAAATTAGAAAAATCACAGACAAGAAAATATTTTGAAAATAATAACAAGCACAATAGGCTATTAAAAAACTAAAAAATATCATCCAAATTTTACTTTTTTTATCTGGGGATATTCTTTCCCTCTTAAAATAATGAAACCAAATCCTTGAGATAGCTTTGTATGACATAACACTAGATTTTCCCAATTTTTCTTTCTGCCTTTTAAGAGCTATTTTGTGCTGCACCAAGGTAGACAGCTCAGCTCCACACATCTGCTCATTCACACAAAAAGTGAAAGTGAGAAAATTTGTGGGTTGTGATAAAGATACATGAACAGGTGAAGTAAAAGCTATGCGTGGAGTTGTTTCCAGGAAAGTAGGGCTGCATCAAGGGTGGAGGTTACTCAGTAAGACAAATGCCATAACTTCAAATGTCCTGTCCTTCTTTCCCTAAGTTTTTTTTTGGCTGAGCACAACGTAATATAATCTGGAATATTTTTTTTTGGTTAGTGGGAGTCAGCTATCTTGGCAGTCTCCCCTCCCGGCTTCTTGTGCACCTCCATCCCACTCGCACCCATGTAGACTGCTCAGCAATAGCTAAAACAGTGGCGTGTTATCAACATTGCCTTTGTCACAAATCAAAACCAGCACCATACAAGCTGCTATGACTAAAATTAACTCTACCTCTGAGAAAACCAGTACAAGACCTTATTATTACTTCATTTGATTACAATAAAGGTCTTAATGAGCATTAAAAACTTTAGAACTCTGCCTGAACCTCTGCAATGTTTCTCCAATTCCTGTGTGCTGTAAGGTTGACTCAAAAGATTTACATGGGCTTATAAGATATCCTAGGAAGGATATATCTATTCTGTTTACTTCCCTTCAGCCTATATTTGGGAGATCTTTCAAGTCCAGTGCCAGACCCACCTATTAAGTAGGCACTAATTCTTGGGTAGCACATTAACCGATATTAACAAGCAGGGCCTGTGGGTGGTTTGATATTATTAACTGTATTGAAAGATAAAAAGACTGAAACACTTAAAAGTTCTTTGGTTATGATTTAAGGCTGAGTGAGACTGACCTCACCCATTTAAGCTTTTTAAGGTTTTAACTTCTACATCTGTATGAGTTACCCTATGTTTCTGTTCAATCAAATGATAAAATTAGGTTCAAACCTCAGTTAATCTGACCTGTTTTGTCTATTTCACTTCTATGTACTTTAGATATTTTCTTTAGGATGAAATGAACCAAAGATGTTCTTTCTCCCATTTAATGATAAAACAAATCTACATGATCTAGATGGCAAACTTAGATGTAGTTTACCACCCTTTACCAGATGAATCCAGATACAATCGTCTCATGACTGATTTTATTCTATTTTTGACACCAACTAACCCTTTCATCTAAACTACTTTAAATGTTGAAATGCTTTCATGACCACAATGTTTTGTCATCTAAAATTGTCAAAACTCTCAACAAAAGTTCTAACACAATGAGATACTATATCTACTCCCACTCAAGCACAGACCGCAAAAGGGTTCAGCCAAAGAACAGTTTTTGTAGGAGGGCATAGCTATTATCTTAGTGTCAGAAGGCCATTAGAAACTGATAAGTTGGGTATGGTAAATGGCCACAGGTAAAAAATTGTCTCTGATATTCTGGTGAAATAATCTCAGTATGAGAAATTTTAACAAGCTCTTACTTTTTTACTGAATCAGTACCACCATATTCTGTGTTCCACTAAAGCAGTGCAGGGAATCTCCTGATTGTTGTAGACTACCACTGCTACTTATTAACCAAGTGTACTTATTAACCAAATTTAATTTAATAAATAAATAAATAAATAAATAATAATAATAATAATAGTGATTTCTTCCATTGTTATTCATGCAGGAAGAAATTCACTCATTTAAGATTCTCAGCAACATATTTCATTGCACCTTGAAGATGATTTCTAAGTCCTTGACAAATATTCTGGGGAGATGAAGGATATTAAAACTGGCCAATGATAAGAGATGAGATAGGACGCTGAATCCTCAGTTACACAGATTTAGTGGTTATGGACTTTAACAGAAGGGCAGCAACATTTATTCTAGGAAATTCTGTCTCTGACAAACAAAAGACACTTCTACAGAAGATAAACTTTTATTTTGCTGTAACTGAAAAGCTGCCTCACTGTGACAGCAATAACTTTCTCTGCAGGATGAATATGTTTGCTGACACAAGCACCTAGACATTCCTTGTTACAGTAGACATGGTGAAAGAGAAAAGTTTCACAGCTTGGGTTGTTTCCTGCCTATCTATTTCACCTTTCTCTGAGGTGTTATTAACGTTATAATCAGGTATATAGTATTATTCTACTATTTCACTGTTTTTGTATCTACTGAATTCACACTAGCTTTTTCACTCGTCATGGAGCACCAAGTATCTTGTGCAAAACCAATGTAAGTGTATAACAAGGCAAAGAGGACACCAGTTAAAAGAAGAAAACAGGATGAGAAATAAGATGGAGTACAGCAAGGCTTCATCACTATCTCCAAGTCCATTCAAAATATGACTGTACTACCTCTTGGCTTTAGTTAGCTTCAGAAGCTTGACTCTCCCTAGTTATACCTAGAGGCCTGCAAAGATCCTAACATTTTGCCTTGTAAGGCTTGTACAAAAATTAACTGACTATACTGTTAATGCTGTACTAATTTTTTGGCATCATTACACATTGTTTCTTTAAAGAAAATTAGCAAGAGAATGTAATCCTGAAAACCTGTAGAGAATAAAGGTTTTTTCACACCATTATGTAAATCAGCTAATTAAAGGTGCAGAAATTATAGATTTGAGAGTGGCAACATCTGCTAAATATGACTTTTTCTCTATATTTTCTTCTTCAAGAATGTTGGGGACGACTATGTTACATCTCAGAGTTTTTTCATTTTTCCTTCACATACCTTTGTGTTGCTTGTATTCAATTCACATCTAAACTTCACAAGCACAATGTTTAGAGGTTTACTTTCTTTCAAACAAAACCTGAGAATACAGAGAAACAGATAATAGCTTCAGGGAGGTCAGGAAATGATCTGTCAGTAAGTATTGGAAAAAACAAATTGCTGGTACTACTGAAAGTGGATGCAGGTCATCAGAATGATATTCTAGACTGTTTGATTAGTTCTCCACTCCCTATAATGAGAGCTTAAAGGGAGCTTAAACACATATATGAAATGCAGATGACTATTTGGAGATATGCAAAGTTATGAGTCCAAATCTGTAGCTGGGAGAATTCTTCTAAGGTGTTTGTCTAACGTTCTAACCCATCTCTGATAATGGCTGTAATGGGTGTTTAGGTATAGAAAGAGTTAAATACCGTGATAGTTCCTGAGGTCATTCACCCTGTCATCCAGTAATTAATAGCCATCAATAGAAATTTCTACTAAAATTTACCTGCACGCTTTCTTTAATACATCACTAGTAACTACTGCCTTGGTCTGTTCTTGCCAACAAAGTCAGACAAACAAATAATTCTTCTAGAATTGCAGTTATCAGCACAGATACATCAACCTATATAACCTTTCTAGATTCTTCCTGATATTAACCCATACAAGAAAAAAAAAAACGGGGGGGTTTGATATCTGTATCTTTATCATGTATTTTTCTAGCTTAAGTTTCAAATATAACAGTAGCTGCCACACTGAGGGCAGCTTTTCATCTGTTTATCTCTCAGATGGCGGTTTTGACTACAGACTACAGACTCCAGTACTCTTGAATTTTCCCAGTTTGATACAACTAATTTGCCAGTCTTCATATAAAGATATTAAGTTCTTCTCAGAAAAAGAGTGTTCCCCTTCTCTTACTCACACACACAAAAATGTGCATCCTTGTTTTATGGTGTTTCTTCATTTTCCAGCTGCATACAGAGGTAATCCAACCAGCTATTTTAAATTAAACAGCAATAAAAATAGGTGTGATGATTTTTTTTTTTTTTAGTACAGCAAAATTATTCCTAGGAATGTTAAGTGACAAATTATATTAAGTGAAAAAATATTTACCTGTTGTCCAAAACTCTGCAGCCAGAGCTGAATAACTTATGCATTTTCAGATTCATGTCAGATTCTTGGAGTTGCATGCAAGAACAGGGCTGTAGCTTTTGAAATCCTTTTCATGAGTAATCTCACAGTTGATGCAAATCAGCATTTGCAAATGAAAAATATATGAAGCATAATTTGAAGACAGAAATCTTTTGCTGCAGTGCATGCTTCCACTGTTTTTTATATACATTAATTCACCATCTGTAAATCCACACTACTGGACAATACAAGTAAAAAAGAGCAGATTAAACCATATATATCCTAAATTCTAGCATTCCTAAATATCATTGTTAATTGTAACTATTTTGCTGTAAATTTGGCAAATATAGTTAATATACATAGAAATGTCTGCTAGAAAAGCAGGTTAGAAACAAACACGTTTGTACACTGAAAAAGGTAGATAATAAAAAATCTGAAGTATGTATAATTATATGTTTATACATAGTGCTCTCTACTTAGTTTAGATTAAGTATTGCATAACATTAAACTGCAAGCACTGTACTAACTACACATAATAAGAACTTATTCAAATGTTATGGTTCCACCTTTGGTAAAATTTTATTGGAAAGCTGCTCATAAAAACTCATAAAAATTTATAATTTCTTGGAATGTAATTTCAAATAACAGCCTATAGTGAATTTTAAAATGTTAAATGAGAAAATGTCTTGTAAAATTAAACTGCTGCTTAATGCATAATAATATTTCATTTAAAACTTCCAGCAACATGTTGTGGTAGTATTGAATAAAGAGGAAAAGTTATTAAAATAGTTCCTTCGTTGCTTTACAATTTTAAAATGAATTATCTTCTTAAATAAGTGAACTATTTTGGCAGAATGTTTAAAACAAAAAGCTACTGGAATACAGCTGCTCAAAGTTAACTAAGATGAGTCAGTGGTGAGGATGACCAACCTGGCTGAACAGAGAAATTTGTCAGGAACTCAGGAAAAAAAAGAGAATTTATGACATTAGATAGAAGGGGCAGGAAACCCAGGAGGACTACAAGGACGTGGTGAGGTTGTGCAGGGAGAAAATTAGAAGGGCCAAAGTTCAACTAGAACTTTTTCTGGCTAGTGCGATAAAAGACAACAAAAATGTTTCTGTAACTACATCATCAATGAAAGAGGGTCTAAGGAGAAACTCCATGCTTTAGGGGATGTGGGAGGAAACATAGTGACAAAGGATGAGGAAGAGTTTGAGGCACTTCATTCCTTATTTTCTTAAGTCTTTATAGTAAGACCAGTTTTCTCCGGGCACCTATACCTTGTCCTGTCACTACACACCCTTGCAAAAAGTCCCTCTCCAGCTTTCTTGTAGGCCTAATTTAGGTGTTGGAAAACTGCTGCTTGGTCTTCCTGGAGCCTTCTCCAGGCTGAAAAATCCCAGCTCTCTCAGTCTGTCTTAAGAGGAGAGGTGCTCCAGCCCTCTGGTCATGTTGGTGGCTTCCTCTGAACTTGCTCCGATAGGTCTGTGTCATTCTTATGTTGGGGGCCCCAGAGCTGGACACAGTGCTCCAGGTGGGGTCTCATCAGAGCGGAGTACAGGGGAAAAAAAGCAAAGATAAATTTATAACTTTACGACATTCTCCGTGTTACTTATTATACAAAGATGGAGCATCTGAATGGCAGACACAGAATCCAAAAAACTCTGATAAAGGAATATCAAATTCAATAAGTGGAATAATTTCTCTGATTCACTAACAATTTCTCTTATTCATTTCTATTGTCCATTTGTCCCTGAATTTTTGTTTGTGTAAAGGAGTATTAGACAAATAGTTTCTGAAAATTTAAAATTAATAAATCACTATAATACCAACCCTGGAGGGAAGGTTACAGATGCTAGAGGAAGCTTAATCTGAATCAATAGCCAGAGAGAAGGATTCACTCATTTCTTTTTACACTTAAATGTAGCCTGCAGTTTCTCATATGGCCAGCAGAAACTGTGGGTGGCTGATAAGGATCAGGAAATTCTCTCTGCTTGAACTGCTTCTCAGAGTTTTGCAAAAGCAAAAGAATATAAGCACTGAAAAGAGTTTTGTGGTAATTCTTTTGTCTGCCCTTTTCAAAACTAATTAAACAAAGAAACTTTCTGTATCATCCATCAACTGGGTTTTATTTATTTATTGTAGAAAATAACCACACCACATATCAAAAGCAACAAATGATAAGAAATAATTCAGTGTTCTGTGTACTAAATCTGAAATGTACATTAATGGAGCACCAGCAAGTTTGACAAAATGCTGTGGCATAATTATTTCCTAATTAGCTAGTGTAGTCAAACATGTAGGATTTACTGCTACTTACATGACTTTTCATTGTAGAACTCAAAAAAGGAAATGATAATGGCTTCATGCTGTAAAGACAATTCTTTTTGGTTTTGGTTCATCTGCTTAGATCGTTTCAAAATGACATTGTATGCTGAAGGACCTCATGTTTAGTGTCATTTTTTATTTCATTTTGAAGTCTCTCTAGAGTATGAAATACAAAATGACAAAGACACTGAATTGAATAATAAGTGCATGTCACAATTGTGTGTTATTATGAGCTAGCCAAGATCCTAATGCCAAGTCTTTATTGTAAATCACATTGATCTATAATTACAATGAACTGTTAAGCTTTTGTATTCACAGCGTCTTTGGAAATAAATCAATGCATCATACAGAATCAGTACCAAATATGTGCAACAGAAAAGTATTTCTGCCTAGAAATATTGTAAACTTAGATTAATCTGAATTCTTACAGATTTTTTTTATATTTAAAATTAAAAATGAGAAATATTCTTTCTTTTCCTTTAATAAAAGAAAATGTTTGTCTAAGTCTTCGTACAGAGAAAAAATTTTCTGAAGGCTTTTTTGAGTTCTGAAAAGAATGATCTAATGAGCTGTATTTTTCAGCTTGAGGAACAAAGCCTACAATTCAAACTCAACTGATTGATACTGGTCAATCTGAAGATAAAAGGCTGGCATTTTGAAAAGTGTCTGTGTTCCCAAACTGAGAGCACACGAGTATGTTAAGAGAATAATACACTCAAAAACTATTGTGACTTTTTGATGGAGATCCGGAAAGAATTTACCAACAAAGAGGTTTCAGATTTCTTCTAACATGGAAGGAAGGAACATTGGAGATGATTTTACCACACTGCGATACCTTTACTTTCTGCAGTTCACAGCTCATGTTCAGTAACCCACTAGCTATGAAAAGTGAATTGTTGTATCCAAACAAACAAGACAATGTAAAAATAAACAGAATGAAATTATGTGCACTGGATTTTTTTTTTAAATAATAACATCCTATCCTTAGATAAAGGGCCAAGAGATTCTTAATATCCCCAGCACAACAAGAGCTCTGCTTTAGAGATCTTCTATACCCTGTTGCGTCCAACCAAACAGTAGAAGGTAAGATCTGCATAATGACTCAGCGCAGCCATGTCAGCTCCTAATAACCCCATGCAGACACTTGTGGATTTTCTGATAAATACTGATATGATCCTACTTCATTCAGCTTAATAAGGTCACACCACAATTTAATGCTTAAATACTTATACAATTATAAAGGTAATGTAGACCCCACCCTATTATATGTTACATGAAGACTGTGGGTGAGGAAATTTAACTGTTTGCACTCTGCCATCTAAATGTACCTTGTCAAGCAATTGGTAATTTAACTTAGTTTATGTAACTTAAAGCTGTGCTTTGGATCAAAAAGCAGTGGTATAAAATAGGATCTGGTGGTTTGAAGATCCAAAAATGATCATTTACATATTTTTCATGGCATGAACACATGTATACATGTAATATCTGCTTCTTTCATTCTCCACTTCTCAAAACTTACATTTTCAGAAAACCATGGTTGAGATTCAAAGTACGTGTTGTATACTACAGAGACCCTGTAAAACAATGTATATTTTCAAAAAACAAGGGAAATTCCAATTAATAAGATCACAAATCTAGACAAGGATGAACACTTTTCTTCACCATGGCATAGAAGCATGGAGTCAAAAGGGGAGTGAAGAGCATGGAAACATTTGCAGTGCCTTCTGTGATTTTTCAAGTTGGCAGCAGTCTCCTATTACAGAACTGACTCTCGCAAGCATGTTTTGAGCAAGAAGTGTGACTCAGGTCAGGTATTCCTCATTCAGCAATAATGAAAACAGGTCAAGGAGAAGACTTAGAACACTCATACAGAAGAAATGTCATCACCCCCACCTCTGTCGCTGAGTGATCCATAGGTCTGAGTTCAGTGACCAATTGCAAATCACAGTATTGAATGATGCATTGCACTTATAAATGGTGTCCACAGACTTTGAAATCTTCCTCTGAATGTTTAGCTGGTGTAAAGAGGCATGTCAGTCAGAAGATACAAGCTACCTACATATTCAATGGAGAAAGGCAGCATCTACCTCTTCTACAGTGCTTTTCATCAGCACATCTTAAAGTCCTTAATGTTGCTTGGGTTTTTTTTTCTTCCACCATGTCCTTATTTTGACATACTTTTTTCAGGGGTTCTATCCATAATCAAATCTGTGCATAAAGTTTCCTGTAATTTAGAATTTTGAAAATTAATAGATAATTTTAGAAATCCTTGTTCCAAAAGGCAGAAAATTGTCTCACCGGGGTGCAGATGTCCCTGAGGTGAATTAATTTTCTCACTATGCAATTGATACAGTACTTACCTGTAGACTTATTGATTCACCATTTTGTGGGAAATATTCCTTGCAAAACAGCAGAGAGGTTTTAAACCCTAGTATTCTTTATGTATAGAAAGATGTACAGACTTTCAAACTGACAGTCCCACTTGTATCTAAAGGAGGTAGACATTTGTCCACCAATATTAGCTCCAAATAAAAACCGGATATGATGCTAAAGAAACAGCAGCCCATTGACTAGGAAGACTATAGGTTATTGGCCCTCAGAAGATAAACTTTCCATAAGAGAGGCTTTGTGGACTGATTTCTAGAAGAGCAGACCAGAGTTAAATTATACAAACACATGATTTGAAAGATCTTCAAGATGCAGCTATCTACAATTTGATTGTCTAGACGAAGCCTGAGGCCTAGGATGTCTGCCTAGACAATGTAGAAACAATTAAGGAGAGCTACCTCCATATATTTTTGAATGGAGAAAAAAATCACTAAAAATGGAGGCAAAAGGAACTGCAGATTGTTCTCTGGAGATGCTGTCTTCCCAGAATGATTACACTGATTAAAAGTCTATCATTTAAGTACCTATATTTAAGTAAAGTAAATCACATCTTCATTGTCTCAAAATTTTGAAATTTCTCCTCTAACACATCCCCAAAACGTCCACTAAAGGTATCACTCTGTTGATAGCCTTTGAAGTCAGTATTCCACAGGACTGAATCTATCACTTTAATTATAAAACTATATTCTTGAAAGGATATTGGTTTATTACAGTAAAACCCAGTGAGCTGATGCTAACTTGTTTTGGATGCTCTAAATTTCCCATGGACTGAGAACTTTTTAAATCTTGTTTTTAAATACTTCTGAGGCAAACTGTGAAAACCAGACTTCCTAGTGTAGAGCTGGTCACTCCTTGGCATTCTAAACTCTGAAAACTGTAAATGATAGTTCTGCTATTGAATGTGTTTGCATTTTCCACAGCAGGATAATACATTTTCCTATTTATAAACTCAAAAAATTCTTCAGTACTTACCATAACCTGCCTACACAAGTGAAAGCTTATTTCTTTATGCTCACCATGGTGTAACTCATTTCTTGATGCACAGAGAAGGACATTGTAAATAACATTTTAACACCCACTTCCCAGTTCATTTTGAACAAACAGAATGTATGGCTAGCCCATTTAAAGTAGAAAAAGGTCAATAAATACATAAGAACTGTTAGTCATGTCTGTAATCTGCCACATACAGCAGCAAGAATTACCATTAAAGAGGTAAAAAAGCTGATGTTACAGGTCTTGCTTTAGCTTCACTAACTGTAAAAAACTGGCCCTGCTCTTATTTCTCCTCCTTTCTATGCGTCCTGCTTTTACCTGCATTACAAAAACAGCACTGTGATCAAAGCACTGATTTTGACCAGAGGGGACTTGAGCTGAAGGCACACGCGATGCAAGCTGTGCCTTTCACTTAGTTCTGCTGTGAACACATATGATTTACTACAGAATGTGTATCACAGTACCAATCACAGGTAACTCTTGAAGAAAAAATTCTAAGTGAATTGGGAGAGGAAGTGAGATGAAGGTTACAGGATCAGTCAAAGCAACCACCTCCACTGCTTACCACGTAAAAGAGAGAGGGGTAAAATGAAAGAATTGTTTTGTGATGCTTGAGTATCAATTCCAATACTGAAGACAGCTTTAGTTTCAACTAACATTTTAAACTTTTACAGTAAAGAGGAAAACTACCAGTTGAATTCACATTCTTAATAGCAATTCTCCATGGACTTAAGAAATGGTAGTGTTTAAATGAAATTATGTTTCATTTATAAGCCGAGGTAATTATTGAAAGCTTAACTTGCATACTGGCCTTGAGCTTGGTCCAGTTTCCAGGCCTCGCTTTTTTTTTTGCTGCTGACTTCTTGAAGGAATAACCCATGTTAATTAATTCATGTTTATACCCCTCATGTCAACCAATTATCAGGGTAAGTTTCAGTCCATTTCATTTCCCTTGAACTGAGGAAAATAAAAGCTAAGGCAGTCCACCCATTGGCAAGCACTAAGAAAGAGAATCTTAAAACACACCTGGTCCAGGAACATTATAAATTAACTGCAAAAAGGCAGTTGTAAAACCTTAAAAGAAAAGTGAAATAAAATCATGGTATTATGTAAGCTTTTCTAACCCTGAGAGAGCTGACTCTTTACAAAATAATTTATTTTTTGATATCAAAGCACTTCAATCTCAACTTACTTTTAATAGATGGCTTTAGTGACTGTATTTGTGATGGCAGAAACCTTAGAGAGCACATTGCACCAATGCTGTAGCTCATGAAGAAACAGACGCAGTGTAGTGCATCATGACAGGCTGAAATGGAATTCCAGCCGTGTGAAGGTAAATTTTCCAGCTGTGCTAGCACAGATTGGAATAACTCACTCATGACTGCTGCAGAAGAAAGTGTCAGTCTATATCTCAAACTGTAGCTATCAACCACTTTGTACCATTGCCTGCAGCAGAAAGGGAAAAATTCAAAAGTAATAATGTGAGATTAATGCATTTCTGGGAAGTAACTTGCAGTATTATAATATTTTTGCAATCTTTATTTTTCTATTTAAATAATTTTTGCTCTGAGTTTATGAACTTTCAGATATTTTTTAAAGTGGGTGTACTAGTTATTGCCACGATGTTCTTTTTTCCTTTAGAGTGGCTGCTTTTTCACACATATTCAATGTGCTGGTGAAGATAGTTCTACTATCATGAGAAATTAATAAAGTTAGTTATGTCTACACATAACTGCAGAAGGGGAATAGAACTACAAGAAGAATATATACATGGGAGTACAACAAAGGATGATTGCAGGAGGATCTGGGGTATCACAAAATAATCAAAATAAAAATCTCAGTCACTAAATCTAAAATGCATTAGGTTTTCTTTGAAAAAGAGCAGGTGAATTTTGAGCAAGTGAACTTGTAGAATCAACAACACTGATTTTAACTAAGCACATTTTTTCCCTATTCAACAGTTCAGAAGTCACACTGAGTCTCTCAGGTCTTATTTCTGTGATTAAAATTCATCAGACGTCCAGCTCTTTGGCTTGTGCTTACAGGAAATGGGATTTCTAAATTAGTTTCCTATCTAATGCAGGCTTGGAGTAGTTTGGACTTCAAGATCAGACAAATACAAGTCTTTGAACAGGGACACAGGAACCTAAAATGTGCAAAAATATCAACAGAAGATACATACTAACATCACTGAGTTTAGATAATGCTTCTCTCTCCTTGCTTTATTCCTGACCTCATAATATGTTACAATACGCAGAATATGAGACGTTACCTTCAAAAGGAAAATACAGCATAAAAATAAACAAGACAACTGAAGACAGGAAGGATGAAGAATGCCAAAATTCTAATGGTTTCTACAACACGTAAATAGGAGGACCCTTATTAGACTACATGTCCTATTATTTTGTCAAGGCTTTGAACTCCTTTTGAAGTAGTGATTGTCTGTTTTCCCAACTCTGCCAGTACAAGCTCATTCCTGACTGGACTTTCTAAACTAATTTCCCTTGGAGTATTTTAGATTTAATGTCATCTCAGAAATGACCAACTTAATTTTAGTTGACGTCTGGTCTCATCATCACTGATTTCAGACATAAAAAATCATCAGAAAAAGCAATCCTATATTAAAATGGTGAGAAAATAGTTGGAATATAGATATGTTCTCTTTAAAAATTTCTTGCTTTTTATGTGACAGTTTAGTAGTTGCTGTGCCCATAGAAGTGCAAGCATACCAGCGACAGGCTATAATTATCATCTATACCCTTGCTCAGTTGTAGATTTATACCTATAAATCAAAACAGAACATTTTATCAAATGTGAAGGCAAAGGAAAATCTTCCTCTGTTCTTATGCAAGAAATACATAAAGTGCAGACATGACCCTCAGTGCTTCACAGCCACTCACACTTCTCTCCTTATTACATACACATCTGGGTGTTTTATGTGACTCAGTGAAAACATACTGTACCTTGGTGGTTCACACCTTTCAGTTTGCCTGAAATGAAAGGAAAACGCCTCTTCAGGTGATACTCTGCCTTTTGCACTCTCATCCTTTTTCCAGCACACATTTCACATACCACTCATAATCTCCTAATTTCTGACTTCTGTCTGGTCTCATAGTGACTTTCTGTAGGAGTTTAAATCCTCTCAGAAAAATTGTGCAGCCACTCAAAAATATCACTCCTTCCCGAGCCAACCAAACCTTTCAAATACCTAAAAAAGGCCCTAGAATGACTAACTACTAAACCTCTAAAAACTGGAGTCCATACCTATCTTTGCAATAGCATTTAAAGGCATTGAACTGTGTCTGTTTAAACAACATTTATTTCAGTGAAAAACTTCATTAGCTGTTTGGCAAATTCACTCAACTTCTGCCAGCTGCAGGACTGGATAGAAAATGAACTCTAATTGGACTTTGAGGTAGCAAATTTGACACTCTACAGAAAAAGAAATATCTGAAAATTTGCAGCTGGGGTTTAGGTTTGTTTTGGTTTGCTTAATTTTGATACTTCTTTCACCACAGATGTCAAAATCTTTCAAGGCTTTGAAACAGATGAAAATTATTTATTCCAGACCCAACCAGTTTTTCACCAGCTGTAGAAAAGTCAAACTGGATGGAAGAGGAGATACTCATTTTAGTATTTCTCTATTTAAATTTGACTCAAGGATCCATGACAAATATTAGGCTCCATTCGCAGACTATTTATAAAAAGCAGAAGGGAAATTAGACTAAACTGCCAGAAAGAAGGTTCATGCCTGCAGAACTCAAAGCAGTGATTTAAGAGTGATTTGCAGCACCTGGTGACAGCAAAAGTGAATAACCATGTCCTGTCTCACTCCTTTGTACTGCTATGCATTATCATGCCACATGAAAACAAATGCTACAGAGAAGGAAACAATTCTCAAAAGCCTGGCCACAGATTCAGTTACACAGAATTGGTGTAACTACTGTGCACACAGGTCAAAGCAGCCTGGCTGTCTTGGAAGAGGAAACATTAGGAAACCTAATGTTCCTGAGGAGATGCTGCAAGCAAAAAAACCAACCAACCAACCAACAAAACAAGCAAAACAAAAAACCTACCAAAAAATCCCAAACAAAACCAAACCAAAACAAAACCCCTGAAAAGCAAAAACTCGTATGTGACTGTAGGAAAACTTGCAGGAAAATGAGCTGGATGTAAATCCACATTTTTGCACACAAAACATGTAGAATTTGTACAACAAGGAAATAAAATATTTATAAGACTCCCAGATGCCATGGGTTTCTAGAGCTGAAACACACTTTTATATACTCCTTGCTGCTCTCTTCCGTGCCTTTTAATGTTTCATCATGACCCTCCTGAAATGGCAGTAATGACACCAGAGTGGAAGATTCAGGATATATATTCAATATATATACACTCGCTGTAATGAGTAACGATGTGGCACAATAATGTTTTTCTGGTTTAATTTTTGGCTTTGGTTTATTTTGACAAAAATTTATCACTCTTCGAGTGCATTTCAGAGAATTCCCACCGTGATGCCAAGACCTCTTACGTGGAAATAACCCGTTTGGAAAATAATGCCAAGTATACAGAGTAATCTGGAGATCATTATTCTTTATCTGGCCTACTTTTTCCAGTTTGGTTCTCCTCAGTAGAATACATTGACACAGTGTGGTGTGAGTGCAGCAAAGGACCACCAAGATACCTAAGACATTGCAACACATAGCATATGAGGAGAGGCTGGGATAACTGGGTTTACTCAGTCTAAAAAAGAGAGGATGAAAAGAGGTCTGGTTGCTATCTATGTCTGATGTGAAAACACTGAGAGAATGAAAACAGACTTTTCCTGAAGGTTCATGGTGACAAGGCAAAAGGCTGTGGACACAATACCTGCTGGAGGAAATCCCAGGCAAATGTTAGGAAAAACTTTTAAATTATTGGAATAGGTTCCCCAGAGAGGTTGTATAATCTGCATCCTTGGACATATGTTCTAAACACAACACTGAGAAAAGTCATCTACCTGGTCCTTCTTTTAGCAGGTCAGTGGACTAAATTACTCTCAAAATCCCTCCCAACCAAAATTGTTTTATGACTCTTTGATTCAGGTAATTCTCTGTTCAGCTATTCTGCAATGCTAGGAAATATTCACACCTTTTTCTATTCATTTGACTGAAGGATGAATTTCAGTGAGATGGAGAGAGGGTCACCTTCACAGTAATGTCCAATACAGAATTATTACTGCATTCACTCTGCTAAAGGCAAAGAACAGGGAGAGGTAAAGAGAAGCATAGTTTGCATCTAATTAGTTGATTACAGATATTTTTTAATATATGAAAATGATTTATTTCTTTTGTTGTCTTTCTGGAACAAAATAATCTGTTCTGGATGCAGTATGCACTTCAACACATTCACAAGAAAAATGGTACAGTTTTGTCCATAATGTTTATATTTTTCTAATCCAAACTAACATCATATTTTTCTCATTTTGGCAGTCGTTTTGCAATCATGGTGTAACTGAACAGTTTTTCTCTCAATGGCTCAGTCCTACCTGTCCACATGTGTCATAACAACGCTTGTGTTTTTCTCTAATGAGCCAGATCAAGGAAGCTGAAGACAAATCAAGATGAAAACCCATCAGTTTTCAGCCAGGTTATTTGCATGAACTGGATCACTGCACGGGAATATGAAGAAGATTTTGGGAGAAAAACGAGACCCCACATGCCTTATTAAAGCAATGACAGAGGTGGTCCTGATGATGTAAACAATGAAGATAACACACATCAGTATTGTCAGAACCTAGTATGATACTTAGTCAGGAGAAAACTTTTTTACTGCTGTATTGTATTTCTTCCTTCAGAGAGAGGAATAGCTGGAGTTATAATAATCCCTAAGTAACATGGTGGAGACTAATTTCTGATAAAGAATCTGACTTTTGTACACTGCTCACTTCCTCCTTTCCTCCTTTTTTTTTCCTGATGTTTGAATCTCCTCCATGTATTTAGCTTGATTGCACAATCAGCATTCTGAAAAATCCCATTTTCTCTCTCCATTCCCTTTCATCTTTTTACTGTCCATAAATAGAGGCAAGCCAGGAAGGGGAGATAAGTATATATCTATAATTGTAACAGTATAAAAACAACCCTTGAAACATATTAATCACTGACTAATCTTTCATACTAATTTATCCCACTTGTCTGACAGCAGCTCTTTCCTCCTCTGATCTTTCCTATTCTGAGACCAAGACTTCATGATCATATTCCTGACTAGCAGATGCAGCAAATTGGTATTATCATTTGACTACAGCTTCCTGTTTCCCAGTATATGACAACTGTCAACTTTCTGCACAGTCAGGAAAATATAAATTCTCATTTGGGAAAGGAAAACGGAAGAGAAGAGAGTATTTTTCCTAAATGTGTTAACAATGTGAAGATGAAATTTTTTGCATTGTTATTATATATTTTGAGAAGCATGAGAAAGAGACAAAGGAGACATAAGTGAGGTAGGATAGGAAAAGAGCAACTCTTGAACATGAATATTCTCCCCTTTAACACAGTTAAGAATACAAAAGACCAAATCCCAGGACCCCTATGCCCAGTCTTACTTTCTGCAATGAGACTTTCAGCCAAATAAAATTTGGTGGAACTAAGGAAATCAGTACTTGATTGTAAATGAAGAAATGGTTTGACTTCAAAAAATAAGTTCTGACTATCTGCCGCTTATCCTGAACCTATATTAAGCAAATGAATCGAGGCTAATTACTAACAAGTGTTAATAACAGATGCAAGTACCTGGCATAGCCAGCCCTTAGTTTCTAAGTTACCTTCCTCTTTCCTTACTTTGAGATCAGGGAAGCATTTATCCTATATACTTTCTACTTGGTAGCTTCAGAAACAAAAGAAAAGATTGTGTGACCCACTGTTCTGTACAATGGCCTATAAGTCAAATGGATTTGACCCTTCTCCACTGCTTTTTGGTTTGTTGTTCATTTATCTTGGTTGTCAGGGCTCTGTATTTCTTGGTGATGATGTGAAATGTGAAAATGCATCCTCTTCTGTGGCTGCTTTTTATTTTTTAAAGGATAAAAATAGATTGAATCTCCAGACTCTTCCAGAAGAAAAGAAATGGAAAGGAACAAAATGATCTGCTGAGCTTTATCAACAGGATGTCCCTTTCCCATTGCCTCCCTCCAAAAATGCCTAGAAAAATAGTGAAAAAATAATTTAAGTTAACAAAAAATAATGT
This sequence comes from Edolisoma coerulescens, assembly GCA_013397115.1. Taxonomy (NCBI): domain Eukaryota; kingdom Metazoa; phylum Chordata; class Aves; order Passeriformes; family Campephagidae; genus Edolisoma; species Edolisoma coerulescens. The sequence continues at coordinate 135,062 of VWZW01000621.1, read as the reverse complement.
GTTCAATTTGCTAGTATTGTGCACTGGTTCAGTTTTTTTTACTTCAGGTTATTAAAATGCTAAAGGAAAATATATTGCTATACCCTATGTGTTTTAAAGTAAACTCTTGCCTTTGGTCATTTTGGATACTGCCTTTCTATATTGAATTGTTCAATAATAAATTTGTTCCACTGTGTTATTTTCCTCTTAAAAGTAGTTCATTGAACAATTTCAGCTCCACTCCAGTAACTCAGGGTATTGGCATTGTTTGTATATTTTTCTGATGAGGAGAAATATGAAATAATAGACATTATCATTCCTCAGTACTTCCTTTTTGGAGGCACAAGTCTGACTTGTTACTTCTTAAAAAGTGTTTAACAAAATACAGCATGTGATGTGTTAAATGTACTTCAGTATGCATTTAAAAAAATAGTTGGCAGATGCCGAAATTTCGTACAGAAGAGCAGCATGATTTTTTTACTCAGAAAAGAAAAATATCTTGGTAGTCAGCTGTACAGAGTTAATAGACCAAATTATAGACTCATTTAAGCTATTATAAATCCATAGCCACTGCTAGTGAATTTAAATTTAGACTAAGCTTAATGACAGGAAAATTTGGGTTATACAGCAAGGGGAGATGCAGTTCACATGCTAATCAACAGAGCAGGGAGATTTTGATGACAACTGGTTATGTGAAAAAGATGACAACTATAAAGGACTGGAACTGTGGCAGGACAGGCTACCAGCTCAAGATCCAAGGTATGTGCACATATCCAGCTGTTGAGGGGACACTTATGAAGTGGGAAGAAACCCTGCTCATCTGCTCTCGGTGTGAGTTGTGGAAGTCACTTCTTGCTCCCTTCTCCCCCAGTTTTATGGTCACATTTCTGGGTGGCTACAATTTTTGAAACATCCAAATTTTCTTGAAATAAAGAAAACAGCTCTTACTTAGTTAACCTACAGCAAAAGTGTTGATTAACTTTCCACCTAGTCTTTACTCTAGTGTCTACCTGTAGCAGCTGATTTTATGCAGGTGCTTAAGTAGTTGTCTGGACATATCTCACTGTAACATATATGAGTTTCTCTACTTCATGTCTCATAACATGAAATACATCAAATGCATATTTCCTATTTCTGTCATTGCTGATTTTAACACCTTCTTCACAGAAAAAGGGAAGTGTGAAAATAAAGGTAGTCTTTGTAATAGATGTGTCAGATACATATATTCACATCCACATCCAAACTAAAGAATGCAAGGGAGAGAGTTAGAAATTTAAAAATCTCATTTAAACTGTAAAGGCATTGATATTCCTTTTACATGGATATTATTAATTTTCAATGTCTTCTGCCAGTTCAACAGGCACAATGCAAAACCACATCAATATTTTTTTCTTTTTCAGTCAGGTGAGTTCACAAGTTTCACAAGCTCATTTTCGGATGGAACAGGTGGGTGTACAAACACTGTGTAAACAACAAATTCTTGGCAAGGCTGTGCATTACCATTATCTCTTCTAGACACCAGACAGAGAGGAAAACCAGCTCCAGCTTCTCTTAGTGCCAGACACCTGTTCATTTTTCTTCCATTGCATCTGCTTCACCTTCTGCTGCTCTATCAATTGCTCTTGGGCGGTGGCATAATTCTCCTCAGCAGAAACCATTCCAGAGAGTCTGGAATTTTTCTGTATTTGCAATCAAATGTACCTGTGTCATAAGAGTGATCTTCAGCTAAAGAGTCATAGGAAGAAGATGCCCAAGGAAAAGAGTCTTATTGACTTTCTAGAAGCAACCCTTTTAATCATATTGTAACAAGCCAGAACACTAAGCCAGGCAGAGAGCTGAGAGTACATTCTACTAGTAACAAAGGATTTTATGGAATATTTAGAATTCCACGTAGACAAAAGCTTCTAATTGGACAGAAATAAAAAGACCCATAGGACAGCTGGAGTAAAGTAATTGTTCTGCCTTGTCACTTGGTTGTTGATTCAGGCAATGCACACACATTAACAGCAGGAAGTTCAGTGATTCTGAATTGCTATATATTCCCTTCAATAAAACAGTTCTATTTCTAATTTATCAGTCTGGTGGCAGAATCCCAAATCTTATCTTAGTGAAGATGATTCCAAAAATCTCAGATTTTGAGCATATGGTGACAACTTGATGAGGCTATGTTGCAGTGGGAGAAAAGGAAGTTAATATTTCAGTTTTGTTCTTTACAAATGTACAACATGACATAATTATGTGCTCGACTTATTAAGGAAGAAAACCCATCAAGTTGGAATTTTTGCCCACTTTTAAAGTGGTTGCTTAAAAAATTTCAATGAAATTGACTCAAACACAAAATCAAGATCTCTGCTTCAGGTTTGCTGATAGTTAATATTTCCCAAGCTACGCAACACAGTTATAAAGATAATTTTGTTAATCAGTGGGGGGGTTTAAATCAATGTTAATTAATTACTATTGGTATCTGATGGACAATTACTTCTTGATTTAAGTAAAAAGAACTCATTCATACAAAAGAAGGACTAATCATATCATTCTTGAGGCAACTACCATTCACAATATTTAACAAAGTCTGGTTTGTTGTTAGGGCACTTAAAAATGGGTATGAAGCTGGGGATAAATTTTTCTGTTCTCGTTCAAACTATGCTTTACAGCCTAAAATCAACCTAGTGTGTTCAGTAAAACACCTTGTCAATAATGCCTCTACCTGTTTAATAAGGAGATGAAAATTAAGTTTGTCTATTTGTTCTATTCTGCAAGAGGACATGCTTTTATTTCCATGAAATCTTTCATATTTTGGTGTGTTTTAAACTGTTTTAAAACTATTGCTAACTAGTGATTGCATCAGCTCTCTAGAGGAAAGAACTTTCATGTAATTTTGTACTTGATACAATGGAAATTTTATCATGTTTGTGGTTTATTTTTTTTCAATGCAGTGAGATGCTGTTTAAAAAACTATCTATTTTTAATTTTCCGTTCTCCTGGGTTCTTGTGGCTGTACAGCTGTTGGACTGATAGCTTCTTTTTTTAAACTGGCTGTTGTTTGATTTTTTTTTTTTTAATAAAAAAGACCCAAATCTTCCAACTTAATTTTTCTCATTTAAATTTGCCTAAGTATATTCAAGCCCACTGCAGAAAAAAAAACACACCATAAAATAAAAGCCAATATAAAAATAGGATGAGTAAAAAACAACAATCCTTTATAGAGCAACTGGTCTCACTCTGTCTTGTGTCTCAAGAGCCACTATTCCATCTGTAAGTGTCCAAGTAGGAGCCACTGCAGTGCCAAGTAAAGACACTGAGCATCCTATCCAAATACACAAGATTCAGCGTTTACTTTCCCTCCATCCTTTTGCTTTTCTGCCACCTTTCCTGAGCATCTTTACTCTGCAGTGTAGGCAATCTGGAGGAGAGAAAGCTTACTTCTAGTTGTGAGGTACCAAGTACGAGTCCCTGGACAGGTGGGCATAGCAGGGCAGGGTGTGAATTCTTTACATGAACGTAGAGTGAGAAGCACAAATTGTAAAATAGAGCAAAGCAAAGTGAAGCAAAGCAGAACAAAACAAAAATAGCCCAAAGAGCCCAAATTCTGTGCCTTATTTTTCTCATTTGTAAACCATTTTTATTTCCCTTCTTGTATATGTATCCAATAGGAAAAAAAAAAGAGCTTTCTGAAGGTAAAATCTATAGTGTTTGTTCAGCATTAGCTGAATTATGAATTACCACTGTAATAACAATAATTAAGCTCATAAAGATCCAGTGCTGGGCAGGCACAATGCTCATGAACTGCACAAGGCTTACAAGATGTCTGTTTGTGGTGCAGGAGGTTTTAGGTAAATATTTAAAGATAAAGAGTGAATTAAAGATGTAGAACAGCCTTAATTTTGGCGTTTCTAGATTTTCAGATTTTTGAATTTCCAAACTTCACAATGTTTTTTTAACAAACTTTGTGGTTTTCTGTACAATAGTTAGCAGCTCTAGAACCTCTGGAAATCATTTCATTAACATTGCTTTATCTAAGTGTTGGAACAACAAGACAATAAAAAATCCTAGACAATAAAAGACATAAAGCTCGGCTTTCATTATAGAAATCTTTTCTTTTCAGAGGAATTTTAAAATTTGCAGTAAAATAAGAAAAAAATGATAATATCTATCAAATTAAAAATATAAACTAAGAAGAGCTTACATAAAGAGATACAAGCTTGTTTGTATTCAAAACTTGACTGGGCAAGGCTGAGCGACCTAGTCCATGTAAGTCTGCTTGAAGTCAGAACCTGAACCAGATGAAATATATTAATCTTTGTGTCTGTGGAATAGATTTTTCCCTAGCAAGCAGCTTGTATGCAGCCACTATTTATAAATACACTTAAGTAGTGAAGACCAACCTTTAAGTATCTTTACTAGATACCTCAAATATCCTTTTGATGGATGTTTCCATAAGTCTTAAAGATAAATCCATGTTTCTAAACTTTGTATTTCATAATTAGTTCATAATTACAATGCAATGATGATTTACATTGATTTTCTTCCCTTGCCGTGGACCACGGCAGACTGAGCATACTGGACTGTGAGAACTGAGCCACTCTACTCTGTTAACAAAGAGAGAGGCTGAAAATAAACACATGGAGAAAAACACTTCATGTTGAGGACTCAATGTCTATGCTGTACAAATTTTAGGGGATTTTACTTCAGACTACTTCTAGTCTGACCTTGTAAACTGAATGCTCCTCAGCAGTTGCAGTGCTTTCAGTGCACCTTGAGATTAGACCTTCCCATTTCTTTTCATCCAAAAAGGAATCCAGTTTATATTCACAAAAATAAAATGAGCAGAGGTATCAGGACATTCACTTGGGAAGGACACCCATACTCTGACCTAACACAGTAACACAGATGTAACCAGAAGCTATGCAAGCATCGTTAGTATGGAACTTTGCCCATGTAACAGCCCCTACAATCAGGGAGCTTTATTAGTGTAGGTTCTGGCTCAACACTATGCTAATCACATCCTCCTGGCTTCTGGCCAGCACAAAGTGCAGGCAGAGGTCATTTTCCTCTGCCTACAAAGTACCACATACACATTACCTAAGTATGCATTTGTCCTTCATAAGGCACAATTATGTTTATTGCATTACTGAATGAAAATTTTGCAAGAGTTTAGTGTTGCCTGGAGGATGCCTTCAATTTTACAGCAACTTTAAATGGTTTAAATGTATTTGTTGTCCTGCATTGAAATTGAATTCATTTAAACATCTGTTTTCCTATTTGAAAAGAGGAGATGAAAGATCTGAATGATACAGATTATCTGTGTGAGTTAAATATGGAATGTTGGTGTCAAAGGTCCCTGTTCTCCTCTGTGAAGAGCTGCCTTGCTGATTAGGCGAAGACATTTCTTGAACTTGACCCTTCTATACTTCAACCCCATACTCTAAGCAGACAGTAGTTTGTGGGATTTCCTATTTCTCTCTATACCCAAAAATCTTACTAAGAAGTTATTGAAATGTTAAATAGCAGTGAAATTCATAGCATACTTAATGAAATTAGTTGGTATAAATTGTCCCAATCAGTTTTAAAAGAAGGCACCCTTAACAGGCGACCTACTGTTTTAATGTACTGTCCAAAACTATCTCCAAAAAGCCAAGTACAGCACTGCTCTGTCTTCATTAACAGAGAACGTATGTTGGCAGTCAATGTTTTCGTGGCTCCCTTGAGTGGTTCTGTAAGTCAGATTTCACTGATAATTGCTTTAATAAAGTCTATTTTGACATAAAGGGCTTGATTTCAGAGGTGGCCTACATTTATTTGTGTTGTGCCTTATGCAGGCAAATATCTGTGCAGGCACTCAAAACACTAATGCAACTGCTCTCCTGGTTAAACAGATGCATAAGGGCTTTATTGGGTCAAGGTCAAATATCTAGATATACAGCTAAAAGATCTTCAATATGTTTAAATTCTGTATGTGAACAAAAGAAGGAATTTCAGAATTTTCAGAAAATAGCTATAGTCATGTCCATCACTGTGCAAGGACTAAGCATGTACCTACAGATAGAGTCTGTGCTTCAGTACTGACATAACTTCTCATCTCTGTATAGTCACCATCTGCAGCAGTCTGGTAGATAAAAAAAATTTAAATGAACTCTGACCTCATTGGATATAATGTAAGACAAATAAAGGATCTTAAATGTCTATGACTGTTGAACCTAATGAATGAATAGACTTTTAATCTTTCTTTCTGTTAACAGCTGAAAAATAAATAAAGAAGCTTAAAACACAGACATAAAAGACCAGTTATTAAATCCATTATCCAAATGTGAATATAATTTTTGTTTAGGAGCCAAGAGGGAGTCTTAACAACAAATTGAAATCTCTCTTCAGCTGACCTCTTTTTCTGGTGACTTGACCAAAGTTTTCTATTGCCCTTACTTGTCCCCGTCATGCCCTGTCGAGGAGCAGACAGCCTTCCCATCAAAACCTGCAGTCAATAGGTGGAGGAGAATAGTTTCAGTCCTCTGTCCAAAACCTTTGAAATCATGGGATACAACAGGGAAACTGAGTGAAACCAAATGTTCCTGAGAAAGAAGTGTACAGAAGAAAAAAGAGAGATATCTGAAGACCCTTACTGAAGCTGGACAGTACAGGCCCTAATGACTTTCCCTGTAGAGAGCCTGAGGTAAAGAAGCAATCATGGGAGAATGAATCTGACCAGGAAGGAAGAATCAAGATTGCAGCTAAGATGTTGAAACGTGTATTTTCTTTTTGTGATTCAACATACTGCAGGAGCTTTATTGCAGTTTGGTGAGGCAATCATAAAGGAACAACCAATGCATCCTCTCTAATCTGCTGTCGGTTGCCTGGGGAAAGAACACACCGTGATTTACAATCCACAAACTTCACGGACAGAATGAAGACCTTGATTTTAGAAATCTCTTTCCTCCAAAAGTATTTTAAAGCCACATACACTTAACATAAACAGGTTTGTTCCAGAAGAAAGCTTTCTGTTAATTGCAGAGGCTTTATTTTCGTAGTTAAAAAGTGTAAATAGCTCATTTATGTTATTGCTTACTTCATCCCTCCCCGCTGTTCACAGATTACTGCCTTTCCCCTTTTCCTACTTGCCTCCCCTCTCTTGATGTACTCTTTACTAGCCAAATAGAGCTAAATAACCTGTTCCATGCCAAGCAACCCCTTTGGTGAGCATATTGTTGGTCTGTAATTTGTTCAGAAGTGGGGGATTGCTGAGTCCCTTTCAAGCAAACTGTGTGAAAATCTTCACAAATGAGCCTATGCCATTAGTAACAAGAGCGCTAAGGGAGCCATTGTAGTGACTGAATGAATATTATGGATCACTCTCTATAATTTAATTCTGGAACTGGGAATGTTATGTAGTGTGTGAAGAGCTGAAGTACTGCCCCACCACCCCCGCCTCTCCTGCTCACACTTACACATGGAAGGAAATCAATGGGAGAAATATTCTTGCAGTACTGAATACATATGCACATTGGCATTTATGGTAACTTGTGCTCCCTGTGCGGTGAAGAATGTGTCTCAGAGGAAATTAGAACAGCCTGACACTGGTGCAGTCTCCCACTCTGCCATACAGGTCATAATTGACAAAGGCCCTTGTAAACAGAGAATTCAAGAAGGAGGAGGCTTTTCAAATTACATAAAAGATGGCTGAAATGACATTTAAAATGCCAATTTAAGCAAGAATGAGTTTTCTGAATTATTCCCTCCATAATGTATCTTTGCACCTTTGCTGCATTTCCAGGACATTCGTTGTAAGACCCATCCAGTGGCTCACTTAAGAAAATATGCGGAACTAGAGTATTTAATATATATAATGGATTTGCATATGTAAGAACAGTTATTTACAAAGTAATGAACTGCAAAACAAATTTACATTAATATTGGATTAAATCTTTTCAGAATGTTTTTATATGTAAATGTAACTTGCCAAGTGCTGAGCTACAATGCAAAAGAGAAAATGTCATTCCATATAACTATAAAACCGACCTGGAGAACTTCTCAGTTTTGAAATGGAAGGTTTCCTAAACTACAAAATAATAGCAGAAACAAATAAAAACTATAAGAACAAATGGGATTAATTCCAGCAAAGATGTCAGATATTCTGTGTGAGAAAGTTAATCTCTCTTGGACTGACAACATTTCTTGTTTGTTGTATTTGCAGTCAGAGCAAATAAAACCAATTTTGATTTGTGGTAGAGATCAGTTACCTCATTCTTAAGAACAGAAAGAAACCTGCATCCACATTTGCATAGAACACAATGAATCCATATCAAATTTGGAGGGCATATGTTACAGCTTTCATAGCAGTTACGCCTCAAAAGGTGATTTTTCTATTGTGTGCACACAGATTTAGAATTATAATGTAGCTGCCTCAGAGTACAGGTTTCTCTTCACTTGTCCCACTGGACAAGCACTTGTTTAGGGGATGCAGATCAGAACTATAGCAATATGGAGACTAGTAATTTTGTTTGCAACAAATTACATATAAATAGACCTATTTTTTTTTCTTTTTGAAAGAATTGTATTGAATACCCCTTGATAAAATAGCTGTTGGAAGAATTTTTTTTTCAAATTAGGAGTCTGTTTCATGCTGAAAGACCTTAGATGGTATGGTCTTCAACACAGAGAGTCTAAGAGAAGTCCCAATGAAACTTATTTTGCTCATGTCTTTTCCCCTGCAAAATTAATGGGTGTCATGAATGATTTAAGGCAGCTCTGATTTAGGTACTTTGGTAATGAAGTTATTTGAAGGAAAGAAAACATGTAAGCTCTGTTTGCAAAATTTGAATGAGGCCCAAAAGAACATCCTCAGAGCCACCATGGAGCTGGCCGGTCTTCATAACATTTGGTCTGGTCCCTCAGTCCCCATGATGTGATCTGGACTGTAAGATCCTCCAGAGTTTCTTTCCTGACTTTCTCTCTCTTATTCTTGATGCAGCTGGCATGTTCTGCTGCACAGCTGCCTTTGCTCTGATTCCCCATAGCAAGCTGACACTTGCACAGAGGAAAGAAAACAGAGGAAAGTCACTGAAATGCGATGGGCCTGACAGCTTCAGAAGGAACAGCCAAAGAGCATGATTGGAGAGGTTCTTGCCATCTACATCAGGCAAGCATTTTGGATGCAAAGGCAAGGGGCAGACAGAAGCTGTCAGCTTATACACACAGGCATCTGAGATTAGTAACTCATTTGCTTGCTGTTTTCACTTTAAAAGCTCTTCATGTCAAGTTTTGACAGTACTTTTGAAAGCACTTTAAAAACCACTTCTGTATTTCAGCTGTCCTATCCTCCTCACTAAAGTGAATGGAAAGATCTGATCCTTACAAAATTAAGACACGGGGCAATGTGATCCACTTAAGATATGCAAGAAGTGACTTCTGACTAAGACAAGGTTAGCACAACTCTCTCGTGGTTGGTTGGAAGGACTTTCACTTTACTGTGTGTCTTTTGACCAGGATCAAGCATGCTGTCTGGTATTAAGTCTAATCACTAATAACAGACGTGGCATAAAATGGCTATGTTGTCACTAGTATCTGGAACTAACTCATTTTTTACTTGTTAATATTCCAAGATTCATAAATTCAATCCTGTTATAAACATATCTAATTTTTGTCTTAATAAAAGCACAATTATCTTCTGGCAACATTTGGAATACTATAACTAGAAGATTATTATAATTATTTGTTTTAGTATTATTCTTGATTTGGCTATATTGTACACAGTTTTCCAAAGGATTTCTACAGATTACTTTATTGATTGTTATTTTAATCCTAACTTTGTGACCAGAGGCCCAGATTAAGATCAGAGATTTCTCAAGATAGAACACGCTATGATCACATGTGAAAATGTAATTATTTTCTCAAAGGGAATGGTGTACAGACATAGGTAAGTAAGGGGGAAAAGTGTAATATTCACCCTGCTTTTATGTGTATTTTTTTTAGATAATTGTATTTTTCAGATCATAAAGTAAATATCAACTCTTTAATTTCTTCCTCAGGACAATATTTATTAGCTGATTTCTTTTTCTCGTGGGTGTTTTTTTCAGGATAAATCATTCTTTTTCAGAGTAACAGAAGAGCTTTTGCTTTATATCTCATGGAATTTATCCAGTTACAACTTTATAAGATAAATTCAGTCCAAGAATAATAGCATTTGGTACACTGAGTTGGTTCTATAAAAAGCAGATTGGGAAGTGCAAACATATTGTAAATCAAGAATCTACTTTTTTCCCCCCAGTTGTTTGGAATCAGGAGCCTGAAATTTTACATTTTGTTGTAGGTAAATGGAGGAAGTGCTAGAAATTAAAATGTGCACTTTCTGCTAACATTTATCTGTGGAAAGAACAATTGGCACAGGTGTGTGCGTTTACAAGCCCAGAATTTCTCTGAGGCAGGGATTGCTAAAAAGAGGAGAAAAATCTGGAAGTGGTAGCTCCCAAAAACTGTACTGCAACTGAAGTCATGTATAACAAGACAGTCAATACAAGAAACATAAAGAATGAAATCTAAATTATAAGGGTGGTGACAGAAGAATGTTGAAGGTGTCATCCTAAATCTGGCAGAAAGTGAGCATTTGGGCCAAGTGCTAAGTGAAAAAGGATTTGGAGCTGTGAAAAGGAAATTGCTCCCTGTTTAACCACAATGTAGTCTGGACTTAGAAAGATCTTTAAAAAAAAACCTGAAGTATTTTTAAGATCATGTTTAGCTGTCCCTAAAATGGCTCACGTGTTAACTTCCCATATCAAGAAGACATAAAAGGATATGAAAGCGTCATAAAGTTGTATTTGTACTCTGTCAGGTTATTTTGGTTTATTTCCCACGACAATATAATAGTGGGAATTCCAGTAAAATTTGTCATCATTAGATTCTAGAACACTTTAAGTTACAGCATATCATGGCAATACTTTGCATGTCTTCGTCTCAAGAAAGGATTATCTTTATGCTCACTCTTCACTACACTAAGATAGCTTAAAAAGTCCTAACCTGTGTTCCATTTAGATCATTGAAAAAAAGCATTGCCTATTGGATAAATACTATAACCTAATTTACATTTGAAATGTTTGGGCAAAATCTGTGAAAGCTCTATCAATTCCATCTAATTGCTGATTAAGGTAGTAATTGCACGCTATTTGGCCAAGCCCCACAGATTTGCTTGGTGTGCTTTTTAGTCACATTTTGGTAACTTACTCTTCCATTGATTTTCTTGCCTTCTGCTTTCCTCTTAGGTGGATGGTTTGTGAAAATTTTTGGACAGCCTGTTAAATTCTTTTTCCTGCATTCTTCCACTTGTGCATCAGCTGGTTATCTTTCCTGGATTTTGTTATTTTTTTTTTTTTTTTCAAAAGGAAAGAGTAATAGTCTCTTTCCAGTCTTTTGTCTGAAACATGTTTACCCATTTTTAAATTCTTTTGTAAAAATGATTTTATAATCTTTTTATATTTTGTAACTGTAAAATTATTTTATAGGAGCATAGATATAACCATATTTATCCAGAACAAAGGCTAACCTAGTATCCTATACCTGCCTGTGGCCAACTACAAACAAATATGAGAACAAAGTGGAGAAACTGTGCACAATTTATCTATGCAGCTTCAACTCAGTGAGTTCCATAGTTTAACTACCTGATTAGGTGTACTTTATATCTACTAAGTCCACCTGATGCCCTTTATTTCTTAAATTGTTCCCCTTCTTAATCTTCTTCATGCTCCTTCCTATATCAGAACCTGTTTCATATTCCCCTCAGCTGTTTGTTGTTCAAACTAAAGATGATAGGTCAGTTAACCTCTCCACTCGTGGAGAGAGATTAAATCAATCTCATCACTTAATTACCTTTGTTGACTTTCCTTTCACCTTTTGCAGTTCTACCACTTTTTTTTTAATTGGGGGAAAAATAGTTTCACTGTGTTGAGAATGTTTGAATGCTTATGAGACAGTTGCGGTTTTATTTTTGTTCTCTAATCTTTCCCTATTAATCCAAATTATATACACATATATTTAACTACTATTGACCAGTGAGAGGAATAAAAGGTATCTTTTTGGCCTGTAAATCAGTAAGGAACAGTACACTGTGCACTCCAATTGTTCCAGGTGATCCATCTAATTTTAGACTTCCCAAGGCCCCACTACCAAATGCTTTCTTGGTTCATATTATTTTATGTTGTTTGTCTTTGTTTTAAAGGTCATTTGGGAGATGTGTTATTTGAACACATATAAAAGCTACAGAAATCACTGGAACCATGAATTAGTTGGAATCAGGCCCTTATATTTTAATAAGAAAATCAGGTATTTTATCATGACCACACTGAGAGAAGTTGAGGCTGACTTACTTCACCCTGCAGTACTCCAGTTCTGCAAGTTAGATTTGGCATACAGGTAAGTAGGACTGCCACAGTGAATACAAAAGATGATAGAAAAATTGCAGTATTGGAAAACTTCAGTTATGGCTACAATATATTTTTATATATATAAGGAATAGCTATTGAACTACTGCCAGAAATGGCTGCAACCCAAAAATATTGAAAAACATACTGTATTAAGGAACATATGATTTGCACTCATTTTTTAAAGTTAAATTCTGGTGGTGCCTTTTTCTAGCCTCACTGCCACTGATTGATTTCAAATAAAGCAACAACCTAAAAATATACCATTCTTTAATTTAATTTCCAGGGAATTTGTTTCTTGTTGCTCAATCTTCCACAATTCAGCTCTGCCAGATTTTTTCATAGGTTTCTGAATCACAGACAAGTTTCTTAATTCTCGTCTAATCTTGCCTACATGTCTCCCAGGTGTTGTTGCCTGATTTATCTTCCTTTTCACTGAAGCAGCACAACCAGGAACTGTCACACCCACCAATAAATCTAGCCATAATTATGAAGTGTTAAAACCCCTGGAACATAACTTCTTGCCTAGAAAGGATCTTGGTCCTTTCCTTTTTATTTGTTTTCTTCTCCTCACCCCTCTTTCTGATAACTTCTTTCCCTTTGGAAAAATTACTGACAAGGATCTCCAGAAAACGTTATGAAGATGAGCAATATGCCATTTCTCTCTCAAAACCTGCAGAATTCTTGAAAGGTTTGCAATGAAGTTTAAACCTGCTTATGCCTGTGATTAGAAATTAGAGATTAATAATGATTGACATGAACATTCCACAAAGAATCTGTAATTATAGCTGCACAAATGAACCGGGGAAAAATACAAAGGAACTATGATGCCACTCAGACCTCTCCTTTTTTATAAAATTAATGAAATATTTACAATTTAATTTTCTGATCAGAAAAGTATTCTGCTGGAAAGAAATCAAATGATGGCAAAATGCAGGTTTTCTAATAAAATGTTTGCATTTTAAGAGTAACATTCTCCGTTTTGATTGTATGCTTTTTTTTTTTTTAATATAGTTTGGGTCAAAAAGAGATGTTATTAAGCATAAAAAGGCAAAAATGTATGAATAATAGCTACATAATCAGTGCAATTCATGAAGTGAGCAGAAGTAACCTTGACAAGCGTGTGATATAGATACAGAGCACAACTCTTTATGTATATATAAGAAATAAATATTTTTTTAATGTTTTGATAATCTTCATATTCACTGTCCTCCATAAGTTTTCCATGAGATGTTGATTCAGCTACAGCTGTTTAAACTCACACATTTGCTATACAGTCTCGAGACAGTAAACTTCAATGTGAATACAAATGATCCTTTACATTCTTAACTCCCAACTCTCCGTTGCCTGCAAGGAAAGGATGCCAGCGAGGATTAGCAATAATAAATAGCATTTTTCCTTGCAGAAGATGAAGGAAGGAGAAATTAGACAAAGCTACTCACATTGTTTGCTCTAAGCCTCACTGTTTCTAAGTGGGTAAATACAGTTACAGCCTGACAATTGCGCCTATGATCAAGCTGAACCTCTCAGGCTGAGTGACTCCAGGTGACTGAATCCCTGCAATCCTTTGGAGTAGAAATCAGTGTGAACCTTTGAGTCCTTTGCCTGGGTTTCCTGACCTGGAGTGACAGACGACTCTCATCAGTTTAGACTCAACATGACAGCTAATGTGTAGATGATGTGGAAACCTGGGTAAATGCCTGAAGGATGATCTCAACACAGTCAACTGAAGACTGTCAATATCGTCTTCAATCTCTTCTAAGCAAAAATATCCAGCCTGAGTCAAGTTAAAAACCCATCTAAGCCTGCTACAGATGAAGAACCCAGAACCCCTATCCCCACAGAAAACTCAAAATTTAATAATCCCGGGACTAATTTCTTTTGGCCAGTGGAATCTTTCAGATTTATATTATTTTGCAAAATCACAAACAAGGTGTCCTGGGGTGACTTTATGATGTGTATCCCCTATCGACAGGCTCTATGTCCAGACGTGAACCCTGTGCTTTTCTGTGCCTTTAAACTGAGCCCGAGAGTGGGGAAAGAAAACTGAGTGAACTTTTCAAAGCAGTCTGTGCTCCAAGGTCACTGCTCCTCTGCGTCTTTCGTCTGAGGCGAGGAGAGTGGAGGAAGCACCCTTCTTGCTCTCAGCCAGCTTTCGGCTCTGTTTTCTCCGGAGAGTGACAGAGAGTTGTTTTTCTTTTTCCCTTGGACTTTGGCTTCTTCTTCTTTTCTTCTGGAACTGTGCAACAACACCAAAGCATCATCTGGGAGAACTTTCCACCGAGGCCTAGGGTGGGGGGGGAACCCCCACGCCGACCCAGCTCCGAAGAGGAGAGAGCTGCACCCACAAAAGGACTTTGAATTTACCAGGTTCTCTCCAAAGCGAGAGATTTTATTATTTAGCATTATTATTCCTTTCCTGTGTGCTTGTTAAATAAATAGGTTTTTTCCTCCCTTTTCACATTCATCTGAGGAATATTTCTTTCCTGAACCTGGTGGGGGAGAGGCGTCTGTAACCTGCCTTCTATCAGAGGATATTTTCCTCCAAATTTGTCTCAAACCCTGACACAAGGGAATATGATGGAACTCCAGATATATTATTATAGAAGAAATGAGGGGACCTCATCTCAAAAACAGAGAAATTCAAACAAATTTCATGAAATGCCTAAAGATTATTTATGTTTTTGTATCTCTGGCAGCCACTGCTATGGAAACTGTAAAAATAAATTCTATGATTTTTAATGAAGGCCCTCTTATCCTCTAGAAAACTATCGTGTATACAAGTACAAAAACACTTGAGCAGTCCTTGAGAGTATGTCTTCATGATGTTCTGTACTACAGTGAATGACAAGTTTGTCACTGATGACAGCAGTTATTCAAACAGGTTCATACAGAAGAGAGAGAGAGAGAGAGAATGACATGCACTTTAAGAAGCTTC
The DNA here is from genome assembly GCA_013397115.1 of Edolisoma coerulescens. Classification (NCBI taxonomy): domain Eukaryota; kingdom Metazoa; phylum Chordata; class Aves; order Passeriformes; family Campephagidae; genus Edolisoma; species Edolisoma coerulescens. The sequence goes on along the minus strand of VWZW01000621.1, from coordinate 119,744 downwards.
AGCATTACATCTGTAGTAGTTTGTATGACATTATTTTTACTGTTTTAATGGAAATAACTATCATTTACAATAAATGGACATACAGACATTCTACTTTAAATGCACTATATAATAAATATCTCTAAAAATTATTGCAATCTTCTTTAATGCTTTTAAAAGACTGACATTTTCAGATTTTCTTTGGTTTTTTAGCTCATTTTTATATACACTTATAAAAAGAACTGTTCTTTTTAAAATACAACTTGAAATCACTGGAATATTTGAGTAGCAATAAAAACTTACTGCTTGGTACCCAACCACCTGTGCTGCTTACTGCAGGCCACTGAAATTAATAATATAATGGCTTATGGGTAATAAAATATTGATATGGTTAAGAGAGAAATTACTGCCAAAAGAAAAATGATTTGTGTTGTAAACATAGCTTGTATAATAGTTTACATATTAGGTAGGGCAAAAACCTATTCAGTGCCAAAAGATTTCCACCTTATTATATTTTCCCCTTCAGGACAACTTTAAATGTATTTTCAGCCATTCTTACATGTATTTTTCAAAATAACACAACCACTTTTATTATTTTTATAGTGCCAGAGGGAATTACTTCTTATTTTGATTGTATGTATTTATTAAACCAGCTTGTTTTTATGATTATGAGAATTATCTTTTTGATAGCACAGCACGATCTTTAACCAAAGTTACACAGGCAGCCTCCTTGGCTGTGTTACATCTTTTCTTCCTTCCTCTTTTTTTTCTTGTTCTTTGTTTCCTTCACATTTCTTCACCGCTACTGAGACAGCCTCCGAACCTGTCTTTTGTGGCTGAAGTTTATGTCATCTCCCCAGTCCAGACACACTGACATATACAATATAGACAGATATATATTTCAATGGTTTTTTTGTAATTCTTCCTTCTTCCCTTTCTCTTTTGGATTGTGAGGATGTCAGCCTCTGTAGTCCTGACATCTCCCCATGAGGTGCTTTTTTCACCATATCCATAATATCAAGATATGATCCATGACTCAATTGCAAGCTCAAGAGCAAGACTTCTTATTTAGAGAATGCCAGGATGAGAGAAGAACCTTTCTCACTCTAAGCATATGAGCACACAATGCTGGAAATTTTGGGCCTGACCCACTGGTAGTGCATGCCAACCACAGATCTCTAAATGCATATGTATATGTAGGTGTATCACAAATATATACATATTTATGGACACACATAATAATAATAAATATAAGATAATATAAGATAAGTATAGATGTATACAAATACTCTATTGATGATATCCTTTTGTCTAATTTTAATTTGATTTTAATATGATTTTAATCTGATTTATGTTGATACCGTATGGATACTCACATGATAAATAAAGAAACTCAAGAATAGTGAGTGACAATAAAATCACAGAAAATCAGACAAAACAAACACAAAGTACAATATTTAGTCCATAAAATGGATAATGTGCCAGAGCTTGTCAATATTCTGTTGAGAAATCCTGTAGCATGGTATGTCAGAAGCTCACTGAAATGAAGAGGCCTCTGTGAGGGTTTACCAATCCGTCCGTGTACTTTACACTGCCCAATCAATAGGTGATGAATGCTTACAAAGTGACACTATCAGCAAGGGAAGTGTTTGTATTAATGAAGAAAAAGAAGAGACTTAGGGAAGGAAATCCTCATACTGTTACTTCATATCAGCTTAAAATTCTTAAAGGAACTGAGACTGGACTGTTACTCTATGGGGAATATTGCATGTGAAAGCCCAAAGGACAAGTTTAGTAAGAAGATACTCAACAGCACATGCATTCTGGAGCACTCAATGCTATCTCATTAAAAGAGATTTTTGTTATTAACAGCTTTTATTATTTTTGAAATACCAACCTTTTTTAGCAGTATAGCACTATCTGGGAACTTTATTCTAGCATAAGGTCTGATTAGGTTTGAGACTACACATACATGCAATAAAAAGGACAAATCCTGTATGGAAAACATAAAGTTAGGCAAACTGAACCTAATAAGTGCTTCAACAGTCTAAGTTCTCAGGCAATCATCTGGGACAGTTACCAAGAAAGCAATAGAACTGATTTTACTCACTTGTGGTTGTTATATATTTACTGCATCAAAGCAAAATTTAAAGCTCCTGTACTGTAAAACTGTAGTGAATAGCAGCATTACAGAGCTGAGCAGCTGCTCTGTGGTGCACTTGCTGAGGCGACAGAGAAAAGTGCATCTCCACTCTGCCTCTGTAAAGCTGATGAAAAAAAAGCAAATGAGAACCTTGAACAGAGGCCCCAGATTATTACCTACTGATTTGAATGGACATCTGGGTTTGCAGCTCACTCCCAGGCTTGGGGCTGTACTCCATTCCTCATCTCATCTGCACTCTTTCCCCCATGGAACCCGAGTGTGGTATTTCTACCCACATGTCCTGCTGATTTAAAGTTGCATTCTAGTATTTAAACATCCACAGTAAAAGGTTTCATGCTCATAGCTGGAAATGACTTTCACCTGGAGAAAACTAATCTGTAAAAATACTTTATGGAGGACTGGCTAGAAGCATTCAGTGTCTTTTTTTTTCAGGCAGAGCTGACACATATTTATGGTGATTTATTTTAGGTCAGTCATGGATATTTGCTTTCATTCTCAACAGAATGTCAGTTTTTTGTATGGGGTTTTTTTTGGTGTTGCTTATAATTATCAGGTGATAATGCCAAGTCAAGAAGCTCTTATCACATAAATGATTTTCAACAACACCAAACTTTGTAGATTAACTTTCCTGGAAGTTAAGTTTATGCAGCTCTAATGCTCAATACACTCCTGTTCAAGGTGGCTTACTTATTTTGCACCCACTAAGAAAATGACCTTGGTTAAGAATCTCTGCGATTTTCTTATCCTGGTCATTTGACATTTGCTATTTGTAGGTGGTAAAACTGAACTCAGAGAAGAATTGACATCAGTTCCAAAACTCTATTTTTCTCTACAGGAAATCTTGTACAGGGTTCTCATGTTCAAACTGGGTAAAAGCACTGTCATTTAAGTAATGGGCAGTACGTTTCTTTTAGTGGAAAATAGTTTGGGTGCCTATTGCCTTGGGAAACAAGCAGAGAAGCCACAGCTGAGTATCAGACACTACTGCTGTGAAGAAGAATATGTTTTGTCCTTCCTTTTTATCTTTCTCGAAGCTACTAGGGAGATGAAGCTTTTAGCAAAAATGGACATCAGTCTTAGTAAGAGTTACGTGACTTTACCGCAAGCCTCTGTTACCTCAGATGTGAAGAACAAATTGTTAACAACCAAGTTCTCCATTAGTCCTTCAAAAAAAAAAAAATAGAAATATAAGCAGACAAAAAGAAAAAGAAAAAAACCCCAATTATTAAAACAAAAAGGCCTCTTAAAAGATAGGTGGCAGGAAATAGAACACATGAGTTTATTAAAGAGTCAACTGATTAGCAAATATTAGCACCTTCTTTTCATATTTCTAAGGTGCAAAACCTGCATTGATTTCTTCAGGACTCTGCAGAAACAGGAGGATCTGAAATCAGAGGATTTCTGAAACTGCTACATGAACCACATCTATAAAACCACATCAAGAAACATCAAAGGTAAAAAGCTTTATATGCTTTGGCATTCTCAATCAGAACATAACTGCTTATCTGAACGTAATTTAATGTATACAGTTGCCTAATTTAAAGAATGCAAGACATCTTTTAGGAGTTGATTTTGATTTTATCTTTTATGGTATCAGGGAAAGAATATATATTTTTGCTTAAACTAGCCAAAGAGGAAAATTATTCTTTGCTTTGTCCTGCACTGAATTTTTCAGGGTGGCAGAGATTTACTCAAGTTATCAGGGTTATGTGGGCCTCAGGTAAACTTTTGGCTTTGTGAAATAATCTACAGACAGTTTTACACCACTTAGTTTAAAGAATTTTACCATATTGTATATCTTGAATCCAGCACCATAAGTAGTAAAAATAAAAAAGGATGACTGATTTTCTGTGCAGTCTTCAGTAATTTTTCTAACTTTTTGTAGTTTGTAAGGCAAAGATAACCCCCTTTCACTCTGAGTGACATGGAAAATAAGAATTACAGTCTTGACTGGTAGACGTTGTTTTAACAATAGTAATTAGTTGTACTGGTATATTTATGTACCTATAAAAACTTTCAATGCACTCTTCAAATGTGAATTTGAATTTGTTTGTTTGCCTTGTATTCTCTCTTTCTGACGACTGCATAAGTTTTGTTATTTTCTAATTGTGACTGTATAAATTTGCAAACATAAAACCCACTCAGATTTTGACAACTGTTTATTTGTAAGCTAGTAAATGTACAGATTTCTAGCTTTGCAGTTCACTTTGTAACAGCTTAAATAAATCTGAGGCATTTGCTTTTGTGAGTTCTGAAATCATGTGAGCAAAACAGTTAAATCAGCGATTTCCACACAAAATTACCTGGGAGGATAGGACCTGGGAGTTGTGCTTATACACAAGGTTGTGAAAATACTCCTGTTGTTTTTATGTGCTCTGATGAGCCTCATTTAAGACAACAATGTATGACTTTTGGAGCGGGCTACTGTCATCCTGGAGAAAAAGTGGTTTCTCTTCCCTTTTAATACTCTTTGTTGGGCATATTTAAACTTGTTGTGTATTTGTTAGTCATGGTGGTGGGTTTTGCTACATTGATACACCCCCAACCACACATCATTTTCACTACTTACCCTCACTCAAATCAGCAATGAGCAAGAAGTCATTACCCATCCATTCAGTATCTATCTGTCTTTTGTTAGTGATAGTGGCCTGCAATTAAAAGTGTTCTTAAAATTCACTTCTTTATCTCAGATATAATGCATTTTGATACACTGTAGAAAGAAGTTATTTATCTTTTTTTTTTTAAATTCTTGAGATATTGCTTGGTATTATTAGGAGAATACTCAGGCTGTTGTTTTATCTTTGTATGTCATTGGATCATCCCTAGCTGTAGTATATCAACATTTTGACACCCAACATGGAGTTTGTAGGGAAAAAATTAAGGAGGAAAAAGAAAATCCCCCAACAACCCCCAAATAAAATTCTTTCTTCATTTAATTAGTGACCTTTGCAGACTTTAAAAAAGAAGTGGTTTGAGCCAACTTGGGCCTTGTTCAGCATTCAGATGTGACTCTATACCGCTGATTTGAAAAAACCATTTGGAATCAAATCCATGACTGTGTTATGCTCCAGAAATGTTTTTGCCCTAATGATGTGCAGGTCTCACTTCACAAAGAGGGCCACACACAAAAGAGCAGTGATTAAAAACATTAAAGATATGGAAGTTTCTTGTGAGAGAATTGAATATTTTACATAAAGAAAGCCAGAGCTTGATGAAATACTCAGTTCCTTTGTATCTTTACTCATTCATGTGGCATAAAATTAAGAACAAAAGGGACTTCTTGATTAATGGCCTCTGCTAATCATTCCAGTAGAATACACAGAGACATTTTTTATTTGATTCCACCACCAAATTAAGTTTGCGTTAATCATAAATGTCACTTGCACAAAAATCACACATAAATATTCAGAATGATCTATATTTTATCAGTTATAACAGAATGCTTGGCAGCCAGCGTAGGTTTAAACAAGCAATTAGTGAATAAGTTATTAAACATTTTAAACAAATGTGATGCATGAAACCTGAGTTAAAGGACTTCAAAGAAACTTAACAGTGTCTTGATTATCCAGGTGCCTGAGCTGGAGACAGATTTACTGTGTATGAAAAAAAAAAGAACATTCATTACAACCTAACATGCCATAGAATTTTCTTTCCTTACTTTTCTTTCAATCTCTCTGATAAAGACTTTTGAAAATTCCTTTGGTAAATGCCACAAAAGCAATTTCTGAGTGTTTTAGTTAGATTTGAATTTGTGTTGGTTTTCCTCATGACTCCTCTCTTTGCTCCAAATTACCATTTTTCAATCCTGTTTATGACCATAAATTTCATGGAAAACAATGTCCAGAGAAAATCTCTTAACACAGTATATGTATTTTAATTATACTTTTCAGTATTCACAAAAAAGCTGCCTTCATGTCAATTTATTGAGGCATAATATAAACACTGGGGGGAGTTTTTTCGTATTTTGGCTCCCATGGGCTAATTCTTTCCTCTTTAAATAGGATTATTGTTTACAGATTCCTAATTAGGCTTCGTGGAAATCTGTTATTACTTAGAGTGTATAAGAGCGACAAAGCTTGATGCTCTGTCATTTATCTGAGCAAACTCCAAAAAATGGTTGTGCACAAATTGACAAAAATTGAGTCTGGAAGCGTAAAACAAAAACAAGAGGTTACCCTGTAGAACCTCACCCCTGAGCTATTAGCAGTTAAGATCGATACAACAGTGTACAATGGACAAAGGTCTTCAACTGTGTGTGGAATGAGTGTTCAGATATTTGATCTGGAGGCGAAATACTGCTTCTTTAAACCTGAGAGGCTTTGTGTCTGGGGGAGGTACTATATATTACTTTTGTGTGTGTGTATAACACACGTATATATGTGAAGTTGCACTAGATGTTTACACGAGATATTAGGGTTAAGGCTTACAAAAAGCCTATGGGTGGAAGAACTGCAATTGCTCCTGTTAAGAACATCACACGTGGTTAAGACTTTTCTTTATTTCTCAGTTAAATTCTCCAAGATTAATATTAATCTCAGACTATGGCATTTCCTGGGGTTTAATTATTGACTATGGTTTATAACCCAAAATATAGTTTTCAGCTATACGCCACTCCCAGGCATTCATTAACCTCCTGACAGTGCCTCAATGTGTGTTGCTTAATAAACATTACATTAAATATGATAGTTTAGAGATATTTCAGTATCAGAATTGAGTAAAAATTTTTCCTTTCACTTTCCTGTATCTGGTACACTTATGGTTTTGTAAATTGGAAGTCGACAAGCTGTGACTTAGTCTGGATCTCATAGACCGATACTTTCTTCATACTTGCATTGTACCAAAACGTTTCCCCTCCTAGCCCAAAGGCTGCAGTGAGGCAGCTAGATTCTAAAACATAGAATCTAGAATATAGGTTCTTCAGACCTGCAGCTAACAAGAAATAGGATTCTGAGAATCCACATCACTGCTCTTATGCCCATCCCTTTAGTAGATGGTCAAAGCAGTCTGTATGTTTCTTATCAATTAAGGAAAATTGATTAAGAATATCACATCTGGCTATATTCCATACTTAAGATTAAGACATAATCAGCAGTGCAAATGAACATGTGGGATGCCGGTCGCTTCGTTGGTCAAATAATATTGGTTAAATTTGTTGGTGAACCTCACTCCTCCACAACATTTAGTTTTATATCTCCTATTTTTTTAAAAAAAAGTTCACTCATAAATTAAATGAAAACTTTACTGCTTCCTTCCTTGGCTATTCAAATTATTTACAGAAAGTGAATGTGTGAATATTTAATCTTCCATTTGTGTCTAATTCAGCCTACAGTCAAAAGGATGAGGCAGGATTAAAGCATACTGACTGGGAAGGATGCTAGGAAAAAAATTTGATTTACAAACCTGGACTAGACAAATGTTTACCATTTTAACTCTTCCTGGTTCATACTCAGCCTAGCACTGCTATTTGATAGCCTTAACCTGTGAATTCATACTTTGTCCTGTTATTGTGGTTTTTATTGCACAGTATTTTAGGATACTATGGGTGGGAAGCAGTAGCATGCCAGATACTCACCAGTACAGGAAAAAAAGAAAAAAAAAGACTCTTACTGCTTTCTAAAGCAACCTATGACATGAGATAAGGCACAAAAATATTCAGGGGAATACTGAAGAGGTGGTAGTCCAAAAAATACCTGATTGTTTAACTATTATCAATACATTGTAGGCAGCATTGTAAATTCAATTCTTAAAGTGAAGAGAAGATCATGAAGTAACTTTTTAAATAAAGAGGAAGTGACACCATGAAATAAATAATAAGGTGATTGGATAATATAATAGAATAACTATGATAATGGTTTGAAATTCGGTTTGCTTATTGTAGTGTTTGTTCAGTTTTAATGTTAATATAAATTCAGATTGTCTGTGAAGGAAGTCTTGTCCATAACTGTGAGCCAACAGGAAAGTTTCTTAGTCTCTTCTTACATATTAATATGGTATATGGCTCATGATTTGTTATGTACCTCGGAAGAACATAATTGATGTTTGCTCCTGTCAACAGACCTTGAAAACTGGCTCAATAAGGATGGGGGTAATAAAAAGTAATAATATCAGAGGCATCATTAAAATAATAATTCATCCATATTTCCCTTCATTTATCAGATAAGGATGATGGAATTAAATGCCAGGTAATTGTCTCCTGCATCTACTTATCTTGAAGACTGCAAAATGGCTTATTTGCTTGTTATTTAGTCCATAAAATTTTACCTCTGCCACAAACTTCTATTCATTTGAAAAAGGAAATTTTAGTGATCATTAAGTTAAAATTTATATCAAGGAATATTGCCTTCTAGTTCAGACCAAAATTAGAATTAAGTCCCTATGAATACTAGAAGAAATGCAAACTTTCATGTGGGCAATTCAGGGATCATTTCTCATATTTTTTATTTCACTATAAATAATTCCTCGAAGACTTGCTACTATAGAGGCCCAATCCACAGAAGATATTGCCTGATTTTCTACAGTGACCATATATATTTTTCTACAGAATGTTCTTTTGCAAGTGTTTCTCTTGCATTTGCAGACCAGACACATCAATAAATAGTCATTCTGAACTATCATGCTAAACTCTGGAAATTTTAAATGTAAAATCTTTGTTGCTAGAAGAATGCACAACTATTTCATAAATTTTTCTGTACAGATTTTTCTACCAAAATTACTAATGTGAACTAAAAAGTAAGAATAAAAAAATGGGGTAGAATCTCAAGCAGTTATGAATACCTAAGAGTCTTATTCTTTCCTCATGTAAACTTTATATTTTGCTAGAACTATACCTGACTGACTTACTTGTGAAAACAAATAAGAAAACCAATAGCATAACTAAAGGACTGCATTAAGAATATTGTATTGCAGCACTTCAGCGAACAGGTAGCTGCATTTTTATTATCTGATACATCTAAATTATTGGACTGAAACAATCAAAAGAATTCTTTCGGAATGAAGCAATATTTATTTAGAGTTCTGATGTGTGTTGGAAGTTATATTATCTGAAAATCACACTTTGGTCTAGCTGAATAATATGAAGTGTCATTATATGTGAATTTTGTAAAACATTTACGTCAGGTTTCAATAGAATTATTCTATTCAAAGTTAAAAACTAAGAAGAAGGCATATTGGAAGAATATAGAACTCTATAACTTGTAAAGTATTTCCATTATCTACATCTATTTCAGAAGTTTTAGAGCCAAATAATGTGTATTCCCGGACTTCAGCTGAAAGCAAGATTCCCTACCATTCCCAGTCAAGGTAAATTTGGTTCCAGTGTAGTCTCCAGGCAGCACAAACCTTCCAGTGAATGCATGTGCACATATTTTAGCAGAATAAAGAGCAAAACAAAAGCAAGCAAGGCAGTGGATAGATAATCCTGTAATAAAAAAATATGTTACAGAAAAAATAATGTGCAGCTTTTCCTCACTTCATAAAATGACTATCATCATTGCTTTCCAACAATTTTTCCAATACATTTTATGGATGTCACTTACACAAATCTTGGGAAGCTAATCTGGATAAAGTTATAACTAAGCTTTTCTGGCCCTCAGGCACCTAAGTCTTGGCAGTCTCCTGCTGTTTGCTATCAATGCAAAAACCTGCATTACTTCTGTATCCCATGAGAACTATTTAGTATTCAGTATTGTGCCTTTTTATTCTGTCTTCAAAGCTTTTCATTTCATTTTATGTAGTTAGACTGCACTGTAAGTGGTGGTATCACAACTTTGCTTGTCTCAGATGTTTTTTTAACGTATAATAGAGCTTCACCCACCAGCAACACTGCAGCTAATATCTGTTAATATTTCCATGTTAAGCTCCTACACTCAATATTTAACAACACAGCTGAAAAAAATCTCAGGGGTGAAAGCTGACACTGAAAATCAGTTAATAGCTAAGAAAAGTCTGATGATTTCTCTGAAAATACATTATATCCACTGCCACTCTGCAGGCTGATATATATTAGTTTTCTGAATACCTTTTTTGCTGAAGTACATCTGGGAAACATTATGTGCAATTGTCACTTGAGCTTTATGTGTAATGCAGGCTCCTCTTTTATTTTTTTGTCATTGCACAGAACTTCTAAATTATATTAAATGTTGCTACACCTTATGTATGTGTTTTGTTTCCTAAGTGGAAAAATGATTTGCCACACTAATGATAAATACATAATTTAGAATATTAGCTGGTTTTATGTATCAATTAAAACTTAGAATTAAGGTTTTGCTTCTATTTAACACACATATACATGCAATTTCTTGATGGTGGTCTCCATTAAGAAATTAGCATTTATCATTGGTAGCTGCATCACAGTGTCTCAGAAACATAAATTAATGGTTTTCATTAGAGGAAAATTCTGTGGCATCTCAGAATTTGTGGAGATAACATTTATCAAACTCTGAGTTTTCACTGCTGATATCTTGTGATATTGCACACAATCTGTGGAGGAGAAACAAAAATTTTAAAAATTGATAATAAAAGAAGATCTGATTTTTTCTAGTTTATCCAGCCTGAATTACTAGTTGAGGAATGGGATTTTCAAGGAGGAACTCAAAAACATATTCCACCTCTCTCCTACTTCTGATTATCCTTCTAGATTTGCATAGGCTCTTGGAATTTGTGAGAATAAATAATGCTTTGTAATTTAATTATTTACTTAAATTAAAACTAGGAGAAACTAAGATACCTTCTTTCCATCTATGCCTTCCCTTCTTTCTCTGTAAGGTGTTTTGAGGTTAAAATTTTTGCCGGTCATCCAAGAGATTAAGGACAAAATTCAAAATTAGTATCCCAAGAGACTTCATTTTAGAGTTCAATAATTTCACTTTCATCTTAAATTGATAAGTCAAAACTGACACTAAGTAGGTGAGTGAAATAACCATTAAATTTCACTGTTTTCAACCTCAAGAAAACCTATCAATTAATTTGGTGTCTGCATGGTGTTGATTTTTAGGGACCTAATAAAAGAGAATTAAAAAGGCAGGCGTCCCCCTGAAATGTAAACCAAAGATAAAGACTTCACACTTCTGTTCTTGCCAGCTTCACTGCATGTTTGTATTATTCTTTATTCTCAAATAGTGAAGGTTTGACTGAACTCCAGTAAAGTTATCTTTGATAAATGTTGGTTAATGATATCACCAGCACATTCTCTCCAGGGGTATATTTATTTCATGCTGATTCCTTCAGTAATTACTCAAAGTCATTTCAGCAACTTTATACTGTAGAGGACAAGAAGTTTTTCTGAATGGATATTTGGTCTTAGTGTTGGGGTTTTCTTTAAGATACCACAAACTGCTTTTCTATTTTAGCTAAGTCAGTTCAAGTCACAGCAGGCAGTTACAGTAAGAACCAACTCAAATCTTTACAAGTCTTCTTTCAGAAAAGAAGTCACTCACAAAATGTTTTACAGTAAAAGTTAAGGTGTTCCAGAGCTTTAGGTGCAGCTTGCAGGCAGGGGCAGCTTTTGTGTCCTTTTCACTGGAGAGCAATATTGTTGACATATAAAGTGGAGTGCTGTGGTTTACCAATTTAGCTGCAAGACAAAGACTAGAGGCACAGGCTGTTGGACAATGTCAAAGTTAGTTTCACTTCACATTAGTTAAACGTTAGACCATAAACAAAGGCAAAGTTTTTAAGGCAAGTTACTGACACGTTTCCAAAGAGCTGCAGAAAAAACATGTTATTAAAAGCATATGATCATCATACTGGTACATGTATAAGGTGTCACCTCATCTTAATTGAGTATCATGGCATTGAATATCCAAATGCATCAAGTGAATTCTCAAATTTGCAAGGTATCAATCATTTTAAGGTAAGTAGATTGGGATAGTGAACTATTAAGTACAAAATTTCAAATTTAGTTTTTGAGAATTTTAAATGTTTATGTGTTGAATCAATAGACTGCTGCAAAGATAAAGGATAAATTGTTTCCTTATGTTGAATGCATTGTCCCAACAGTAAGAATTTTAGACCAAGTGCTGAAATGAGGAGAGACTATTACATGGCTGCTAGTGTTTCTTAAGTATATTTGTAAAAAAGTCTAGGAATGAAAGAGAACAAAATTAAGCAGTGCCAAATCTTCAGTCCTTCAGCAAAACAGTGGAACTAAGGTGTCAGTTAAAGATAATGTGTCCAGTTCTTAAAACCATAATATTTTGGAAACCTCTTCCTTTTTCGAGACTGCCTAGTAGTTATTCCACTTCACTGAAAGAAACTACTTTTATGTAGAAATGTGAATATATTGGAAATTCCAATAAAATTTTTATTCCTTTTTCATGTTATTTTTAGTTTAAGGTTTTGCAGTTTTAACTATTTAATTGTACTTCATAAAAACTGTGATCTAATTTCAAAACAACAAAAGGGAAAACATGAAGGATCTCCTTTAAATACATTGACTTAAAAAATTTTTAGATTTATTTGTTTTTTTATTGATTTGGTGTGACCAGGGGATCTCACTGCAATTATTTTATTTTATTAGTTTCCTCCAATGAATTTTTGATAAACAAATTATTAATCTAACTCTGGAGGGAGAGGGAGGAAGTATCTATACTCAAAACCCCAATATAAATGGAACGATCATCCATGAAAAAGAGAATTATTTTATTTTAAAAATGTGAGAGCAGTAAATTTTGACATTAGCGAATTAGTATTTCCACCCATATGTTTCTCTCCAACAACATTCTGGTATGCTGGCATTCACAGCCTATTCTGTTTATGATGTGATCACAGGCTGAGCAAATATGCTTCCTTCAAAGTGTCACTGCCTGGATTCTTTCCAGGTTCAGTGGCTCCAGCAGAGAAGCAGACCCTACAGGGACCCTGAGTAGGGCTGCAGCTAAATGCCAAGCCTTTGCCCAAAGGATAGGGAAGTGTTCTTTTGATCCAATTTCTGCATGAACTTAGAAGAAAATGGACATGTGATTGACTGAGTGGGTTTCCTGTCATCCACTGTGGGATTCACCTTCATGTCGTTTCCTAAATCTCTGATGTAAATAACATAAGGCTAGTTTCAATCTCTGGTTTTGCAAGTAGATTTTGAAACTTGATTTCTAATGGCAAAATGAAACCACGTAGTGTGAAATAATGGATGCATTTCACAAGCACATTTTTATTTTAAGAAAATGGAACATTTCATTTGTACAAATAGCAATTTGGACTGCTTCTTCTCATTCTTTTGACTGGATTTGTGTTAAAATGTTTTTAAGATACTGATAAAAAGTTGTAAGAAACAAGGGTAAGTCAAATGATCACATCTAAAAGGGCAAGATAATACTAACAGCCTATCAGGAAGTGAAATACATGACAGGTCTGAAAGCAAATGCAAAGCTGCCAATATTATCTGGGGAGTGAGCCAAGAAGCCAGATGCTACCAAAAAAAATATCCTCTGCTGTTTGGCATCTTGGGGTCCCATGGGTGCCATCGAAAGACAAAAGGATCCAATGCATATTATAAAACAATATGGTAGACCTCAAATGCCCCTACTGTTCTTGAGGACAGCTTCATGCTGAACAGCAATGGTGTTAAAAAAGCCCACAAGAATCATATCTTTTAGAACCTGGAAAGCACGTGAAAAATAAAAGCAAGTTTGAAATCCTTTTTCTTTGTTATGTTATATTCAGGAATCAGAGAAGTTCAGGTGTAACTCAGGATCCTGAGGGGAGGATGAGCTAAGCTAAAAGCAGAGTTTCATTAAATCCAGCCTCCAACACTGGCTTTTGAATCAGCTTGCTCCTGCATCAGATAAATTTTAAAGACAAGAAATTACATAGTGAGGGATCCTGCAAATAAAAACAAATCTAATAAATTTTATTTACCTTTTATTTAGAGCTGAGAGATAAGACCTGGACTAGATATTCTTTTAATCAAAGATTTATAAAAATGACCTTGATTTGTGTTATTTATCTGGGTTTTTTCAAATTTTCTTTTTAAGGCTTGATTGTAATAATACATTTATTCTGTTTAATATTCAATTGCATTAGTAACTGTCGTAGGTAATTTCCTGAGCCTTTTCTCTAAATATTTGTTTCCTTAAAATTAATATAAGTGTACTCTCAAAGTGCTGATGGACTGTATATTAGAGGTGAACTTTGTTCAGAAGTATTAGCAGAATTTACCAGAGAGGTGTTTTAAAAGTTCTTTAAATTTATTCCACTTTTATGGATAAAGAGTTGAAAAGAAGAATATAACCTATAGAAAATTATCATAAATATCTGAGACTGTTGACACTATGCTGGAAGAACACTTGGGAGGTATGAACCAGTACAGATAAAAGTGAATTTCTGAGTCTGCATTTTATTTTAAAATATCTTACAACACTATGCCTCCTAGTGTCACATTTTCTCTTGAGGGGGCTAATGGAATTTTTCCAATGGTTTTGTGTAAAGATTATTATTGTGATAGCTCATTTTCATTTGACTACATAATTTGAGGAGTACAAAGATAGTTTTAATAACCTTTTAGAAATTTCTGTATAGTATTCATTCTTTAAACACAGGGAAGTTCTTTGAATTTTACATAGATGATGAACAGAATTGACTAGAACTGGAAAGAAGGAATGAGAGGGCAAATAGTACCATTCCTTGTTAGGTGACACAAAAACAGGTTTCCAAAGACAAATATTCTCTTAGCAAACTGTGCTTCCTAGACAACTGCCATATTCCTCTGAACACCAAGGTTAGAGTGCAGACAAGATTTCCAGCTAACAAAATGTAAGACACTGAAAGAAGCAGTGATGTTTTGAAGGAGAAAGACCTTACTTTTCAGCAAAGAAAATCTCCCTCACCTACACAAGAATTACTCAGTGAGGTTTGTTACAGAAAAATCACATCTTAAACAATGCTGCATTTTAAACTTATGCCAATTCTCTGAGAAATAGGAAAGACTTTAGAGTGTTTATTTATTCTCAATGCATTAATTATTTTTCTCCAGGGAACAGTGTCCTAAACATCACAGTGATTAGTTATTTCATTATCATGAGCATCAACAGGGCTTTTTTGAATTCTTACAGTTTTAAAGCATTATCTTCAGAGACCAGAAGAACTGGTTTACCCCCATTAGGTAAGAAGGGAAATTTTAATGTTTCACCATAATTTTCCATTTTTTCTGTCTCTCTCATCTAAAATGGCTGAAATTAAATAATGCTGATATCAATTTCAATAGGGAGATATGAATCCAGAAAGTGAGTTTATAAGTAGCTGGAAAAACTGGTACAGAAAACTGTAGAACATCCCATTGTGAGCAATGACTTGTGAAAAATATGTTCAGTTACAGTTGAACATCAACCAGTTACAATTTAACTCTCTTCATAGTATTGGCAACTCTCTTCCTCATTGCATTCTCTTTACCTTGAAAGAAATTTTATGATTTTTTGTTGTTTTCCTGAGCTGCACAATTTTGCAGTAATGCAAAACCAAGATCCAAGAGTACATTTTAGTTTAACTTACTGATAGCGTTAAACTGGTGCTGGCACTGCTAAAATCTCCCCTTTAAATCAATAAGAAAAACAGAGTGTGACTGCAGACCCATCCTGCAAGCCTGCAGGTGAGTATGTTAGTATGTCAATAACATGTCTACACTGATTCATATAATGTCTTATTGTATTTCAAAATACTGTACATCTGTGGCCAACAGAACTCATTTTGATTCCAATTTCTCCTAGACCTTTGAGAGAACAGATGATGGTTGAAATTTTGGATTTTACCTGTGTTGGATGTGTTATGTATGACACTTCATGCCCTTTTAAAAGTAATTCTTACTGTCTGAGAGATTGTCTTCTGACAAAAAGATGCAGTTTCAAAAGGATAAGACTTTATGTTTCTTTCCAAAATTTCTAAATCAAACAATTCAGTCAAGAGCCTCACTTAGTGTCCACACAGAAGCAGAACCTATGAAGATCCACTGTGACACCCATGTCACAAGTTGCAGCTTGTCTGAATGAGTAAGGGAAATGATCAAGAACAAGGGTGGTCTCTCTTTTCCTCACAATAAGCCACTGACACAACAAATAACAAAAAACCCAACAAAAACATAATACCCCACCAACCCCTGCCCTCCCCCCTCCCCCCCCCAAAAAAAGTGTCCTAAAAATATGGGATTATCTTTCCTTTGGAAGAAAAGAGAAACTTGGCTTCTTGTTTATATCTTGTGAATAGGAGGGGAGTATTTCCTCAGCTTTGATAGAGACTGAAGACTTTCTAATAGAATGATT
Organism: Edolisoma coerulescens; assembly: GCA_013397115.1. NCBI lineage: Eukaryota > Metazoa > Chordata > Aves > Passeriformes > Campephagidae > Edolisoma > Edolisoma coerulescens. Next base: position 103,355 of record VWZW01000621.1, on the reverse strand, counting down.
TTCAAAAGGTGCACAGCCATCTCCTGGTTTACCAAGATTTATAGTTGACTGTCTTTAATTCATACTTGGAAGTGGCAAGAGAAAAAAACCACAAAGAGTATGAATAAAGAAAGTTCTTGCAAATCCTAGAATGGGCATGGAATCAGTGCTTAACATTGCCTAGACTCTGTTTTAAAGCAGCCTTGAGCCTTACAGCTAGTTGGAGTGAGTGGAATGGAGAGAGACAAACCTAATAAGGACAGGAAGATTGAGCAGGGTGTGGAATTTCAAGTAAGTAGGTAATCAAATAAATATTTATCTAAGAGTTCAAAATCTCAGGAGCTGGTTGCTGATCAAGAATTGATTTAACAGTGTCTTTGAAGAAGCACTGCTTTCCTGGACTGACTATATACGTATATAAGACCATGACATTTTAATATTCCCTGAGATTGAAGGAAACACACAGGCTTATTTCAAGTTTTGAAGTGTTAGAAAAGTGTCTATGAACAACATGAGAAAACAGTTTCTTCATGCTTTTCTGTGTTCAAAACATATTCTAATGTAAAAATCCAATAATTTAATTGCAGTAACAAACTCACTGATGTGTGTTTATCTTTCTTTTACACACAGGGATTTACTAAAAATCACCTTATGGAAAAGTAGTGCTATGTGCTAAAATCCAAACTCAATGGAGCACTACACATAAAAGTTATTAAAATCAAATGGTTCCTTTAAACTTTAAATTCAAACTCAGAGCAGCAGCTAATCCAAAAGGAAATTAAGTGAAATACCCCTCTGGGAAATGGTTAAACTAGTGCACTTAGGAAAAGAGTTAAATGATGAATCAAACTAAGAACAATGAAATTCCTTGGAAAATGCACATTTTCACAACACGTACATATGCCTGTGTGCACATATCCAAACATTCAACACCCAAATTGCTTAATTAACTCAAAAGAATACAGTTCTAAAAATCATGTGAGCACCTTCTAGTCTCTTCTTTTTTATTGACATGTCTAAATTCAAAGACAAATAGCTCTTTTAAACTTTTTGCTTATTGATATTTTCTTATTGTACAAAATATAAATGTCAAACCTTTAACAGAGAAATCATATTACCAATATACAATTCTGATTTATGTTTTCTAACCCCGAGGTCAAGTGTTAGGAAAAATCATCCTGCTTCTGACAACCTTTGTAGATCCCCCACTCAATCAAAGGCACCTTGGTAATTTATATGACATGATGATTAGCACATAGTTTCTCCATAAAATCTGAGAGCAAATCAAATCTTCACAATGTTCAGTTTTGTTCTTGAAGAGCAACAAACAATAGGCAGATTTTGTTTAACAGGAATAACCCCATACAGGTAAGCACATATGACGCTCCAAAGGACTTGGGAGACTTCCTGGCCATCCACTGATAGCACCCATGGTGTTTTCAGTAGCTATGAAAAGCACCCTATGTCCCAACAGGGTTTGGATACCTGTACACATGACTATACCTTCAGCTGGCATGTGGCTTTAGACATCTATCAGCTACATACATCCCCCACCACACCTGATTCTTCACCTGAGAGCTTGTTTGTTTTTCTTAGGAAAATCAGATGCTCTATAGAATTCCCTCACCATACAAACCATTTTCTCACTTGTTGCTTTAGTCCAGCATAGGTGCAACAGCATTACTTTTACTTATGATGTTATTCAGTATGATTGGGCACCTCTCTAAATGCAAGCTTCACTCCAGAAACACAGAGTTATAATCCTATATATGTTTGCTCTTTCAAATCTGGATATTTAATGAACTAATCTAGGGGATTTTTGCATTAAGAAATTATATATTCATAATCCTAAAACAGATTTTACCTTCCCTATGATATTTTTATATAAAGATATTGTGTTAGTAATTTTGCCAATGAATAAAGGATGTGGGTGAATTTAAAGACTGATACATTTCCTCTTTAAGGGAACTCGTCAAATACTAGTACTTGTAAAGTCCTGCAAAGTACATCTAATGCATCCAATAAAATCAGATCTCTACAATATGTTATTGAGTAATTAGTGCTTAAACCAGAAGTTCTACCTCTTATTAGTCATCTTTATGCTCAGACTGCATAAGCTAAATTGATTGCTTAAGGATCCACAAATACTATAATCACAAATTTTATGGTTTTATGTAGGATATTAGGAAAAAATTGCCTCACTGTCTTCAATGTGAAACAAGATTACTTTTCCCAAAGCAATGCAGTGGAAGGTACATAAAATCAAGTATGTGAAATCATTGGTTCCCTAATGCCACTGTTCTCAGTAGAGATAATTGCTTCATTCAGTTCATAAATTCTCTTGCTTGTTTGCATTTGTAGCTCTCCCACAGAATCTCACTCCACTGATCTAATGTTAGATGTTGGTTCAGCTCTGTTATTTCTGACTGAAATATAGTAAATTGACAGCAGTTAAAGATGGATCCAATATCATTATTACTGGCTTTTGCACAGAGATCAATCAAGATCCAACAGGATTTTAGTAATTTATTTGCTCTCTGATAATGTCTTAATACTCTCTCACCCTTTCAGAGAGCTTGTCTGATTTCTCATTATGTCATAAATGAAATGGTCTGTTTTCCTACGTATATACATTTATTTCATCTCAAGAGACAGAAGATATTAATTCTGAGGGGAGATCTGGATAAAAATTGGAAGAATCAGTCATTTCTTCTTATTATTTGATTGTATTATGGCTGTATTTGAGAAGCCCCAAGCATAAAACTGATACAAAAGTAGAATTAACAGAAAGACTCTGGAACATGTTCCATATAAGAATTATGATTACCACCCATTTGTCTAACAGGTATTTAATCATTACCTGCTCCAGCAACTGGACTAACTCTTACTTTGTAATCAGTCAATGATATATATTTATTTTTTAGCTTCAGAATGATTAATATTGATTTATACTTTGAACTAATTTTTCTTTGGCTTACTAGTAACAAAAAAATATCTATCAGCTACTCAGAATTTTGGAGGCCACTAATAAGCTCAGTTATATTCCTTCTACACCGCTGCTGTAATTTTCATACCCATATAAGAATTTATATATTAGAAAAGGACTTATTTGCTTTCACTAGCCTTGTATTTGTGAACTTTTGAGAAGCTTGACAAATAATCCCATTTGCCTTTTTGTAATCAAGCTGTCATCAAAAAATGCTTATTACTAATTTATTTTTTATTTATTGAATCAATTGAACTGTTTACAGCTTATGCTAACATCCATATATCAAAACCTCTTATTGAGCTACAACAAGGAAACTCCTCAGTAATCTCCTTTTATGCTGGAGCTATATTGGTTTCAGTAAACTTCACCTTTTTTTCACTGTTTTAGAACACACATATATCAATTTTTTGACCTTTGAGATCAGTCTACGTTGGAAAAACACTCTAAATTTCACCATCTCTGTGTCACAAAGAACTGCTCAGACCATTTGATTCACAATGGAATAAAATGGTCATAGTAGTTCCTCTTTGATCTTCTTGATTTCTTGATTTCTTTTCTGAAAAAAAAAAAAGGAGAAAGTTTTAGGAACATGAATAGAATACAACTTTAAATATAAATGTCTAGTTTTCATATCTCTCTTCTAAATAAATTATATTTGGAGGTCTTTCTCAATGGTAAGAAGGATTAAAAATCAGTAAAGACCTGTTCAGCCAAGTTCTGCAGTCTAGTGAAGAGTTGTCTTTGTCACAATATACAGCAATGTAGTACCTTATTATTTGATAGTACCTGGTAAGATTCTTTAAATTATTATGTCTTCTGATTTGTTTTCTTCTCCCAAATTACTCATTTTCTGTCACTAGAGCAATTATACAATTTCATATTTGTAGGTTTTAGAGTTTCAGGGATGCTGTTATCCCTACATCACTTTCCATAGTTTCATTTCTATTAATTCAATATAGTTGTTCTCACTTTTCTTCATTTCCTATTTGATAAATGGTGATATTCAACCAAACTGCAGGGCTCATCATTCACCGACATAGCTTTTGAGAAGGCCTTCATCAAAGTCAAGTATCTAGTCCAATGTATCAAAAGTGTAGGCATTTGTGATTTTTCTTGTAAATTTTCTCTTGGCAGCTCTGTGACACAAAGTTGCCTGCCCAACGGAAGAACAAGAAGCAGCACTTTCCTAAACAGTGCTATTTCACCAAGCTTGCAATGAGCCATCCAGTTTTCTTTGAAGAATGAGGTCTACAAATCTGGCTGTGTTTCTAGACAAAATGTTCCTTGCATTACTCAAGAATCTACCCTAATTTGAAAAAAGACAAATGTTCAACTTGTGGAATGATTTCCAGCAGAAGCCTTTAATATTTTTGATGTTTAAATTGAAACTATTTTTTGCTAATATTAATTTGAATCTGATGTTTCTTTAGATCACGTTCAAACAAGAAAAGAAAAACCCCCAACTCTAGAAAAGCTGAATGGGACACTAATTTGGATGAAACACAAATACTATATTTCATTTAAACTGCTGTAGTTTTCTTTTTACTTAGAATATATTGGGGTTTGTTTTGGTCTGGTTTTGTGTGTGTGTGTTTTTTGGGGGCCATGCTTTTTGGAGGTTTTTTCCTCAATTAAAGAAAATAATATTGCTTGGTTTTGTTTTATATTTTCAATTTTTATGGAGCCAAAGCCCTAATTATTCAAACATATCTATATCAGTTTCTTTATCTTTACTTAAATTTAGATTGTTGGTATGTGGAATGAAACTAAACGTTCTGACATAAAGTGCTTCTACTATTTTGCAGCTTAGAGGATGATTTTTCACTTGATGGGTATTCATTCATCCAAAATTCATAGCAGACAACTTTTTTGGTTTTCATTAACTCCTATATGATCATGGACACTAAAGATTCTTCAACCTTCTACATCTATCATTCTTCCTTTGATTTTGATGTATATTTCCATTTCTTTTCTCTAATCTAAATTAGACTGACTTTATAAATTTGCAAAACAAATATCCAAAATAGATTTTTGGGAAAGAAACCAAAAATAAAAAAATATCCAGAGTTTTTGGTAATCCAAACTGTTATAGAGACTGGTAATCTCATGGAATCTCTCTACTGGAAAAGGTAAAGGAAGTTTTGTTAAACTCCTCTGAGAGTGGCAGTGACATGCAGGCAAGAAATAAGAGTAGCTCCATTAGGGGCAGCTCCTTTTAAAAACAAGGGTAGTGGGTGACTGAAAGTACTCCAGGTTTTCTTTCTTTACAGCGCCATCTTCAGAGTAATATATCATCTCAGCAGCACCTCATGATGATGTATTGCTCAGATACATCATCAGCCTGAAGAGTGTTTCAAATGATTTATAGGCCTGGTAAATCACTAAAGTGAGGCACACCGATGTGTTATTCAAAGATGGTACCATATGGGTAAGAAGGTTTAAAATGCACACTCAACACAGTAACAGAACTCAGCATAAAGAACAAACGAATTCATACCATGCAGAAGGCAACTGCCCTGAGCTTCTGAATGAAGGTTAATACCAAATGAGCTCCAACAATGATGCAGAGTTCTGCTCTTCTCCTCTCATGAACCATAACAGGACAAGTGGAAATGGCCTCAAGCTGTGCCAGGGTAGGTTCAGGTTGGACATCAGGAGGAATTTCTTCACTGTAAGGGTGGTTAAGCATTGGAAGTCACCATCCCTGGAAGCGTCAAAAAATGACTGGATATGGGACTTGGTGTTATGGTTTAGTTGACAATGGTGGTGTTTGGTCAGAAGTTGTACCTTAATGATTCTATGATTCTCTGAATCTGAACACCACTGGATAATGGATCTGTACGGGAAATACTTTGAAATAACAGAGAGACTTGTGAGAAGTCTCCCAAGTGGAGTAATGGGCAATGGCATCCTGATACTCATCCCCACTAAAATTTGCGTAGGGAGATGTGCACTTATTTCAATACACTACATCTTAAATACCCACCTTCAACACAAGGAAAGAGGGAACATGTTTGTGTTTGTGTTTGTGCACAGGTGTAGGTGGGTAGAAGTGTGTGAGGAGTGCAATAATGAGCTGTACTCTGTTGATTTCCAACATAGCTCTGGGTCATTCTTTTAAATGGAAGAGGAATCAGCGCACTAAAAATTTTCTCACCCCTGCTTGTGGTTACAGGAGCAGGCCAAAGCCTTTCAGCACTTAGCACAATATAAGAGTTTGTGAAAAGAATCTTGTCCATAAGAACTTGACTGTAGCTGGAAAAACTGGAAGTAACTTTAATAACATATTTTATAGCTTTTTATTTCTTGCTATTGTAAATTACTTCCTACCCTACAATAGGCAGACAATACAGATCTAGTTCTCTTGCAAAAAATGCTGTCAAAGGAAGAAAAATGAGGAAGCTTGGTATGACTGACACTGACATTTTAGTTACACTTGAATGTAGCAGTTTCTCTATACACAGCAATGCCCTATTAGGTGTTTCATAGCTTCTCTTCTTCACTATCTGTCTATATTCTGTGGAAATATTTATTTCCACAGAATCTGTGAGCAGGCCTATTTCCTTCCAATCCTCCAACTTGACCTTGATATTTGCTTTCAAGTGACTTGTTGCATCTTTAACAATGGTCCAGCACTGTGTAAAGGTAGTAGAAAATAGCAAGCCAACTCTTCATGCACATGTATCCTTAACTTCACAATGAGAGTTTGCGCAATATTTCTGCAACAAAGACAATAATTTAAAGCAAAAAAGATCGAGTTCAAATGTTTTTAATGCCAAAAACGCCACTGGACTAAGGTCAAAAGTTGATGGGAAAGAAACTTCTAGTCCATCAAAAGATAACCACAAAACCAACTTTCCTATGGACATCCAACTGTAGGGCTCCACATTTTTAACACACAAACACAGCAAAACAAAACCAGTAGTTTGAGGGGGTTTTTTTGATGTTTATGTTTTGAGACGAGAAGGTGTCTTTCTAGTTTTGATTATATTTGGGAAATATGTCAATTTTATCAGTTTATCTTCTCTTTTGTCCTCTCTCCAACAGCCCCTTTTAAAATCCATTGATTAGAGACACTGTGTACCTCCACTTAAAAAAAAAATTTGCTTGTCCAAGTATGTGCATTTTGTGTAAAGGTTTAAATACATGTTCAACACACCAAAATCTTTGAGCATGTGCTGCATCATATATGAACACGAATATCTCTCTAGGAAATTTGGGAAAGAAATAAAGGAATCTTAATAAATGTATTTGGTAGGTCAAATCCATGGTTGCAATATGAGGTTTTTCGGGTGGATTCTCAGGTAGAAAGGAGGAAAAAGTAGAAAAAGAGCTGGATAATATGGGTTTCAAATAGTGTATATATCACCTGAGCAAACAGTGAGTGCAAGAGCCTTCTAACATAATAAAAAATTCCCGTTCAAAGTTTAACTTTGCCAGGTGTCCAATTTCAAGAAGCCAGATATTTAGCATTTGTTAACATTCATGATTTCTTTCAGGAAGGCATTTTTTCCCATGAGGCCTGTTTTCTGAAGCTGCTCTAATTTCTAGTGATATTTCTTATCTCACCCTCAAACTCCCAGCTAATTTAAAATTCCATCAATTTATCTTTGTGAGATAACATCCAAAGCCTTTTAAGCACCCCTTAGTATGACTAATGTATAGATATCAAATATGTTACTGGAGGAAAATTAGGCTCATATTTAATTATATAGAGCTAATTATTGTAAGAAAAAAAATAGCTTTCTATTGAACCTTTTATTCATAACATATAGGACATATGGAAGCACAGAAATCTTACAGGAAATAAATGAAGTACATCTCTTTTGTCTCCTGGACATGAACAACTCTATTAAGAGTCCTATTTTAGTGTAGAAAGAAAAGTGAAATAAAGATATAACCTGAAATCAATCCATATTATTCCTTTTTTGTTTGAGTTTGGATCAAAATTATTTGATTCTTCTAGTCACAACACAGCAGATTTTCTTAAAATCTAACAGTTTTATTTACTTTGCAATAGCAGCACCTTTCAAGACCATTACATTGATGTTGTGTCATTATATAACTAACAATGCTTTAAACTATATTGGTCCCTGACCAGTAATTGTTTTTTTCTGGAGTTGCTCACATTCTAATTTACAAACCTGGCTTCTTATAAACACTGAGACTCTAAAAAATCTATAGGCATATAGATATATGCTTATATATAAGTGGAACTTTAATCTCAAGGTCTATTGTGTTCATATATTTTTGACAGACCTAATGGAAATAAAAGTATTGTATTTCTACATCAGAAGATTCCCTGTCTTCTGCAGATACTCAGAGATAAAGAAGGTGACCTCATATTACTTACAAAAGCTTTTAAAGGGGACTCTGAAAATATCACTATTTTTTAATTGGTTTATTTAGTTTAATTTTTTAATAGCAATAATAGACTATACTGGTTAATAAGTCTCATTAAGAGGCAAGAATGTAGAAGATGAAAATCAGAAAAAGTAGTTGGGACAAATTTGAAAGAAAAGTCAGAAGTCAAAAATGTGAAGTACAAGGAAGAACAGGAGTTGCACTTAGCAAATGACAAAAGTGTCATGGAAAGAATCATTTTATAAGGTGTCTAATTGTTGGAGAAAAATTGCAGGAAGAACTTATCCTTTACTGAACCAGGAGATCTGAGATGTCTGATGCTTTCCTGCTTAACAGTTCCCTGAAATGGAAAGAGATCATTTGTTAATAAAAACATCAGAGACCTGGAATCTTAGCCTAGAATAAATTGCTGTATGTTTGATGATTTCAGATTTCTCAAATTCTACGAAATTTGAGCTGAGGTGTTTAGAAGGCTCACAGGGCATTTGACAGCTATTTCACAGATTCATAGAATATCTCAAGTTGAAAGGGACCCATAAGGATCACCAAATCCAACTCTCAGCTCCTTGCAGGATTACCTAAAACTAAACACTGCTTTTAAGTCTTGCCCTTGAGACCTTCCACCACCTTGGTCACCACCCAGCCTCTTGTCCCCTTATTTGTAGGTACAGCCCGTATTACCATGTGAATTGGAGAATCCAGCACTTTCTGTTGTTAAATTTCCAAACACTAGTGACATACAACTGACACTATAACAGTTTAAGGAACAGTCTGATATTGAGTCTGTTGTTAAAGAGAATAAAAATGGTACCAGGGAATTTTAGACTAAAACAGCCTAAGAGTAACTCTTTCAAAATAAGTGGCTGACTATCTCATGGCACAAATTGCTGTGAATGTAAAGGGAACAGAAGACATGAGTAACAGCCAATGTGGAACCTTCAGGAAGAAGTCATATCGACTAAATTGGACTAATTTTTATTTCCAGTAAGAATCATGAAGCAGTTTTTATATTTATTGATTTGAATAAGAGCTGGTTTACTTAGAAAGCACTATTTTTATGGGACAAGACAGCCTAGATGAAACTTTACTTGGATGGGGAAGAAACATGTTAGGAAACAGTACTCACAGAATAAAAGATGCATAGGAAGACTCCTCTGAAAGAATCACTCAGTAGGTTTCTGCAAGGATGTCTGTGTTTGATGTTATTCAATGGTTACATCTATAGTTTGTGCACATTGCCCCATTATTATCACTGTAAGAAGACAGCATTAATCTGAGAGGAACAAATATCATGTTTGAGTACAGGACTGGATTTAGAATTTTACAAAAAATAAGATGAACCTGAGTAAGAAATTCTGTTGGCAAAATATAACCTGGTTAAACATCTTGATTGCAGGATGCAGGGATTATAAGAAATCACCGGCAGAGCACGAGTCACACTGTCACACAGTTCTGTGAGAGGACAGGCATTACACTGTGAGGCATAAAGGTATTTGTAACTCTCTAAAAGCACAATTTTCACATTTGGGTTTAGAAGTCCAGGGTCCCAAGCCCCTAGACTGAAAGCAAGGACTGATATTATTTGCCCATATACAGAATAATTTATGATGAACAATATCACACTTACTGCAAATATACAGCTGATTTGCAGATAAACAATCTCATGAGTACTGTCTATCAAGTACAAGCTGCAGCCATGGTCTTCTGAATTCTGACAACAGCCTATTCTGTAAGACACAGAAAGCAATCCTTGAACTGTAAGAACTCAGCTGGAGTACTTACATTCAAATTTTGGCAGCCAGTCTCATAATCATTTGAAAAGAAACAAAAGAATTAGTGTAGGAGCAGGAATATTCAGAATGTAAGAAAGAATCATCTAAAAGGAAAATGTTAAGAGCTTGGAGTTTATTCAAGAGAGAACAACATTGACAGGAGACAAGAGTCTTAAAATACGGGATTTTTGCTAAGACGTTGTCTACTGTGCGTACAACAAGACTTAATGGGCTTAAATGTTATCAAGGGAGATTTAAGTTATACATTTTAAAAAAATCCTAATGGGGAGAACAGATAAGCAGTAAAATAGGTTGCCTAGGGAGATTTTAAGATCTCTATCATTACCCAAATAATGATTGGGAATAATTTAAATATGGTTGATCCTACCCTGTGGCAAGTTAACAGATGAAATGATCTCTCCAGGTCCCATCTCATATTTTCTATGAGTCTGTGCTTCTCTCTACGCCCCACAATATGTACATTGCACATTTTATGTCTGTCATACCATCCTTGAACTTCTATCCTGCTCCCAGCTTTATTTGTCCTTTTTACGCTGCAAGGCTTATCAGAAAATTTCAACCCATTAGTAAAAAAAAAAAAAAAAAGTATAAAGTAAGGCAAAAAAGAAAAGGATAAAGAATAACACAGGCCTTCAAAAAGGGCAAATAACAAGTACTTCCATAGGTTTTCTCTACAAAACTTTGGGTTCATTCCAGGAATGAATTTTATTTCATTTTCAGGTAAAAAATGAAATAATATTATTACTTACTATAGTTTGTAGAGTGCAAAGAAAGAGATATTTGCAATACATAAATATTTTCTCTTATTTACAAATTAAATATATAAAAACCTAGGGGGAAGAACGCATGGTTGGAGAACTCATTTTCTGTAGTTCTCTGTTAACTGTTACTGTGCAGGGTGCATTATATTTATGCAAGTTCAAGGAGACCAATTCTTCCCAAATTCCCAGTGAAGAGCTTTAGTGAACTTCATTCTTCATATTTCCTGAGTTTATTGCATTTTCAGTGTGATATTTCCTAATTTGCTAATGAATCCAGGCATATTTTCTATTGCTCATGCATGAAACCAAAGTACTGATAAAGGAAATTTTAAAAATCCCACTTTTACCTTTTTTTTTTTTTAAAGTATTATTTTTGTCAACATAAATAACTCATGTATGCCTCATGTTAGTAAAGAGAATCACAGGAACCATCACTTCGGTTTTCTATGCACTACGTTCTTCCCCCCTCCTTTTTAAAAATGAAATCTTTAAAATGTATTAATCAAATTTTTCTTCAACAGATGAGAAAATAGCTCACACATTCAAACTGTTTCTGTATAGAAGACAGAGGATATCCTGTATAATAAGAAAAATATATGTCCTGTAAGACAAAATAGAAAATAATATGCATTAAAACTGCATATTTCCTTTATTTTGAAGTCCTCTTTTCTAGAGAGTTCTCTTTGAAAAGCGTTTTGACCGTATATGGGTTTGTTAACATATATATTAATAATAAAAAATGTTTTTTTTGTTTATGCTTTTGGATTTTTTGATCTAATAAGATTAATTTTTGCCAAAAATTTCAGCAATATCAAGATTTCACAATGTGTAAGAAGTTTGTAACATTTTTTTGTGTTTTTTACTGGCTAAGGATTCTTCATCTCAAATGTTCACACCAAGAGATTAAGGCTTGAGGGATGAATTTGATGAACATTTTTTAAGAAGATGCTTTGAAACTTTACAGAAGCTTAGGGAAAATTCTGACAGAATTTGAATAACAAGGGGGAACCAAGATGGGGAAGGAAAAATGTCCCATTTAAACATTTTCTAGTGTTTCAATTTCTCAATTTAAATTTTTTTTGATTTGAAGATTTTATTTTAAACATGATAAAAGAAGGCAGAAAGACTTCTATTAGTACCCAGCAAAAAATTGACAAATAGAACATAAGGGAATGTAAATAAGATACAGTTATATGGCACACTGTTTTCCTGAACATTAGTTTTACTTGCTACTTCTGTAATGCTTTTGGGATGGACACAACAATTTTTAAGAAGAAAAGGTGAAAAGATGAAACCCTATATTAAAACCTCAAAGGTTTTAGACACACCACATTTTCTTCTGGTATTAATATGGGATATTGTACACAGATAGGTAGATGAAATAATAAAAAGAATAGACAGCTTCATTGAAATGTGAGAGAACATGCAGGTTAGAGGGAAATCTGCCATTCGGGTTGTTGACAGAGACAGAGTTTTTATAAATTAGGGCTATTCATTTATTATAAAAGTTATGGTGAACTTAAAGATTATTAAGATTGCAAACATGACCCATAATGCAAATAAGAAAGTCTTTTAAATTCTGTAATAATTCACCAAAGTAGTAATATATTATTTTGAAAAGATTCATCCTAAAATTAAGAATTTTTAAAATTTACTTTGACACATTTTCTGCCAGATTATTAGTTAAATTTTGCTTTTTTCCATAACCTCAGTGAGATTTTTATTCTGTTATGAAAAACTGTAAATTATAGCCATAAGTAACTTCTTCTAGCAGAGACCTATCTAATTTGTCTGTAAAATCCCATGAATATCCTTGATGGTAATGAAATCATAAATATTCATAATAATAAATAACTGAACAAACTCAGGACCTGATGTAAAGGACACTGTAAATGGTTGGATGGCAAAATGATTGCATGGGCAAAGGCCTATATCTCAAAGGACAAAAATAAGGGGACAGTTTCATGATCCTGAAATTAACATCAAATACTAGCACTGAAGAGGTAAACATTGAAGGAGACGCTGGCAGATTGAATTTTTGGGAAGCTGGGAAATATTTCCAGACCTGGACTGGCCAGATAACCTCTTTTATTTTTCGCATGTGTAGCTTCCAAAAACTCTGCTCCTCCACCCAGTTTATAGCTGAATGGATTCCTATTCCCTGACACTGAGAATAAAAACTTTTTCTGTTCATAAGATAGTTTTATGCATACATAAATCTGAGTGTATCTTTTCTTTAATTCCTGATTTGTCTCAGTAGCCTAGATATGACTCTACGAATCAGGTGTTCTTTTGCACACCTTTCTTAAAAAAGATTAGGCTCCAGTGACTCATTCCACTTTGAAATGCAATCACCATGGTAGGGATCATGGGAGTTCTTTGCAAAAGAAAATTATTCTCTCTGGTCTACTTTGGTAGTTCAACCATGTAGGTTCCATGGTCTTAAAAGCATGCTTCTGTGGTCAAAACAGAGACATGGCCCAAGGACTTGCCACCTTAGGCAACATTTTATTTTATTGTTTTTTGATATTAGATGTCATAATAGTTTTCCTAATATGGGGTACAGAGAGGGTAGAAAGACACCACTGTTACCTCCAAAACTGCTGCTTTGGGGTCCTTGGAGAGGAAGGAATAATTTGTATATATATTTTTTCATCATTTCTGGACCTATGTGTGCATGTCTCAAGATATGCAATCATATTCAAGTTTAAAAATCCATCAATATGCTCTTTCTTGAAATAAACTTTACTCAACAGAGGAATTTTGTTTCTCTAAGAGACAGTTTACTCTCACAGTTTACCGGACTTGGTTTCTGAAAATGCATTCCCTCTCTTTCCTCACTGAATAGTGTTTCTTTCTCTGAGACACGCTTCTTTCACTCAACTTGCTTTTTCAGTAATGTGCCTCAAGAAGCTCATTACCACTGAAGAGTGAGAGTTTTCATTTTATGGTCCCATATTACGGCACACTTTTCCCATTCCCATCTGCTCACCTGAATTTTCCTATAAATTAATGTCTCTGCCAGAGAAAGGTTATTTACCTGATCTTTTGCTTAAGCAATTGTTGCCTCACTGAAGAGTTCACACTGTTTTCTCTCACAAACAGTATTTCTCAGCAAGTCTGGGTTGCCATTAATTACAGAAGTTCTTCTAGGTGTCTATGGAAACTTAAGCTCTGTCTAGAAAACAGAGACTGCTTTATATACCCTGTAAGAGGTTCTCTCTATGGAGTTTGAAAAGAGCTTCTGTACAAGATCTTTTATCCCCTTAGCCTTGGTGATGTTCAGCTATCACTGTTCAGCAAGATAACCACTTGGAAAAGCTCCTTCTTTTTTGAAATTACCTAGAAAAAACCACAATGCGCAGCACAGGGAAATGTGCATTTAATCAGCTTGTAGTATTTTTTCTTTCAGGTTAGAGAGCAACTAGCAAGGAGAAACTGGATTACAAAGACAGTCTGTGATTCATACAGGGTTCTAAAGAGCACTAAGGAGCATGGCACTGGTAGCACAAATCCTGGACTCTCAGAAGTTATATGAAAAATACAAAGCTTCTCATAGCAGTGTGCTGTGATCACACGTCTTTCAGAACGCTTATGTCTGCCATCAATGAAACAGTGGAAACAGAGAACTTGAATAAATGTTCTGTCCTACTCCTGGATTATCCATTTTCTTGTATGAGTATTTAGGTGGAGAGCTTTTCTTCTCTTTTATAGTAATCCTTTCATTCATAATGCTAACCTGCTAAACATTCCCCAAAACCTTATTCACTACTGTCCCAGAGGTCTAACAGAACTAGGAAGGTAAAATTGAATCTCAGAGGTAGGAATTCAGGCTGCATCAACTTTTGACTAGAATATGTTAACCTTTTGTGCTTTTGATGAGAAAGAATAAAAATATATTGGTAGCCAATTAAACTCTAATAATACCAGATTAAAGGTTAAATACTAGTGTTTTCAAAATTAGTCCAAAAGATATTATACCTAAGCAGTGAGCTGAAAATCAGGAAAGCATTACAGATTCACTTTGTGTAAACTCTAGCAACATTCTGTGTCTGCAGATTAATAAATGTTTAACCAAGATGAGTTACAGTGACTCTCTTACGTAAGTCAAAATGACAGTCAGATTTCTACCAAATTAATTCATTACCCTCAGTGAATGAATAGCTAATGAATTTGGTATTGAGGATCACTTACATTGACAGTAAATCCATAGGGAAATATCCAAGTAGAGTCTTGCTAAGATTTTACTCAAAATGCAAATCAAGTGAAAAAGACTGAGCAGACTAAGCAGACTAAATGTATTGTCAGTTCCTTGAGAGGCAGGGCTAGATATAACAAAAGGAAGAGAGTCTTTGGAATTATTTGATACATAAACAACAGAATAAGACAACTTTCCTTTATGAAAAATGAAAAGGGAAAGAAAGTGAGCAGCTAATCCATTTGATTACAAGATATGAAGAAGTATCAAATCAGCTGTAAGCCTTGGCTTTAGCAAAGATTAAATATAAATAAAAGATCTGTGACCTGGCTCTCAAAGGTCAGAGTTTACCACTGGAAATCCAGCAAGATTATCCATTAAGGAGCTCAATAGCTGTGTTTGTTCAGGTTGGCTGACAGAGATGGAGGTAAAGAATTCCATTTCTTTCTTCAGTACTGCTGTCAGGACTAGAAATCAGGACTTCCCTTGAAAATGAGACTATAACAAGCCATTTAGGCCAACCATTCACATCTGTCAGTCTATGATAAGGAATTTCCTGGATAAGCAAAGTAACAAGCAGTTTTGATAGACTCACTCAAGAAAAGACAGAAGAGACTAAACTCACACTAAATGTCTGAGACAAAGGGAAAATATCTTCCCCAGAAATTAAAAGCGAAAAACCGCAAAAAAAATTTGCAATAAGGTGATGTGACCTTGCCCAATGACACAACGGAAAAGCCTGAAAACAAGTCATTAAGCCTTTCATTCCTGTCTGTGCATCAACCTTACAAGATCATGATCAGATCTTCCTTCAGTGAAAATTGCTAATATATCAGTTCTGACCAAACCAATTCAGGGCTCAGTGGAAACAATGGTGATGAAAGTCTTTACACTAAAATATTAGTGATTATTCAAAAGTAAAAAAAAAGAAAAAAGCTACATCATGCTAAATTTATCTTTTTTTCAAATTCAGAATCCATATATTTTGTTTAAAGAAAAATAAACACAACATACAGTAAAACATATTAATGTTTCTCAAAATCAGAGCATGATTTTCCTGTGTACAGATATAAGAATTTTTACCAATCCAAAATTGCTTGAAATCTCATCTTGAGGAATACTTTTAGTATTTGCTTTCTTTATTTTTTTTTTCCCTTAGGAACATAGGACGTGAAAGAACCTTATAAGTAGTAGCCACTTCATCATAAGTGAAAAAGGCCCCCCAGTTAAACTAGAGAGACTGTTTTTTCCCATTGCTTCAGATTCTGGCAGAATTAGATCTTTGCTCTGTTTATTCTAAACCTTCTCTTACTCTTTGGCTAAAGTTTATTCAATATTTACTTGTATCCGGTTGCTATTGCACCTGCACCGTTATCAGACTATACTTCTGGGGAAACAAAAAAAGAGCAGGGTTATAAAAATAAAAAATTGTATTCAGTATATTAAAACATGTTTAGAATAAAGTATTCTAGACATGAAGGTCAATTAAGAAAGGTAAAAGGACCATGTAAAGACCTGAAAGAAAATCTTAAGGAAGTGAAGGTGCCCCTAATGTTTAGCTAAGTGACATTGAATAGTGAAATTTACGCTACCATCACCTGCTTTTCAGAAGCAAGTTGGTTGTTTGAGACTTTTTAAGTCTCAATTTATTCTTTATTTTATTAAAGCAAATAATTACAGCTTCCACCATAACTTTCCCTGTATCCACAAGCGAGTCTCATAACATTTATTGTTTTCTGCCTGAGAAGCTCAAACAATAATGTGAGACTCAACAACACAGCTCATCCATTGCAGGAGTCTCAGATGACTGTGCTGATGGCTGTGGCATTTCTTGGACTGAAATTCATTACATTGTCACAACAGTTCAATAAATCAAAAGAAACTTGTATACCCCAAAGGGTAGAGAGGTTCTTTTGAATACTGTTCCAACTATGCTCTCTGCTTTAGAGCCAAAGGTCAGCCGAAGGTCAAGTTTTCCTTCCCCCTCCCCCAGACTCAAATCGTAAAACTTGTGGTGCCATTTGAAATGAGGAATGAAAAGCTACAAGCTGTGAGAATGCAGAAAGACACCATACAACTAGACTTAGAGGGCACAGGGAAAAGTACTTTGAGATACTTTAGCTCTGGAAAAGCTCCAGCTGAAAATAAAGGCAACTTTGTGACTCACGATATAAAACACAAAGCCCACCAGCGTCCCTGGACTTTATAATGGATCCAGATGCATGGAAGTCCACAGAAATCATTTCCTGGAAACCATTGTTCAAGTTTGATATCTTGTGTAATGCTTTGTCTATAAGGAAACTCAGAGCTGTTAAGACTCCAAAAATGCCAGGTGTATTTTAGATCTTTAAGGACTAGGGTATGCTTGGACTGAAATTATAGATTCCTCTCTGCATTTTCCGAAATGCTCTAATCCAAAACATAAAAAAAGGAAATTAAGCAGATGTGAGTACACCTGGGCACAAAACCAGAACATCTTTCTGAAGTAGTTGAATGAAGTTTGTAGAATGCAACATATTTTGATCATATTCATTTCAAGAACTGAAACTTTGAGTCTCTTTTTGACATAAAATTTAAAATATCTAATACCAGTTGAACACACTGGAATATTCCATCAGCTTGGCACAGATAAGAACGAGTAAAATGCAGAGAATACTTGGGATATTTGGTCATGGGAAATGTAAAAAGATTTTGCAAATTCAGCCCAGAAAGAGCTCTCAGAGGCTTTAGCTGCCTAAGTATAGTAGTCATCTATATGACTACACAGACTGAAATTTTTAGGGACCTAGTAGTTCTTGAGATTTAGGCAGATTTTTAAGATAACTGGATGGTTCTTCCTTTACAGTTCTGTCAAGTGCATTTCACAAAAAACAATGTGGCAGAATTTCCTAACTATAGATTTGTGTGTTTTATACTGACATAATCTCTCTAGTCCTTTATTTGGAAACAATTGACCTATCACAGAGCTTTAAAAAAAGAAGAGGAAAAAATAAGCCTGAGGCAAACACCTGCTGCAACACATTTCAACACATAGGAGCAAAACTTGACAAAGATATAAGCAACTCAATACAAGATTTTTAATGGGAAGCGTTAGTCAAGTTTAATTTTATGTGTTGCTATCAGCTCCACCTGTAATTAACAGTATTCCACTCTGTTCTTCAGCTACATAATCTTTTTCCACATTTATCTAGAATGACTCATATAGGAACCATCATGCACCAATATTCTCAAAGAAGAGGGTTGATGTATGAGGGCGAATGTCTCTTTGTATTTACAGTATGTATGTACTGAAAGACCTAATTTTGGCTTGCTCATCAGTCTCTATTCTCATCTGATTCTTATAACTGGTCTGAAATGTATATGACATTTAATGGAGGAATTAAAGTACTTTTCTGAACTTTCCTGGAGGGCATGAAGCAGAACCCTACTTGTACATATTTTTTTAGACCTACTGTATATTGGCTAGTACAACTAATTAAAAAATAAAAAGAATCGTAAATTTTAGCTAGTTATCTGAACCTTGCATTCAGGAGAGAGGCAGGACTTTTTGATTGTTGTTGAACCTCATGAGGTTTCTGTTCCTTATCTCTTCAGCATGTTAAAGTCTTCCATGAACACAAGCAAACTAAAACAAGGAATTAATTCACTGTTTCCCATGGCAGGCAGGGGTTCAGCCATCCCAGGGGGAGCAGGGCCCCATCACATGTAATGGGTATTTGGGAAGACAAATGGCATCACTCCAAATGTCCCCCGCTTCCTCCTTCTTCCCCCCACTTTGTATACCAAGCATAATGTCACATGGTCTGGAATATCCCTTTGGTCAGTTTGGTCCCTGTCCCACAGTGTCTCCTCCCAAATTCCTGCACTACCCCAACACCATCACCAGTGTGGCACCACAAAAAAGCAGAAAAGACCTTAACTTTTGTAAGCCCTGCTCAGCAATAGCTAAAATATCTCTATATTAACACAGCCCTATACCAGCCACTACGAAGAAAATTAACTCTACCCCAGCCCAAACCAGCAAGCACACTATTATGAATAGACTCCTGTGCATATCCACTCCTCACTTATCTGGAGACACTGTTGGGCTAGAGAAATGGATTTCCTTCCATCGATTTAGCTTGACCTATGTATGTATTTGCCACTTGCCAACTCATTCGTGACTAGGTTGTCTGATGTACAGTATTTTTTCTTGTATATAATTAAAAACTGTAACACTTAAGGTAATATTCAACTCTCTTTTGGAAGGGATTAAGGAATTGTATAGGATTTAAATCACTGCACCATTACTATATTCAACATTCTCCTCCATATTTTGTTCAAGGCTGAATTTAAAACTGAAATGTGTGACTTAAAAAAAAAATCCCTAAAAAAATCGTTGGAACGTACTAACTCTGTTTTGAAACTCGCAATTAGACGCTTCTGTGCATATTATCTGTTTCTCCATCATTGCTTGCAGTCAAAATTATGTTGATTTTCTCTGTATACATTTGTCTGGAAACTCTAATTATGCTTTACCATATTACCTTTGGGGAATGCATAAATCATCTGCATCATATTCTGCGTTGGAATTATGCTGCTAACTTGGTTATTTAAGAGGACTTGGGACAGCCCTTACTTCAGTGCCTCTTAAAACATAACTAAAGTGTAATAAATTTTGAGTTTCTAGGAATTTTTGTGACATCATCACAAATTGTAATGATGTGATTATTCATCATATGTTAGAGTCATAATTACGTCCTAATTATGCAAGGAGAAGTATTTGTACTAAAACAGGCAATTAGGTGTAATTACACTAATGATGTAAATATGCAAGAATTAACTGAAATTGATTTGAAAAGGAACTAGGGAAATGTATACAAATAAAACACATTCAATGTCTAAAAAAAAGTAAACCTCTTTATTAAATGTTAAGTCTTAATTATGTACTGGGATCATCATGCAAGGAAACGCCTCAAGGTCATTTTTCCCCCCAGAGCTCCAACTAAATGCTGCTATTCTCTATCCCTTAAGGAAAGTGAGAGATTACTCGGGTTTTTTTCCAAATTTTTTGAGACATGGACACGGAATCTCCTACAAATGCTCTCCAAAAGAAGTATCTGTGGCTATCTATGTGGTTAGCTACTACATAGTGAAATTATACTGACGTATTTCACATTTTGCCCCCCGCCAAATTAGATTTGTTGCATACAGGTTCCTGGAACGTAAATTGTTACTTTGCCAATATTTTCTTTCTAGCCTGACCACTTTCTCATTCTGAGATCCCTGTCTTATGCCCTTTTTTCCTTATTTACCACAGGGAACTAGCTAAATCAAAATTATATTTTAAGAAAATCCTGGCCTTAACTGTTTCATCCTGCCATTACCACATGATCTGTATTAAACCTTTCAGAATTTGCTTCTACTTGATATTATTTGGATTTACGTGAAAAATCACGCATGTTTTCAGCATAGGTTTGTTCATATGAATCACAGTTTAAACCAAAGGTGCTTGTGTGAAATGCTCCTTAAGAAAACAAATTAATAACTTCTTAATCATCATAAAAAGAGTCTATAAAAAAGTAAATTATTTCTGGACAAAGTTTTCAGTGTTCCACAACTATGGGTAAATTGTACATTTACTGCACGCATCGAGAAGTGTACAGCAGCTACATAAGTGTCTGAAAACATGGTGTATATAAATGTACACATAGATTTCATGCACATATACATGAACACTCAGGGAGTCCCTACTAAGCAAGTCAGCACTTTCACTCTTATTAATTATTAAAGTTGTTGATTTCAGGCAGAGATACCCTGCAGAGAGATCTCGACAAATTACAGAACTAGGTAATCACCAAATCTATGAAGTTTAACAAGGGAAAGTTCCGGATTCTGCACCTGGGATGGGGCAACCCTGGATGTACAGACAGACTGGGGAATGAGAGGCTGGAGAGCAGCGCTGTGGAAAGGGACCTGGGGGTCTTGGTTGGCAGAAAGTCGAGTATGAGTCAGCAGTGCCCTGGCAGCCAGGAGGGCCAAGCATGTCCTGGGGGGCATCAGGCACAGCGTCGCCAGCTGGGCAAGGGAGGGGATTGTCCCACTCTGCTCTGCACTGGGGCAGCCTCACCTCGAGTGCTGGGGGCAGTTTTGGGTGCCACAATATAAAAAAGACATTAAACTATTAGAGAGTGTCCAAAGGAGGGCAACAAAGATGGTGAAGGGCCTTGAGGGGAAGCCATATGAGCAGTGGCCAAAGTCACTTGGTCTGTTCAGCCTGGAGGAGACTGAGGGAAGATCTCACTACAGCTACAACTTCCTTGTGAGGGGAAGAGGAGGGGTAGGCACTGATCTCTTATCTGTGGTGACAGCGACAGAACCCGAAGGAATGGCCTGATGTTGTATCAGGAGAGGTTTAAGTTGGATATCGGGAAAAGTTTCTTCACCCAGAGGATGGTTGGACCCTGGAACAGGCTCCCCAGGTCACAGCACCAGACTGACAGAGTTGAAGAAAAGTTAGTAAGTGTTTGGACAATGCTCTCAGACACATGGTGTGACTCTTGGGAATGTTCTGTGCAGGAGCAGGAGTTGGTATCAATAATCCTTGTGTGGGTCCCTTCCAGCTCAGTATATTCTGTGATTCTGTGATTCTGTCAATTGTCAAAACTCTTTTTGGCTCACCAGAATGAATGGATTGCTGCTTACAAGTATTCTCCTGGGGGAACATAATTTCTATTATTCTTTTGTGCTTTTGGTCAGCTATGGGCCCAGTGAAATGCTATTAAATATTGTAAAATATTACAAAGAAAAATAGCTTCAAGCTTTTCCATTTTTACTTTATTCTAGTCACACAATAAGTTTATGAAGTTGTGGGATGATCATCAATTCAAAAACACTTTTAAATCTCAGCATGAATCTTTATCAGTCATTACCCTAGAAAAGGGTGATTACATCTGTCTCTGAGAAGTGTAACACTAAGAGAAATGATCTCTCAGAGCAATTTTCAGATCATGGCCTGGGCTGTCCTGACACAAAATAGAAAACTTATGCTGCTAGTCCAGCCCCAATCTCGTTTGCTGTCTGTTTCTCAAACTTGAGAAACAACAGATGCACTGTGGTAGATGAATGGCTGACCCCTCTTCTCACCTTTGTATTTCTCTTGCACGTCTGCACTGTATCATTCTGCTTTACACCTTGTAGCTGTAATACAACCTTTATTTCCACCAGGTACTTTAAAAAATCTCAAGGAAGAACAGGGAGGTTGCTGTCAAAGCTCTTCTCTACTACTTAAAATGCAAGTCTTTTTAAAGTGGTAAATTGATATGCACATAATATAATAGAATATGTTGCAAAATCAGCTGAACCTGGGCTCAGCAAGAGTTGTTGAATATTAGAAGTCCAGTTTCTTGAGGAAGCTGTCTATTCATTGCCCATCTGTGAACCCTTTCCTCTCTACCCACCTCTGAGCATAGCAATGAATTTCAGTGATTTGTGAAAATAGATAAGAAATTACAAAGCTAATTAAATTGTCTCAGAAGGTCTTTCAGCTGAGCTGATGCAGGACTCAAAACTCAGCTCCTTACTGAAATACTGTCAGTAAACGTCTCTATAAGTAGTTATTCTCAGGACAAATACCTTGATACTGCCCTTAACAATGAAAGAGAAGGGGAAGGCTAAGTGGAAAGAGGCTCCAATCTATAGAAAGCCAGGTTTCTTCAGTGCCTGTAATATTTCACTACTGCTTGTGACTCATGTTATTGAACTTACTTTTACCTATTACCCTTTCCACAGGATTCTACAGTTTCAACTGTCAGATATGTAAATCTCCATCTTCAGGGTAAGGTTTCAGTTCCAGGGCAACAATTTTTCTGCATGCCTAAAAATGTTGTGGCTAAGCCCACAGCTGAAACATTACCGACTGAAGAAATTTGTTTAATAGTGCAAAGTTAAGACGAATAAGGGAATACACATCATGACAGGCAAACTGAATTCCCAAACCACGTAAAAGTTTAAACTGATACAAAGAGGGTTTTTGTTTGGTTGGGGTTTTTATATATATATATATACTGGCTTTTTTTCTTTAAAAATTGTGATTAGAAAAAGGGTTCTTATCTACTTCTGCTTTACTAACTACCAGCAGCAAAATTATGTTTCTAAGAAGTTACTCCCTGGGAGAAGAAACGGGCAAATATTTTCTAAAGAGTTCCTCTTATTCAAATGTCTTTAATTCAGGAATAATACTTAGCAGTAGAAAAATTAAAAGCAATTTTGATAACAGAAACTAAAGACAAAGAAAATTATTGCATAAATGTAAGTGGATTTGAATTTGAAATAACTCTTATTTCAAATCTGAAAATGTTCTACCTCAAAGGTTTTCTTTTTCAATATATTATACAGCCAGATTATGGGGAGGCAAAGAATACATGATGGGAAATGAAGGGCACATGGAAAAAGGAATCAAAAATGCTGTATTTTGCCATAGGAGCTTTTTCTTCATGAAGCCAGTAGTGATAAAATTTGCATTTTTGAAAAATATGACAATTCAAATATTAGAGTTACTGTTACATTTTTGAAACTACAGGATATAGCCAACACAAGCCAGCAAATACAAGCCAAGAACCTAAAAATAGGCATTATTTTCCTCTTCAAATGCCATTAACTTCTCTTGGAGCAAAAAGCCACTTAATATTACTTTTGCTTTAATTTCTGGTTGGTGTACATGTCTCAGCCTTGTTTATACAGATACAAATTTGACACTGGACTAAAGACAGTGAGGGATGACACTCATGATATGCAAAGTTAGATCATATTACAGATGGATTTCAACAGTACTAGTTGAAGTTGTTTTACCAGTATGTTCCACTTATTTTCTAGTCCTTTCCCAGTCAATGCCCCAAAAAGATTTCATTAGAGGACGAACAAACAGAAGGTAGTTGCTTCCTTGAGGCTTTGCAGCAGCTAAGTCTAATGTATCCCACAGAATTCTTTACTATTTGCCATGTTGGCAATCTTTCAACCTTAACAAATTCACTACTATGATGTTGGCAGGAGATAAGGCGTGGAAACAAAAGGGCAAGAACATCTTCAGCAGAACATTTGAACAAAAGCTGACTGGGAGCAGAGCGTGATTCAATAGCTAATTAGTTAGAACGGCTTCCTAGGAGGTTAAATTTGGTTTTCTGGTTTTTAATGCTTGAGCAGACTATAGATTAGCAACAGTGAATGTGAACTTATTGGCTACTATAATTTCATGACTTCTGTCAAAACCTAATAAATCAATTTGGGAAAAAGCCTGAGTTGAAATCACATCCATCCCAGGAACATTCTATGTGCACTTGAGTAAAAGGAGAAAGAAAACCAGAAACATTTCTTTCGGAAATTCACTTTCTAAAGAAAGAGTGACATGCAGAGAGTACCCACAGCTGTGATTCACAAGCAGAGATGGAGTTTCACCTTCTAACCAATCACTTGGAATGCTTTTGTGGAGTGAAGTTAAAGCATAATCTTTCCTGAAAGCATTTCTTATGGGGTAACTTATGAGGATTCTTTCTGTTCTCCCAGTGTATGATGTTCTTGGTCTAAAATGGTTTATTTCCTAGTCATGGAGGGACTGCAAAATCCAAATGTGCATCCTGCAGGGTGCTAAGGAGATGAAGAGCTGCAACACAGCATTTTGTCTCTTCTTTCTTTCTTTTATGAGCTGAGACCAGCTGTTTAAATGTGATTGATATTCTCTTTTTTTTCACCAGAAACATACCGGCTACAGGGCAACCCTCTCTTTCAACATCTGTTCAGCATATTACTCATATATTCAGATTTTTCTGCTCACTCAGCATGTTATAGCTCATTAAAATACACTAAATATTCTTCTGCAATGAGCAGAAGGGGTTCACAGGCTTCAAGTCTGCTGATTCCAGCTACAGATGATCCTAAATCCAAAACTCAGTTTTGACCACTGTGACTTCAGTTGTGGTTTCTCTCATGTATAGTTAATCACTGCAGTGTTAGTACCAAGAAAAAATGACAAATTGAAAAGGTCTCTTAAATCATACCACAGTACATGTGGCTCAAGATGAACGAGGTGCAAACTCCATGCAAAGCATCATTATTCTGTTGAGATACTCAGCATTCAAACTGGCAGAATGATTATTTTTAGACAATCTTTATAGCAGTATGAGAACACCAATTCAAAGGATTTTTCACAAATTATTAGTTTGATTTCACAAGAAGACAAGATTTGTCTCTGTCTAGTCTTTTCCTCCTTCTCCTATATTTTACATAAACTATTGGTCAGCCTTGATCAAATCTTGAAAAAAAGAAAGGAGGAATAGTCTGAAAAGTAAGTTCTTGCAGTGTAGGTTGTAAAATCTACTTGGAAAGAACTAGCTGGCCAAGAACCTTAGACAGACAGCCATCTACTTAACATGAGTCAGTCAGGATGAGACAAAGTACATAGCACCTCTTTCCTATATATCTAAGCCAGGTATCGCAGAGAAGTTTTGTCACAGTTTGTTATGCCACAGAAGTTTTTTATGTGGAAAGCACACTTGAAATTGGAGGAGTTTTGTTCTCATTATTTCTTTTATCGGTAGAATGGTTTTATTTATTCAGTCTCACCTGTACTGCTATTATAGATCTGGATTCAACATTGCCTACTAGCAGGCGTAGTTGAGATGCAAGTATATTAAAATACACTAATTATAGACTACTTTTTGCAGAATTTTGTCTTGGTTTTGTCTTTGTAGTAGCTGATAAAGGGCTGGTTTGGATTTATGTTAAAAACAGTACTGGCAGCACAAGGATGTTTTAGTTACGGCTGAGCAGCACTGACAAAACATCAAGACCTTTTCACTTCTCACCCCACCCCAGCAGTGAGAGGGCTGGGGGTGTACGAGAGGACACAGCTGTCCCCAACTGACCGAGGGTGTGTTCTATACAATATGACTTCATGCTCAGCAATAAAGCTGGGCTATGAAGGGAGGAGATGTTTGGAATTATGCTGTTTATCTTCCCAAGTAACAGTCACACGTGATGGAGCTCTTCTTCCCTGGGGATGGCGGAAAACCTGCCTGCTCATGGGAAGTGGTGAATTAATTCCTTGCTTCACTTAGCTTTTCTTGTGTCTGCAGCTTTTGTCTTACCTATTAAACTGTCTGTATCACAACACATGAGTTTTCACGCTTTAACCTTCCCAGACCTCTCTCAATCCTCATGGGAAGAGTGAGCGAGAGGCTGTGAGGTTAAACCACAGAAGGAATGTGAGTATTTCTATGGTGATATGCACTTCTTTCATTTGCTATTCTTCTGACTACAGAGAGTCATAGCATTAGTTACATAATATTTTTAATTTATCTTTCTTTTGGTTTTCTTCCTAGGTGAGTGTCGTTTTCAGATTTTCAAATAATCATAAGTTAGAATCCATACTATGTTTCATCTCGTGAGACAGAGGGCACTACATTGTACAAAGGAAAAGGGAGTATTATATACAATCTATATTGTAAGTCTGAAGCATACCTTGAACCTTAGCACTTTTAAATATAATTTACACTTTCATTCAAGATCTGCATTCTGCTGCAGTTCATACTGCAACTATTGCTAGGAAAGAAACATTGCCCTTTCAAAGTTCCTAGAAATTTATGTTATCATGTCTACCTTGCATTTCTTTCTCTCCTTAATTATTTTTGGTCATCTTTTTATTGCCTATAGTCCTGTTTTGCTCTTGATCAAATCCATCAGTATCTAAAAACATAGCTAATTAAAAAGGAGGGTCTATGAGGTGTAATATTTTCTTTTTATACTACCATAATTTCTAAAATTGATTCTCCATATATGCATTTTGCTTCATAAAATATATTATTTAGAAAACAAAGCGAAACAAATCTGTGTTAAGAAGCCTAAATTGAATATACTAAAAACAAGTCTTAAGTATCCATTGTGAAACCCATCGTCAGGTGTAAGTTATGTGAGCCACTGAATAACTACATCGTCAAGCACTTGTCCTCATTACTATTACAAGGAGTATTCAAAAACATTAGCAGAAAGTGCTAAACTTGGCATATATAACTGAAATGACAGAATATATCAGCCATAATTCCTTCTATATAACCTTTAAATATCAGCCTTACAGGATACTCTCTGAAAATTAAAAAGTAGTTCTCCTGTGGTTTTCAGGTGATAAATATGCAATTTTATTAGAAACAGTAAGAAAAAGACACAAACTTGGGAAATCTTTCTTTAACATACAAGACAGTAGAATTGCACAGATATGCTGGAATCTATGTACAGTGATTTTTCTTTTAATCTAAGATCCTGAGTGACATACTGTAAAAGAGTGATCTGTGAAAATCACAGAATAGCAGAAAGCTAAAATGGATTTTTTTTTTAATCAGCTCACATAATTTCTCCACTAAGATATAGACTCAAATAATGAGGTTTCCAAGTATTGAAATCATACAGGCCAAGAATGCTAGCTGTGGTCAAATGATTTTCTCATCAGCATTAGCCTATACATGCAAAGGTTTTGGCCATTGTGTTCTCAGCTGGCAGCTACCGATAACATCTGGGCCATTAACATCAGAATTAGTAATCTAGAGAATTGTGCCTTCTATCACTTCCAGCTAATACTGGACTCCAATTAGGACTCTTCCAAGCCCACCTGCAAAAATGTCTGTGTGATTCAAATATCCAAATGTCACAGATTGTGGAAGGTTATATGAACAGAAAATAAGAGCACAGCTACCTGAAATATTCTGTATGTTCTGGGTGTAGGAAGCATTCCTTGTGTCAAACCTTTAGCAAATGATTATGGTGACCATTTCTTTAGATAGAGATCTCAAACAATTTTATGATATGGAAGTTTCTTAAGTGCAAGTCTGCAGAGAAAAACAGAAGTTCTTAAAAGTAAACAACAAAAAAAAAGTCACACCTTTTTTGGATGATTTCCCTCTCCAAGAACCACTTCTGTGACATCTAGCACTTAGACAGCAAATGCAGAAGCCACAGAGAAGTGGTTATTTATATACGGTTTTGCTTTTATTTAGATATTAACAACATAAAAATCTTAAAACTTAAGTGATTAAGTCAAAACTACATTATCTACAGACTATCTTTCTCAAATGAAGTGGCAATTACCACTTTTTCTTGTCCTCTTGCCATTTGTTTTGTTTTAAAATAAATGTAGACATACTGGGACCACTGTTGTGATTTTTATAACATCAAAAGGCCTAAGGCCTTAATTTCTCCCAGAAATAGTTAGCAATTAAAAAACAACGCGATATCACATTTGTAACTCTGGCCCATCAGTGGTACCGCTGTCCTGCTCTTCTCTGGACGCATTTGCTCAGAGAGGAGAGTTTACATTACAGCTGAACTGGACCTGGTTGGTTGTTTCTTTGAGAAGTTTCATATAAGCACACATTTGTAAACAGGTTAAACCCCATGATAAGTGGAGGAGTGAATGAAAAGATTTTCTTCCAGAAGGTTTTGAGTCTGTACTTATCCTAAATCTGGGATTTTGAAGCCTTATTCTTCCAACCCAATCCATCTCCTCTTATATCTCCATTCAGCTTTGTCTCACAGTCGATGTGCACTGATTTTTTCTCTATCTTTTTGATTGGCCAATAGGGTCAATGAGACCTGTGAATGAGGGAGAAAAATCATTGGACTTTTTATTATCTTTTTTTAACTTTTGGGTGTCCTGCTGTTGACCCTGATTTCAGTGTTTGCCTAGGCTTATCAGACAATTAATGAGCTCAAGAGAAACTCAGTGCACGTTGCTGATGTAGTACAGGACAGGATATACTTTTATCTTCACGGTTTTTGCTTAAGGGACATTTTTTGCTATCTCTTTCTCCTCCACTTCAACCCAATTTGAAAGGTTCCCTGTTGCATAAGGCTCAGACATCTACGTGAAAGCTGCAAAGTTTCATTTCACCTAAACAGTGAAGCTACATAACATCTCTCCCTCTGAAATAACAAGATACTTACACTTTGAACTTAAAACTTGAGTGAAGCAGAACATCATGCTGAGAATACAAATTTCTGTAATTTGATTTCAGAACAGTACATTCATTTCATTTGCAAGTACACAGAAGAGAGAACACTGCAGTCAATTACGGTCAGATGTTTTGGAATTTGTTTTGACGGGTGAAATACATTGTGTGATGATTCCAATGTGCATGACAAACACGTACAATGCCATGTTGCCAGATGTGGTGGAAAAGGAAAAAAAAAAATAAAAAAGATTCCATGGCAAGAGCAAGAACTTATATGTAGGGAAAAAAAGTACGGTTCTCAGCTGTGAGGAGTCCTGATTTGGACATTCTGGCATCTGCTATAGAATGGGATAAGGAAACTCCTACTGTTCAATAAATCAAATTCCTGAAGGCAGAGTCGGCTGTCAGCCAACAGGGGGAATATTTTTCTTTGCTGAAAACTCTTCACGTGCCTAATCAGAGAAAGCAATCTTGTTCAACCTGTCAAAGAAATAAATTTAAACTGGTAGACAAACTTAAATGGCCTTGTGTTTCTTTAGTTTCACAAATTCAGATATCTGAGGTAGTTTTTGTTATTTTACTGATGGCTGAAATGTATTATTACAAACAACAACATAACAGTAAAAAGGAATTTCCAACTGAGATAAATGGATGGAGCTTTACCAAATCCTTGTTACTACATTGATTTGCCAGCTGTTTACCTGGATTTTTATATAAACACCATAAAGGCAAGGCAAAAGGATTCATATGAGAAGGTCAAGTACTTTAACCAATGACTGGTTTCTCAGTACCTTGCTTCAATACTTTGGCACATAGATTCCCAGGGGAATCAGGGCCCTATCTTTCTGAACAAAATTATTTTGAAGGCACAAAATGCAGCATCTCTTAACACTAATTGACTGGTGCTATAATCAGTTAAATTATAGCATGATTTATATTAATGTTAATTACAGCGGAGAAAAAGGATCTTGTGCCAATAGAACGAGACCTAGAGTTAAGGAAATTCACATGCTTTTCCCATCTTTGCCACTGATATTTTTATGAACCCTTGGGCAAGTCACAGGCATGTAGTGTTCCATACATTGTACTTGGTAAACTTATTTATCAAAATTTTTCTCTCTCATGTTCCTGCTTCAAAGGAGCAGTGTGAGACTAATTCATCAGCAGCTCTTGGAAACCATTCATGTAAAGGGACCATAGAGCTAATAGGATTATAATGCTTTATAGGCATGTTGCACTTATGTACCACTGTCTGTGAAAAATAATGTGCGTCCATCAGTTAATCCATCTCCAAAAAGTTCCTATGACTGAGGATATTTCAGTGGTGTCTTTGATTCTTTCTCTAGAAAGATAAAAAGTGAATTACCTTGACTAAAAAACATTGGGGGAAAAAATGAAAAAAGGGAGAAGAAAGTGCAAAATACGTGAAAATGCTTGAATATTTGATAGATAGATATCTGTCACATTGAAAACTATAAAATATTGCCACTTTGCTGTGTCTTTGCACCACCCATTTGCATCCTCCAGTTTTTATAAGTTGAGGTCTCACTTTTGTGCAAGTACCAGGATGGGAAATTGAAGGCTTCCTGAGTTCTTCCCCATTTAGTCACATCCTAGTAAGTGGCATAATTTTATCTTTCTCATTAAACCTCTACTNTTTTTGTTTTGTTTTGTTTTCTAAATGGAAGGAAAGATGGGTGAAAGCCCTCCATTATAGTGGTAATTAACTTTTAATTGTTGTTTAATTCCCTGGCAGCTGAGGAGAGTATTTGTGTTGTTACAGAATATCAATTAGAATTTTGGACTGTAGAGAATACATAGCAAAAGCTGTACCTTCTCTATAAGGGTCTGTGTATGTCAGGTAGGATGTTACCACTTCATTACAAGATGCCTGGTGAGCATGAGTAGAATTACTAGTGCCCCTTGAAAAGGAAGCCTAAATCTCAACAAACCAACACCTGAAAATGTCAGGAACAGGCAGCTAAAAATTTAAACTGTTAGCTTCAAATACTTTAGTTATCTTGGGGCTTATTATCATTTATATTTATTGAATAATAATAATTTATATTTATTGAATATTGAATGACTATAAATAACATTAAAATTAGATGCAAAAAAATGGCTTAAACTTTCCAAATATCTCTCATTATGTATCAGAATTGAGGAAATATTTAGTTCTTTAGTGCAGTCATTCTTGAGACAAAGCTGAATTATAAAAAAAGACATACTTTCTACTATTAATAATATAACAAAAAGAATTGCCACATGTACTCTGAGAATGAAAAAAAGCCCATTTTTTAAACAATCTCTTTGTCAGTATGAAATTTTTCTGTCCTGATTCACATGGCTTTGCATCCTCTATGAAGCACGTAGTTACTTAATGCCTTTAAACATTAATAGATGATGGCCATGTAAATGTTATTGTTAGCTTTGGAATTTCATGGAGAATAAATTTATTCTTCAGGGTCAAGACAAATTTCACATATTAATATTTACAGTATAGCTATTCTTCTTTGAAAACTACTTTTCACCTAGCAGATTTACTGAATGCGATAGCATTAAGAATTTTAACTAAATGAATTCAGTTTTTATTTTGCTAGAAACTAGAATACTTTACAAGTGTTGATCAAATCAAGGTGCTTCAGCATAACAAGAAAAAATTTGAAAGATATAAACAATTAACATAATTAATAAAACCTCATAAATCTAAATAATTATGGTGAAAACAGGCTTCAAGATGTAATTGTAGAGGCATAAAAAATTCCAGAATTATCATACCTACTGCAACAAGCAAGCAACCAAAGCAACTGCAGCATTTTAGTTATTCCTAACTCTTTTAGATGCGTGTCTTTTTGGCTGACGGTCTCTATGTTTTGCTTCCATTTCAAAGCAAATATGTTTCAAAAACATCAGAGAGATTACTCTTTTTTTGAAACATTAACAAAAAACTCAGTATATAATGTTCAAAAATTGTGTTTCTTGAAGATATAGCAAAATACCTCCTCAATTCTTGAAACACAACATGGGCTATTCTGTAAAGAGCAGGACAACACATGATAAGTTTCAGAAATCTGAATATAAATGAAAAGACATGTCCATATGAAAACCTGAGGTCACTGTGATAAAAAGCTTTCAGTTATTCTGTTGTGATGAGAGTCTCCTGTTGAACTATCACTGCTGCAAGTGGATCTTTTTAAGTTTCTAAATTATGACATTGTGCAAGAGTAACCACAGCCAACCACTGCTAGTCTTGGAGTGAAACATTTGGAAAAGGAAGAGCTAATTCATACTTTCTCCTTCAACTTAGAAACACCAAGTCTGATGTATAGGACATTTGCAGCAGCATAGGACATTTGGAATTAGCAGATTTGTAGGTGTCAACAAATATTTAATCTTGTGGGTTTGGTCAAAATATGATAAAATTCAGATGCATTTAATTAAATCATTTGTTTCTCCTTAAGTCTTATAAACAAATTGTGGCCATTTTCATTAGTTTTATAGAATCAAGGTCTTAGAAAAGTATTCTCAGATCATCAAGTCCAACCATTAACATAACACTGCTACATCCACCCCTAAACGTGACCTTAAGTATCACATCTACACGTCTTTTAAATACCTCCAGGGATGGTGACTCAACCACATCCCTGGCAGCCTTTTTCAATGCTTTACAACCCTTTCCATGAAGGATTTTTCCCCAATATCCTATCTAAACCTCAGATACAATCTGAGGCCATTTCTTCTTGTCCAGTTGTTTATTACTTGGGAAAAGAGGCCAATCCCCACCTGGCTACAACCTCCTTTCAGGCAGTTATAGAGAGTGATAAGGTCTCCTCTGAAGCTCCTTTTCTCCATAGTACAAGGAAAGAACATGTTAGATATAGATTTCGCCTGCTTGGCACCCTTGAGACCATGAGTTTTCTTTGAGGTTAGCAAGTTTGCTTGAATCTCTTTCAAAATACTGTCTTCAAATACTACTGTTCATTAGGTAGTATGAGGAACATGAAATTACCCCATTTCATGTTTGCTGTCATAAGGGTTTCAGTACAGAAGGCCTTTGAACTAAATATCTTGATGGGTTATTGTAATTTTCTATGTCTTTTATAATTTAATTCTTTTTCTGATGTGGTTTTTTTTTTTTTTTGGAAGGATCATCCATGATGGAGAGGCTTAACAAATGATGACATTGTTAATAATTATTGCGCAACAGAGAATGTTTCTTGGTTCTAATGTAGATTTTCCTTCTTGGTGTCAAGACCCTGAACTTCTTTTCACATATTTGTAAATTGCACGTAACAGTATTTATTTTTAACACCAATTGATATGTTTGAAACTTCTTCCAAAGAAAGATGGTCCTTTCTTCAAGAAAAAAATGTTGATTGGAAAAACCCCACAGGAACGGCTTGCTCAGAGAGTTGGTAAAGAATCTGTACTGGACACAGCCCTGAGCAAGCTGCTCTGGTAGACCCTCTGATCAGGGGGTTTGAGCTAGAGATCCCTTCTAGACTCAATTATTCTGAAATTCTCTGAAATGCAAACTTCAAGCTCTTGTAGGAAAAAGTAAAATAACATCTAATAAGCTACTGGTTTTCAAATAGAAAGCAAGAAAACTTCTGAAACACTGTCTCAATTAAAATAAAATATTTTCATTATCAGAAAACTTTTCACAAGAGGAGAAACTTCCCCTTACTGGAAACATTTCTTGAACTTTTAACATTTCTTTGCATTTTCTAGTCAATCTTGGCCTCAAGGCCAAAGGCATTCACTTACACTGACAGCAATGAACATACTGAGGTTATGTAATTCATGTTCAGTTCCTTTCTTCTGTTTCTCCAATTAAGTCTTCAAATAATTAACATATATGACTGCACTTTAAACACTTTTTGTAGCTGAGGATATACAGCGTCCTGAAAACTTAATTAGATATGAAA
This sequence comes from Edolisoma coerulescens, assembly GCA_013397115.1. Classification (NCBI taxonomy): domain Eukaryota; kingdom Metazoa; phylum Chordata; class Aves; order Passeriformes; family Campephagidae; genus Edolisoma; species Edolisoma coerulescens. The sequence continues at coordinate 69,370 of VWZW01000621.1, read as the reverse complement.
ACAAATTGCGTGAAAAGTTGCAGAGGTCAGAGAATTTTGCATGGTCTAAAACCTAATAGGAACACACAGGAGTTCTAACCATATTTTATAACAATTCATCTTGAAGTTAACCGGAGTGTGATAGAAAATTTTAGCAGCAAGTACAACTAAAACATAATTTATTTTCCATCTAAATTCTAAAGGAAGGTGTCCATCTGTCATAGTAACTGAACTAGATCGATTTCTATCATTGGAGATGTATACATTCTCTTTCAATTTCAGTAAAACACCTATTTCTGATTGGTGTTTTAATGTACAAAGGAACTAATAATGGCAGTAAGTAGAAACAGAGCTTGGGAGGAAAGATACAGTCTCTTAAAAAGAAAAAAAAAACAAAACCAAAATAGCAGAGATCATAAACTGCCAGACAGGGTCAATCAGTAAATATATTTGTTTGTCCGTATTGAAGATCAAATATTACACAACTAGCAAGAGATACACCAAGTTTCAAAGAGCCAGTGCCAAGCCCCATACAAAGACATAAGGAAGGAAATATGAACCTGAACATCACCAACACACAAATAACAAAACCAGAGTTCAGGGCTTAGTACAGCTGAATTTTCAATATAGAATTTAGCTGCATTAGAGTATAAGGCCATTATCAATTCTAGGTATGTTCTTAATTTCTCTATATTGCAAGCTATTTGCAACAAAAGCCATTCACTATTGTTTTCACTTGCTTTTTGTTTTTGCTCTCTTCTGTAAGTAAATGTACATGTGTATTGCCATAGGTGACTTGCTGAGAGGTATTTTTTCAAATTAAGTGGGAAACGTAACAAAGAGAAAAGAATTTTAGTGGAGAGGAAAAGGTGCAAATAAAGGTAGATATGACGGTGGCTATCTTATCTACTTTTGATGATACTAGGTATAAGCACACCTCATTCTGAAAGTAGCTTTTGACAGAATCATTGATATTTATTAATAAAAATCTATATTATTAAAAGCCAGGATTATTTTAGCAGATCATATGAAAACTCATAGTCCCTACAACTCTTCCTTTCCTTAAATCTGCCTTATTCATCAACACGAGTTAAATGAACTATGGTACTTTGAACAAATGATGTTCAGTTATGTCTGAAGGAATTATTTGATTCTTCCAAACTTTACTGTTTTAGTCAATACAAAGAAGGAAACCTTCAGCCCCAACACTTTGGAAAAGTTTCATCTTAATCCAAACTCAAACTAATTAGAATAATATGATTGAGTGTTACTGGAAGTTTTTCAGTTTTCTTTCTCATCTACCTTTACTTCAACAAGGCACAGGAGATGCAATCTTTAGTAAAAGTGTGTCCTATTTGTTTTTACTGCAGCGTTTACAACAGAACAAAAATGTCCATCAAGATCCATTTTCAAAGCAAACTCCTCCACTGGCTCTTCATTCATGTGAAGTTATGAAACTCACAATGCCCTCTATTTACTTATCTTAGTTAATATTATTCCTTCTGTATTTGTGCATGTGCACCCTGCCAATTAAAAGAGCATGCCTTCCTTCTTTTTCTATCACTGCCCTTAATTAGAGGTTTAGATGCTTTCAAGAGAAATGAGACAACAGCCCATCTGTTTAGGCAGAGGTTTATTTAACACTGCATATGTAAGATCTGGATAACTACAGTCATACGATTACCAAACAGCAATTGCCTTATTCAAATAGCTTTTATGTCCTTAAGTGACTTCATATGACTGGATTCCTTTTAGGTAGCCTTTTATTTACCTCAGTTCAGGAAAATCCAAGACCTTCTTTATTCACAACTGATATTATATATGCTAATGCCTCTTAGCTAACTAACAACCAATCTTGCTTCCTAATTTAGGTAAATATATGATTAGGATTACACTGTAATCCTAACCATATAAAAATATGGTTAAAATAAAACTTCGTGAAAAAAATAAACCTTTTCTACCCTTTATTTCACTTACCAGCATCAGGAGCAGCAGTTATATCACTTTATTATTTTACATATATGTTGCTTTTGTGACGAGCTTTTAGCACTGTACTTACAATGAGTGAGATACACAGAAATTGTGTATCATCTGTGATTCATACACTGACTTTGAATTCAAGCTCACATTCTAGAAAAAATCACTGTACTATACTTAGAAAAAGAAAAGGGGGGGATGAGAATCGGAACAGTTATTAATTTATCAAGTGGTGTACACCAGCTGAGATATGGCGTACATCATGCAATGGCAGAGAAAATAGAAGCAAGAAGCTAAGAGATCCTAGGTTAATTCCTTTATTCCATTTTTTCGAATCTTTTTCTGCCTTCAGAAAACCCAAACCATAACACAGCAACATATTTTCAAGGGGTTTTTTATAAATTAATTCCTAAAAAGTTAATAGTATGCTAAAAATATTCATGTATGAGAGGATCCTATCTAAAAGCAGACCTTTAAGTATTTCTATGGATTGGCTATCAGCATAATTCAATGCCTTCACTTTTTACATTTTTGTTATTGTGAATGTTGATCTAGCATATTCTTATTAATATATGTTTATTTAAAACTGCAGCATTATCACACATTTAGAATGTCAAGGTATGAAAGGTAATAGAATGTCAAGATATGAAAGGTAAAAGTGGACCAATAGACTTAGGTGTAAATGACAACATAATCTTCAGATATGGATAACTCCAGTCTCATGAATTTTGAATAAACTTGACCATCAAAGCTGAATGTCTGGAATCATGTCTGCATTTTTGTTAATGCAAACAAACTCCTTCTGTCTTAGGAAAACAATTCTATATGGACAAAATTGTGTAAACACAGATTTCTGCTCCTCCAGATTTTGGTTTAATTAACTTTTCCTCTTGCTCTTCACTGATAATTACCCTCAACTCCCTTTATGAAAACAAGGCATCTCTGTAAAATAGTTCAAGATCATAGCAACGATTATGATTCTGTTTGTGGTTTAACAATTATCTAACGACAACAACAACAAAAATATGCAAATGCATTTAGGTGGATAATCCAAATTTCTTAATTTTCTGGTATCTTTGCATTTATATTTGTTTTGTTACTTGTAATTGTTATTACAGTTTTCCTCTCATGTATATGTCTATAATTCAGGGGACTCCTGCTAGGTTTTGAAGAATTATTTTGTGCTATAAGTGGATGTATGATAACATGGAGTCATCTAAGATTCCAGTATACTAAAGAGTAATACTTCATTCTGGTTGACCACATGGTCCAACAACCAACAGTACTAACAAGAATGAGGATGGCATCATGGGTCCAGAATACATAGTCTGGAATAGATGAAACTAGTTCTGCCCAGAGATGTGCACATCAAAACAAAACCCTGAGGTCAGTGGAGTTGACTCATGACACATGTCAAAGACTTATTTGCTAAAGGATCAATAGAATACCCAAGTGATGATCAGAGATAAGTCATAAAGTCATATCAAAAGTTAATTACAAATTTTTGTTTTCAGCCTTTGTCAAAACATTTCTCTTCACGGGTAATTTTGGGATTTTAGAACCCCTTAAACCATGATCAGAACTACAGCACACTTGCTTTAATAGGAACAAACTAAAAGTGTCCCATTTGGCCACTCCTCTTCCATTTTCTTTTTCCTGAAAAGGTGACCTACCAAAGTAGAGAAAACAAACTTCCACCCACAACCTGCATTCTTCAATGAAGTTAGAGCAAGTTCTCCAGTTCCCAGGCTCCAGTCAGGCAGCAGACTTCAAGTCCTTTCACTGCAGATTGCAATGCTTTAGGCATTTCCGCCAAGAAGATCACTGCTAACTCCTGGTATCTTGATACCTTGTCAAACACCCTCTAAAGCTTCCAGCTAAGAGGTATAACTGTGGGAATAGAAGGGCAACTATAGCACTACAATAAGAGACAGAAATAAAAATTAATCCAATATTAAAAGACATAGGAAGATAAGGGAAAACAAAATGTTCACGATAAAGCCTATGTGCGTGATATTTTTTGTTGTAAAATAAAGAGTTTATATGCTGTACCTAAATGCTATGAATATTGTCTATGAAAGCACAGACAGTATTTCAAAAAGACTCTCAGCATATAATGACACTGCAGACCTCATCACGAGAAGCTTTAAATGTATGTTCTTCCTAAAATGTACAGCAGTCTGCAGCGTAGACATGACTTCAGACTATTCGTACACACAGACTATAAAATATACACCAGTTTAGGTGTCCCTCTTGTCACTGTTGCTGTAGATACCATTTTCCTTTTCAGAAAGATGTTCATTTGCTGAAATATGTGCTCTTCTATTATCAAATGCATTAACCCCATATTACAAATAAATGTATCCATTTGATGCGTAAAAATATTTATAAGTGAGATCTTTTATTATTAACCTGTTTATGCTTTGCATTTCATTTGCCTGGCTACTTTTCAGGATGATTTTACTATCAAAAAGCTACATCTTGCCTCCTGTTGCAGAGGTAGTTCCCTACTGCTCCCTCTACATTTCTTCCCTCCTGAAGATAGTGATTGCATTCTCTTTCAATTACCTCAGTACCAGCTTAAAAAGACATCGCTGTTTCATCTCCCTTGGAACGAATTACAATGAAAAACAGAAAAAAGAAACCTGCACTGACAAGAAGACCAGGTGTTTTTGTCAAGCAGCTTCTGTGATACATTTCCACTTTCAGCAAAGCAAAACCCTTGTCATTTAAACATACCTATTTTTCCCTATTTATTTTTAAAATGAGTGGAGATAAGGAATTGATTTAAAACCTGTCTTGTTATCATGTAATCTCCAGGATAATAAAAAAGAGACCAAAAGAAGAGAAAGAGGAAAGGAAAGAAACCGGGAGACCAAACACAGAGGCATCATATATATATTTTCTATTTGAAATATTTATACTAACTCTAATGTAGTGTATATATACTCTAGTATAGTGTGTGTGTATATATATATGCACACACACTCATATATATACAAAATATGTATATATAATATGTATATATATAAAATACATATATATCAAGTGGATGCTTATAATATTTGGAATCTCTGAAGACAAGTTTTCTCACATGCAAGGAATATATTTGAATTAATGTAGCTCCACTTCAACCTGATGCAGACAATTCATCATGTGAGAAGATACTTTACCCTATATTTGATTTTCACTTGGAGTGCAATATTTGTGTTTTGGCATGGGTTGGGTTTTTTCCTTCTAGAAACAAATTAACCATGTACCTGAGAGCCTTATCCAAACACTTCTTGAACTCTGGCAGGCTTGGTGCTGTGACCACTTCCCTGGTCTCCAGCCTCTCATTCCCCAGTCTGTCTGTACATCCAGAGTTGCCTCATCCCCGGTGCAGAACCCAGCACTTTCCCTTGTTGACCTTCGTATGGTTGCCCAACCCTCTGATTTGTCTAGGCCTCTCTGCAGGGCATCCCTGCCTTCGAGGGGTCAAGACCTCCTTCCAGTTTTGTATCATCCGCAAATTTGCTTATTATCCCTTCCAGTTCTTCGTCCAAGAGAGTTTTTAAGATTCTGAAGAGCACAGGGCTGAGGATGGAGCCCTGCAGAACCCCGCTAGTGACAGGTCACCAGCCTGACGTCACCCCATTCATTGTAACCCTTTGTGCCCAACCTGTGAGCCAGTTTCTCACTCATCACATGTGTTTATCCAGCTGTGTGCTGGACATTTTGCCCAGGAGGATGTTGTGTGAAACAGTATTGAAAGCTTTACTGAAATCCAGAAAGATTACATCAACTGGCTTCCCTTCATCAACTCAGTGGGTCACCTTGTCATAAAAGGAAATCAAGTTTGACAAGCAGGGTTTTCTGTCATGAAGCCATGTTGGCTGTGACCAATGACTTTGTTGTCTTTTAGGTGTTTTTCAATACCTCCCGGAATAATCTTCTCTAAAACTTAACGAGGCAATGAAGTGAGATTAATAAAATTATGAAAGTTTTGCTAGCAGTGGAGACCTGTACCATTGTGAAACTAGTGCAGGAGCTGCTGTCACCAGTCCAATTATAATGCTGAGTAATTAGCATTCAGATACACGATGACGTATATTTTAGAAAAACTGTAATAGTGAATTTTTAGGGAGACAACATCGTTTACTCCAAACATCATGTTTCCAGAGGCAAGCAGGCAAAGACTTGTTTAAAATAGCTGGGGGAAAAAATGGCCAAAACATTTATCCTTATTTCTTGAGATAGCTTAAATGCATTTATTAAACCCATTTATTTCAGGGTCATTTTTTTTCAAATCTGTCATAGCAATGTTGGAAAATGAGCTACTGTTATTGGACAAGAACTTGAAGCTTTTGCAAAAAAATACAGTTCAAACACATCACTGTCACCTCCCTTACCTCCTATCCAGAAGGCTGGTTGAAGATGTTAAGGCAAGGAACAATGGGACCGATTCAAAACTAGATTCAAATCTAGGTTTATGTCTGTTAAATTATATAAGAGTACCCAGAAAGCATCTATGAAGATATTTTTCTGAAAGAGAGCAGAACCATCTGAAAGTCAGATAAAAAATGCCATTGTGGAAAGCTTGGATCTACAACAAGCCAACGATGGAAAAACAAAGGTTTCAGCGTGGGAGGGTTCTGATCTACTGCCATGGTGACAGTGCTGCTGCTATTTTGATTAAACAATAATAGATTGCATATGGCTGGCTGATGACCAAAGACAACTCATTTGTGACCAGTATTCCCGGTACCATGAGAGCAGCCCCTGTCCTCGTTGTACTGAGCTGCTTGTACTCAATTTGCTGTAGTCCTGCGAGTTACAGGTGGCCTTTTGGGGTGCTGTATGGGAGACCACCAGGAAATTTTTAAGTATCACAGGCAGAAGCCAGGGACTCAGGACTGAAGTCTAGATGACAAAAAGCACATGAGTAGGGATCTGTATTTGGTCTGGCTTTTTGCTACCCATGGAGAAAATTGAAGAACTATCCTACCACATACAATGCATCAGAATGTCAACTGAGGTTTGCTCTATATCTGAAGGTAGGGGTGAACCTTGCCATATTTTGATCTTACCCAAAGCCCCAAATCACTGTCTTTATAACAAAAGTATGAAAGATGAGCCACAGGAAACACCATTTGACAACACACAGGCAGCACACTGGGTTTTCAGAATCTCAGCAAAGGTCTACCTCCTTTGTAAAATGTCATGGAAAATGAAATGCACTAGCTTTATCTACAGAAAGTAGCCTGTCTAACCTTAAAACATGTAATGAAAATTGTTTGAACAATAATCCATCCTTGACACACTTCTGCATCGGTAGCCTGACACAAGAATAATTTTGATTTGCAAGCACAAATACTGAAAGTGAAAACAATTTAGATAAAAGCTCCACTATTTAGTTCAAAAAATTAAGAGATGTTCCTTGCACAAAATATATTCAAGCAAATACATACTTGCATATAATATATATTTGTTTATATACTTAGCCACATTGTGGCTTGCATTTTCCCATGGTAATAACCTCCTCATTACAGTCATTTCTGAAGCTTTCAACATTGTATCACATAAAATGTCGAACTCTTAGTATTCATGTTTTTGCAATTTGTTGTCTTAGACCAATGCCCTCAAATGCTTTTTATGTTGTTTTGTTTATAAATCTCAAAGGTAAAATATTAACTTAAAGCTTGGAGTGGTTTGGGAGTCACCATTAATATAGAAATCATTAGAAATCTCAGTTGTGGTCTATTACTCATTTTTAGTACATATATTTTCTGATTTTTGATCGTAGAGGGTTTGTAAAAAGAGAATAAAAGACCTTTGAATAGGTTCCTTGGTGGTATATTGTAAGCTTCAATTATTTGTTCCCAGAAACATTTTTTTTTTAACAGAGAAGTGAAATCTTTTTTAAATGGAGCATGATTCAGAAACCCCTGCTAGAAAAGTATTAAACATTCTTTCATTAATAACAGTAATCTGTATTCCCAGAGAGCACTGTCACTTTAAAATGTAGATCTAAAATGCATTTCTTTTTGCCCACAGTCCATCATTAAGCTGAAGTAATTTTATACCTGCAATGTTGTAGCCACCACTTCTTCCTGAGAGCGAGGAGGACATCACGCTGTTAGTGAACAGCTGTCACTCACAAACCTGCCTGCAAAGCAATTGGCCAAAACCATTAGTCTGTAACAGTCAAAATTTCTTTCCCCTGTAATTTTGTGTAGATTTGCTTTTCTTGGCTTCCAAAACACAGTAACCCACCATACCTAGTTCATGGTATAACCATGACATGAAGAGAAAACCAGGCAATTCTCTTTCAGAGGCCAGAAGACCAATTCTATTTTTCATCTCAACATTTCCTGTAACACACACAGAGACTGGTGGATTCTCTATCATACTTAATGACTTTTGACAGCCACTGATCTCAGAGGGAAGAGCTTGATAACAGTTTTCCATTCTCCAAAAATGCTAGTTTTCTCAGGCAGGCAAAAGTTCACAGAGAAGCTGGCGGGGTCCTTCTGCTTTGCAATCATATTTTGTAAAGTACAATCATCCAACCTACTTGAAAAAGCTTAACTTCCCCCCTCAGAATATAGTCCTGGTTTTGAGTGTCAGATGGTTTTTGTCCCTTTACAAAAGAGGATGATTGTACTTTCCACCAGCAACAGCAGACTGTAAGGGAGAGCAAGATAAGAGGAGGTCTGTCAGCTTATATGTTGACATTTTCCTATACATGTCTGCAACAAAGTAAACTTGAAAGCCAATCTAGATCATTGCTAAATTTCTTCCATAAAGAGCTTGGGTTTGTTAAAAGGAGTGAACTACTGCTATCATACACACGTGCACGCACACACACACAAATTAACTACTGTAAATACCTTATGGAAATCCTTATTCCTTATTCCATTTTCTTTCTACCACATGTGCATCTCAATTTCTAGCTTCAGTGAAGATATAGTGAGGGGAGAGAGAGAATAAGAACGGAAAGTGGGGGCCGGGGAAGCTTTAGTTTAAAATGCAGACAAATCTGCCTTTTCTGCTTGATGGCCTGTAACATTTCCATGTAGTGTACTTTGCATGGCAGAATAGCTGCTAGTAATAGAATTTCTCACAGTGGAGGTTAATTACTTTTGAGCTACAGCAAAATAAATTTCCTGTCAAGCCCAGTGACAGGAATATGCCACTGTCACCATTTTTACCTGCAGTTTTAATTCACTGTTAATATTTGACGCTAGCTTGCATTCAGGGAGTTGATCTTCCGAACAGTAGGATTTCCCAAAGGAATGGGACAGACTGGCAGTAATGTGGTATCAAGATATGTGGAAAAGAGTACACTTTGCCTCTCCCGAGTGCACTTCAAAGAAGATCACCTGACCTGTCTCTCACTTTAAAGAACAAAAGAGAACCTTGCATTTGGTGAAACAAAAATGACATGGCAAGATGTACCTTAAAATCCAGGGCAGAAGAGTGAGGTGACATATCTGGTCTAACCTTATGTTAAGCAAACTGACATAACATACCACTTCCTGTGATTTTTTTTCTGTCTTTTAAATGTCCTTTTTTTGAGCCTGACAATTTTGCTATAAAAGCTGAGTTCAATGGATGAGACACCTTATGGGGTAATGAATGATAGAGCTCATTTCTCCTAACTGCTTTCATAGTCTTCAAATTCGTTTTCACATTTCTTTGTCTTGAAAGAATTCTTTTCTGCTACAGAGACAATAATACCATTTATCAAGTCTTGGTGATATGCATTGTGTCACTCATCATTAGCTAATAAAAAGTCCTGTATGAAGTCATGTTAGTAATCCTTAGGGACATAAAAAAATTTTACCTAGGAATTTCCAGCTACCACTCAGACTGGTTAGATCACAAAGGATATTGCTTGACTCGTTTAGCTTCCCTAGTCAAAGTCTTATATTCCAACATTTTAGTGATTTTCATGATTCTGAGGAAATCAACATGCTTTTAAATTTGCCTGGTTGGGTACCTGACCTGATGAAGTGGGGAAGCTATACCTGAGGCTTATTATTTCACTGGTCAGGAAATATAAGGGAAACAGTGTTTTTACTTTTTCCAAAATTCAAACCAGAAAGCAGAAGTTGAAACATCAGGACTTTCATCATACAGGCTTTTTCCCCGTAGAAGTAACCTCAGGTCTTTCTCACTACCTCTTCAGGAGATGGTGCTCTTCCTGTTCAGGAGGTGGTGCTCTTCCTGTTCAGGAGGTGGTGCTCTTCCTCTACAGGATGTGGCCTGTGACAGCACAGAATTGTGAAGGAGCCAGGCCAGATGAATACGTGAGGCACATAGGAGCTGTGGGAAGCTAAAGGATTTTGGAAGCTACATAAGCAGATGAAAGACAGCTGGATCTGGTTAACTTCATCTTGCTGAAACAAGAGTGCTTAATCCTTCCCACAATTATGCTGAACCATAACGGGCTCTTTGACTAATAAGGTCTTGTAAACCAGTAGAAATGTCAAGGGAGATTGCATGAATGTTTTGTGAACAGAACCTATTGGCAACACTGAGAATTTAAAAGATTTTCAAAAGCAAACAGGCTGAAGTTTTCATAAATGGCGATGTCAAGATTTCTTAGGTTTCAAAGGAATTGTCTGAATTTCTACACCACCAAGTCATTCATGATGCCTTCCAGTGGGACCTGTGCAAATTCAAGACATGAATCCGTGGAAAACTCATAAGGCTCAATAAGGCCAAGTGCAAGGTTCCATGCTTGAGGAACTCCAAGTATAAACACAAGGTGGGGGATTAGAATATTTAGAACAGCTCTGTGGAGAAGGAATTTGGGGTTGTACATGAGAGGCTGGACATGTCCTGGCAATGGACAAAACCCAATTGCATCCTGAGCTGCATCCAAAGCAGCATGGCTGGCAGGGAGAGGAAGTGGATTCTTTCCATTTGCTCTTCCCTTGCCGTACCCCACCTGGAGTGCTGCATCCAGCTCTGGGGCCCCCAGCACGGCAAAGCAACAGACCTGTTGCAGTGAGTCCAGAGGCTATGAAGGTTTTTAGAAGGCTGGAACACCCCTCCTATGAGGAAAGACTGAGAGACTTGGGGTTGTTCAGCCTGGAGAAGAAAAGGAGGGAGGAGATCCTACAGCAGCCTGGAGAAGGAAAGGAGGGAGGAGATCCTACAGCAGTTTTCCAGTACCTAAAAGGACACTGCAGGAAAGATGGGGACCAACTTTTAAATAGGGCCCTTAGCGATAGGACTAGAGGTAGATGCAGACTGGACATAAGGAAGAAATTTTTTTACAATGAGGGCTGTAAAAGTCTCATTGCTCATTGCAGAGGTGGGGTGAACTAGCTGACTTTAAAAGGTCTCTTCCAACGTACAGAATTCTATGGCTTCATGAAGTCCAATTAGGATTGCATGAGTGTGAGCTATAAAAATGGACCTGAAAAAGAAGGTCTGTTGAGTGAAGTGACTTGAGTCAGAGTTGGGTAGTGCCTACTGTGTTTAACATCTGGGTCCCTGATGACACTGAAGTCAGAATTTACAGGAAAAAATGGAAGAGGAAATCTGGATCCCTGCTCCATTTTAGGAACATACAATGTTACAAAAAATTACAAAAGTTAGGTTACGACTTCTCCTGTAGAAAATATTTAATTTTAACTGCAGAGATTAGTTATAAATAGGGAGGCATTAGATTTAATTGATTTTATTGTTGATTAAGGAACTGGAATAGAATTTCTGGTTTTTCAAACCACAGGAGACATCAGAGTTTTCCAGAGCTTTAAAAACCCTCAGATCCTGTGTGGCATGTAGTTAAAACAATTGGGTCTACTGAAATTAACTTTTTTTCAGAGCATGAGGTTCAATTCTGACCCTTAAAGCAGGGATGAAATTTTGGCTTAGAAATGAAGCTAGCCCAGAAGGGTGCTATTCAGCACAGTTTGAATTTCTGACTCAGTTTCTGAGCTATTTGAAACTGCTTTGTGTTGCTTGACTCATTCATTTCTGTGAAAATCCATATTAGTGAAATGCCAGCTCCTTTATGGCAGCATGTGGGGGTTTTTGAGGTGTCTGTAGCTTCATAACAATAACAAACCAGACACTTCTCTCTTAGAAAAAGTTCCCATAGTGTGGTTTCAACCTTTCACAAAAAAAAGCCCCAGGCTGAACAGGGGAGTTCATATTTATTCCACCAAAATGTTCACACTGGTGTCATTCAGCATTTTAGAATATGTCCTTATATATTTTGGCTTTCACTCAAATACTCATCAACACTCAAAAAACTATAAAGAACGATTTTTAATCTGTGTTTTGTGCTCCTTGGTTTTCATTTTGCTGTCAGTCACTTCTGTTAGCATTCATATAGAAGCAATAATTCAGTGTTTATATTCTAGTGCCTATGTGTCTTGGAACCTCATTTCTTGCCTCTGAAACTTTTGCGAAGCTTTAAACAGAAAGCTATAACGTCACACAGAAAACAAACAACATGACCAGATAAGCTCTAGAGAAATCAAACCTTAACTGTGGAAATATACTGCATTCCATGTGAAATAAATTAGAAGGTATGTAAGCTGCCTACAGATGTAGGTATGTGTTTTTCTTACTTGATATTTTCATTTTTCCTCCTTACACTTCCTTCAAAGCAACTGTTCAATGTAGGAAACTGCTATAGAAACATGTCCTCTCGACTTGTATTGTGGTAACTTAAATCTTGTCATACCCGGAAGGTCAGGCACAGCTTCCCAAGGGATCCTGCTATTGTTGAAAGTAATTGCCTATGGCTAAAGTAATCTGTTATGAAATCAGATAAATGCATCATGTGGCCATCAAAAGAGAAGTGTGATTTGCATTTGATGCTTTCATATTTAGCTATTTCCACATATTTTAAATTAAGAATATAGTTAATATATGTAATATCTGTAATGGAATGAGTAGAGGGTACTAAATCCTGTGTTTACCACCACCTTGAGTATCTAAAATCAACAAATGGATAGCAGTTTGTTTAAGAAAAGAGGAAATAACAGACAGAGAATTAGCTTTGGCACCTGTTTTGTACTTGTGGGACTATAAAGGTAAGAAAAATTGGTATTTGTGGCTTAGAAAGCACCTCCCGAAGACAATGGTTCCTCTATATTTCTTAAACTCTTTCTTTTTTCCATTCCACGCATTCTGATTTCTCACATCCTCCATAACATTATTAATAAGAAAAACTATGTTCTATTTTGGCTGTCTTAAAAACATTAGCAAAAGATGCTATTTATCATCATATTTCTTATTAAAGCTTGGAAGAAAGAGCACACAGCAGTACATCTTGGAAGTCATAGCTGTGAAGAAAAGCACTTTCTGCTATTTTCTCACTGATTGTGGCTAATGTTAAAATAATTACTGGTAAAGGGTCTCCCTGCTGTTTGATTGCCAAGTTCCACAGTTGCAAGGACTTCAGGTTCTTCCATATTTGAAACTATAGTTGGCTTAGTTCAGGCTATTTTATATGTCTCTTTGCATGTTTTCAAAATCCCTTAACACCTCAAGCTCCTTTCATCAGAGACTTAGCAAAATTGAAGTCTTAATGAAGATGCATTGCGAAAGAGCATGTGTATTTCAGTGATTTTTTTCTTTCTTTAAATAAAAAACAAAAAGGGAGGTTGGTTAGTGTCGATTGAAAGTAAAGTAGAAATGTGCTGGCTGTGGACTTTATTCATTGTGCTTGTTTGCCACAATCATCCTTGTTATTGGGAGCACTTTGGGAGCAGCACTACTTTAGCAAGAAAGGGCGGCCAAAATACTCTCCTAGAAAAACACATATTCACTGGTTTTTGTCTCTGAGAATGTGTGCCTTGAGGTTTTTTTTTCCTATTCAGCTGACTATACTGGGATTCTTGCTCTTAAAGTTGGGATTCTTGCTCTTGAAATGGTATCTTTCAAAGTTGCTTTTCTTTGACACTTATTATATTTGTTGTTACAAGTTAAAAACCAGGAAAAGTGCAAAAAGCTTACCAAAATTAAATAATTAAGCAAAAATACAATGATAATGTGTGAATCATTAAGCAAAATCAACAAAGGATGTTTGTAATTTTAAGCATCATGCAAAGACTGGATTATGATTCAGATATGTTTAATAGAGGCATGTAATGCAAACATAATTCTCCCTCCCAGTTCCTCCCAAAACTGTGGTCTGTGTTGGGGATGGTTGCCCAATTAATTGCTGTTTGTTGAACATTTCCTTAATCAGGACACTGCTGCTGGGACCATATTGTTTCTTATAGGAATTCCTGTTTTAAAACATGAACCATTTTTAAAAAGCCTCATCTTTCTTCCCTCTCTAAATCTATAGGTATTGTTAAATCTTAGTCACCAATTGTATGCATCTGGACAATGCTACCACTGTTTATTCCAAGAGGAAAACATGACACTTTGCTATGCTTGGCTTCTACTATCACACACAATTCCTTAGCATTTTGAGCTGTGCTGTGTGGACAGCCATGTACTTTGGAGTAGCTGCTATTTTTAGGTGAAATATCACCACCTATAGAATGCAATCAGGAATACTGATAAAATGTAAAGTAGAAATATAAAGATGGTTGATAATTTTCCATTAGGTTCACACATTCCATTCTATCTTCTGTCTTTTTTCATCATCTCCAGTGTGATATCCTGGAATGGAGTTCCTGACACGTAATAGAAAGCTGTGTTGAAAACATTAATATGTCCCTCAGTTCAAGCAGTCCATGTTGTCTCAGAAGTAAATAAAAAGTCTCCCGACCTTTTCATTTCTTCTGAGACAACAGGCTTGAGAGGAAATATTTTGCCAGCTGTTTTACTTTTAAATTACAATGCCACGATTGGTTTCATTTCTGGGTCACCCATAGCAACCATTACTTGAAACCACAAGAACAGTCCATGCTGCATTTAAAACTCCTTTGGGGTAAAGTCCAAGTGCCATAATTTATCTGACTTGTTATTTGGGTTTTTTTGTTTGTTTTACAGAAATCAAATACACTGCCTCAAAAAATCCTGTTATTTTGCTCCAGTGTCTCTCTCTTTTCAATACATAATTATGTGGGTGCTTGGCACTAAAATGTCAGTTTCTGTATCTAATAAAAGATTAATCACTGCGCTGAAGTAATTCATGTCATGCACATGCAATCAGTGGCCAGAACAGTGCCTTTGGAGCAAATGATTCTCAGGCCAATATGGAGATAAACACAATTGAATTCACTTTGGTCCAATGTAGTGGATTTAATTTTATTCCAATTTTAATTGTGTCCGTCAAGTAATCCAGATATCCAGACTGTTATTTGTAAGGGAATCTCTCTGAATCGTATTTAGGAGCATGTAGAAATGACTCTTAAGTTTCTTGTGTCTTCCTGTGTAGATAGAGCTATCTATGGATGTGCAATAGATTAACCAATGTCGAAATTAGTGTAATGAACTGTCCTAGAAACAGATGTCTACCTGACTTTGGCTACGTTTGAACCCTGTCATTTGTCCTAGCGCCAACTGCCTCTCTCTTACAGAAGATCTGCTCCTGCTGCTTGAGGCCAGTGGCAGGGCTGAACTTCCTTTTGACATGATGTTTTTTATATATTGTGTGTGGGGATCAGACTATTGCACTATTTCTCAAACTATATCCAGGCATCGACAACTGTCCAGATCCTAAGCTAGTGCTCAAACCTGCACATCGATCTTATCTAATTTGCTGGTGTAGACACAGCCAACCAAGCCCCACCTACTCTTCTCTGTAAGGCAAATGAAGATGGTAGGTAGGATTGAAGGAAACACAGAGAGAAAAGCAGAGTACATTTGGTCCTTAATTGCATTTTGTGCTGCATTGTCTAACAAAGAGGAAAGACACTGTCATAGACAACCATTATGTCATTGGACCCTTAATAAATTATTTTTGGAAACAGAGGAAAAGTTTGGATTTCTCTCACAAAATGACCCTTGATAGAGGATCACAGGAATGATATGACAACTAAGGGAGAAAAAGTAGTTCTTAAAAAAAAAAAAAAAAAGTCTTATTGATGTCAAATGAGATGACATGAGAGCATGTGCTAAATGCTGGTTTTATGTTTTGGTGTCTTCATGAGATCTTTAAATACTTAAAACTTACACATTTCTCTGCTTGTCCCAGATTAACCTCCAGTAACATTAGCTCTGGCTAATGTTTCCATTATTTCTTACCACTTCTGTTGAATTTTCTGAATACTCTAGTGAACTCACTCCCCTTTAGAAGTCCTGTATGTCTCTAAATACCAGAGAGTTTAATCAGCTATGGTGTAATTTTAAATGTCAAGGCCAAGGTCTGTCAGATTTAATTTGTTCTTTTGCTGAAATTTGGATGCATGTCTTAGCTAAATTGAGATTGTCCATTTCAAGCAAAGCCCAATTACGGGACACAAAATGAATTCAGTTCTTGCTGAAGAAGTAGAAGATTTAACAATAACATCAAAAAGGAGTTGATCAGCAGACCTCAACATAATTTCTCCCATCTCACCAGCTGCCACAGCCGAGCTGTCCTGTACAAACCACTTGACAAAGTCTGTCGCTGCAGTTACTGCACTATTTATAGCTGCACTGTTTATGCTTCTACAGTTATAGCAGCATCAGCACTTTAATTATAAACCTTATTATCCAAAGAATTACTACTAAGCAACAAAAAATCACCCTCAGCTGCAAGTTTGGATGTGAAGTGTTCTCAAGTATAATTTGCACTTAGGTTGTGATAGGCCAGATTCAGTGCCTACTGAATACTGAAGGCAAGGGAAAAAGTTAACAAACTATCATAGATGTATAATTTTCAACACTGTTCAACGTGAGCAAAGAGTTTTGCATGAAAAGAAAAAAACCACCTTTTTTTCCCTTGTGATTAAGAATTTAATTTTGTAATGATATTTTTGCAGTGAAAATCTTGATTTAATAGTACTGGTATAGTTGAAATGCAACTATCATGAAAGTATTAAGTTATCTACAGTAATGGACAAATATGAAGATGTACCATACCTTTCACTACAAAACACACATCTTCATATTCCCTATCGCTCAGAACTCTGGACTCAGGACTGAATATTTCAGTACCTGTTTTTCTGCTTATTTTTTCCTACTTTTTACCATCTGGAGACATTTACAGGCAAAAACAACATAATATTGGATTTTCTAGCTATATCTAAAACACTGAGGAACCGATTTATTCAAGAGAAGACAAGATCTTTCATTATTTCATTCTCATCACTATTCCATGAAGCATTACAAAACCTTCAGAAAAGCTTAAACACAAAGAGACAAAAATATAAATTAATAAACCTAAACACATGAATAGACATACCTCTTTTAAATGATCTGCCATGTCTTTATAGAAGACCTATCAGCATTATTTATTGAAAAAATTTATTTGGCTAATTTTGACCTTTTCCTTCAATAGAATCCCACTACATTTCCCCCTCCTCTGGATATCAAATAACAATAAATGGTTTTTTCCTGCAATTGTTTCATGATTTGTCTACAGGTGTGTGTTTCATTCGCCTTGTCCTGCATAGGTAGAATTACTGTCCATTGAAACACTACTGAAACTGTGTGAATGTGTTTCCATATGAAATAAAATATAATTCGGATTAATATTTATCTTATTTTGGTAGGGAACTTGGATTTTGTAAGTACTGCTGGAACTGTTTTTTTCTTTGATGAGCCTCATACTGTGAGATATAATCAGGTACAACTCAAGCAACGAATGAAGCAGGTCTCTATACAATTTTTGAACAGCATGGTTCTGTTCAATTATATGAGACAAGATCAGTTGTGTTTGACCTACATGTGAAAGTAGACTATGTTTACTTTAGTGGCAAGAGTTATCCCCTGCCAGTTCTCACATTTCCTCCTAATGCAGTGCCTCTATGCAGAAGCAAATCAACAAGAGGAATTGTGAGTTTCCCAAGACAGTATCTCAAAACATGACCTCACTGCCAAGGATTCAAAGGCAGTAGAGGGCACCCGATTCTCTTCAGCAGTGATCTTGCTCACTTTAACCAAAGATAGAATTTGTGATTTATTTTGCTGGATGTGTGGAATATACAAGAACCTCACCTGAAATACCTGAAGTATGTGAAAATAAACACATCCATTAATATGCCAATTTTAGTGGTCTCCTTGTAGCTTTATTTTCATTCCAGTTAGTGTCTCTGTGATGTCTTAACACAGTGCATTTTAGCATAAGTGAATTGGAGCTTCATTACCAAGAATTCTGAAAAGCTTCTAGAGAACACTTGGGGTCCTTTCCTGAAACAGAATTGCATTCAACTGTATGCAGATGTGTCATTGGAAATATTCACATCAAGATTTCATATGTTCCATATTTTTTGACATGACTGGGAAAGATTTTTCCCTTTCTTTCTCTGACTTTCACATAACAAAGAAAATTTCTTCAGCAAAAAGTATAATAAAAAATCTAAGCTTAAAATATTGTTTGAGTCGTTGCCCAGCTACCAAAAGTCTTTATGTTGACACAGATTCCTTCAGTGGCTGCATTTTCTTTCCTTCAAGGTATGCCTCTATGTTTGTTTCAGATCTTAAGTCGCTTTGCGTTGCACAGTTAAAGTTATTTACCTTAAGTTCCACTTATAGGTCTATATAATGACTTTTCTATAATGCTACAAAGAAATGTCTTCAATGTACCTGACAGGACACTTGGAAGACAAATGGTGACTCAGAAAGGTTAAAAGAAAATGAAAGAGTGTTATGCAAAACAGCTATTCACAAAGGGTAAAGTAGCTGAATTTGAAACACTGAAGACTATTGAATCATTATGGTGATGGATTGTCTTTGCTATCTACAAATAATACACTGATCTTCTTGCCTAAAATAGTGAGTTTACTATATTTAATCAGCAATAGTGAAGAACACTTATCACTACATCAATCCAAATTAGGTTTCAGAAAATGTCTCTATAAAAAAAAAAAAACAAACAAAAAAACAACCCTATGCACAAGAAGATGAAATGACAAATTTTATTTAATGCTTTATCTTTGAAAAACAGAACATGTAAGTTCTTAAGTACTCCATGCTCAATACATTGATAGGACAGTCATGGTTTTATTTAGCCACTAGATAAAATGACAGAGCATTTTTGAAGTCAGAGTAGTCCACACTAACAATAAAATAATAAGTAAAAATATTACTAGTGACTTCTTTAAACATCAAGTGGGAAAATTCTAAAGAGGAGCATAGGAAAGAAAATACAGGTCTTGTCCTCATCTGGGAGCATTTCCAAACAGTCATTTTCTACACTGAGCTCCCCATGGCTCTCTGGTGAAAGGGATACCAGACTGAGACATGACACTGAGAACTCTCATCATTTTATCTCAAAAGATATGAGAGAGTATTAGAAGTGGCACTTTGAAAGAGGATGACTTCTTTTCAGCCCACATCTTATACTGCACAAACAGAACATCCTTTAAAACATGCACTTCTAGCAGGGTGCTCCAGCTGACCAGGGACCTTCAGTACCTTATTTTAGAGGGACCAGTTGTGAAAAATATGCCAAGAAAAGACTGATCATTCAGGTCAGGAAAACTGATAGAGCAGCCACTAACACCACCCAGGTTTCTAGCCATTGTGCACAGCGATCCCCGTAGAAATACACTGAATTCTGGTGGAGCTCTGGCCAGACTCCCCAACTTGCACACACACAGCAGCTGCATACCCCAGAAATCTCAAGGAGTTGAAGTGCTTGGGTGTAAACTGGAAAGCAGACCCTTGTACTTAAGTCCTTTCCAGTGAGACATTGTCCTGTTCAAAATTGTTGCAACAGTGAGCCTTTAACTTTACGTCGGAAAAATGAAAAACTAACTGTCCCCATCCTGCAATAAGATAACAGCTATCTATTTTCTTGGAGTGTGAGTTGTGATTGCTGGCTGAGCCTTTGGAGTATGCCACTGCACAGGCACAGGTGTGAAGACCTAGCTTTGGGGGAACCTAAGAGCTCTCATTACAGAGCTTTTGCACAGAGATACAAAAGAACCTGACTTCCCACAGGCCCATGAACCCTGCAGCATAAGCTGTATCACTGTGCATCCAGAAAACCATTGCCCTGGCCATCCAAAATAGCCATGTGATTTGTAAACGCTGTGAGATGCTCAGTGCTCAATTTTATTTTGACCAGCTCCATAAAGCTCTCAGATTTTAGCTTTACTAGGAAGAAGGTGGTTCCACGTGTAAGATTTCTGATTTAGACACATTTAGGAAGTAACTTTATTACACACTTTATTAACTAGTCATTAAATTCTATTGGTTTTAATGGTTTTAATTAAAAGCTACTGGGTTTCTCCTGAAGGAAAACAAGCAATTCCTGAAAACCCAATGAATGTTGGGTTTTTTTGTGTATTGTAACTGGAAATTCCACACCTTTCATGTAACAGTGAAATGGATCTTTTATGGTAACTTTCTACCATGTCACATTTACACTGCAGAAAATTATATTCCTGAATTAATGTAGTCACTGATAGTTCAGGTTATATTACTGAAAATGCTAAAATATATATTACAGGAATGTAGCAAAACAGTACTAAAAATGCATCATTTTATTATTTTTAATTATATTTTAAATAATTTTATTTAGGCTTATGATTCACAATTTCATATTAAGTACACCCCAATACTTACAATACTTGCAAAATTAAATGTTTTGTAGAAAGAGGGTGGTAGTGTTTTATTAGAAATGAGCATGTTTATGGTTCCCATAATACTTTTTTTCCTATGATCAATGTAATTTTTTACTTTTTTTAAAAAAAGGCACAGCTTAGAGGTAGATTTTATTTTTATTTTCGAATAAATCCCAAGTCAGAAAGGCCTTCAGCACCAAACGTAACCTAAACATTATTGACATATGCTGCGGGCTTTGACAAGTAAAATGATGAGATCTTAAGTAACAGATACATTCTCTCTGAAGAGCACTTTATATGGTTTGGCTATCTTCCAAAGAAAAATCATGTAGCTTAGTTAACCCATGATACTGACATCTGCCTCTCACAGAAAGCCAAGGGAATCTTGTAAAGGTCACAGTGCTAACTGGCAGGGTAACTGATTAAGACAAGCCTGTTACACACTGTATTGCACACAACAATATACTGTGAAAAAAGAAGATAAGCAGAGTAATTTCCCTTTCTGCTATGTGCACACAGATATGCTGCTTTCAGTAAGGACTAAATGTGATTCTAGCAAAAGGTGAGCTCATATTGGCAAAATGAATTTTTGACATAAGCATTGCTGACGTTTTTTCTAACATAATGTCTGACAATGAAATGCAAAGCTGCATGACATTTGCATCACTCAATATTTAAAAAAAACCCCTTGATTAAAATGTAGTGCTTCAAATTTCCCATCAATTAAGAATTAAAGTCAGATAAAGCTCATGGAGAACTAAACACCTAGGCGAGGAATGGGCAAAGTGGGACATAGAGACTTCCTACCCTCTATTTTTCTGATTCTTCTTCCTCAGCTTCAGAGCCCTCACAGATAACTTCCCCCATGCTGTTTTATTATAGCTTAATTTCTGTGGCAGCATCTGTGTCTTGCACTGGTATACAGGTAAGGACAGCTTCAGGTCAGGCAAACATAAACAGGGTACGTCAGCCAGCCCCTTATGTGTGGCAAGAAACCCAGAGGGAGATGATGAGTTGCAGTGAGGGTTTCATCCTGCCCATACTAAAATGAAATGGATGACTTGCTATGCCCTGGTACTGCACAACCAGGTATACCCAGTTGCTAAGCCTTGCACAGAGATAATGAACCTGACAATTCCTTTTGACCAATGACATTTAGTCAGAGAAACAGAGCAAGACTTTCATCTCATCATACTTACAATCACCTCAAGGTACTTTTGTAGACAGCAAGAACGATATAATCTTGGACCTCACATCCATCTGTAACCAACAGGTAACATCAAGAGGCATGAAGAATGGCAGATATACAATACCCTGTAGTATTTCTTACTATTCTTCCCTACTCTTTCTTTATCCTATCCACAATGAACAAAAAGTTCAAATCCTTGAACCAGCAGAAAGCCCAGTATTTTAGTTTTAAAACAATGCACATTGTACAACTTCAATTGACCTCACGGTAACACCAAATAATAACAGCATGAAAAATTTCAGGAAAAAGGTTTTTATCCTTTACTCTTCAAATATTTTATGAGTTTCCATGTTGCAAGGCAAGGATAAGGAAAACTGCATTTGTGCAAAAAGTCTCTGAAGATGCATGTGCAATTTTTTCTACTGAAAAAAGCTGAAAAACTCTTATGAATTGTTTATATTACTATAGCAGTAGAAAGCAGTGTGATACCTTCTGAAAAGGGAAGAAACAGCCCTGTCCTTGAGGACAGAACTGCCTGAAAAGAAATTGTTATTACATACAGTAGAATCTCTTTTACAAAGAAAGAAGCTATTTGGGACACTGCATTTTTTGGAAGAAGGAAAACATTGGTTTAATAAAACTGAAAGTATTAAATACCATAATATTATTTTCATCTGTATGGGGTCTTTTTGTATTAACTGCTTCAACTAAGCAAATATTGCTCTACAGACACATATTTTTTCACTAGTTATTTTAATTATATAGTCTGCTGGAAATGTGAGCCGAGGCTGGCAGTTCCATGCGCCAACTTGTTTGTTTTTATAATTCTGCATTTTATAAGAGAATAAAACAAAGATATGGGTTTCTAAGCACTGGTTTGCATGACTCACCAGGCACAGCGCAATTTGTAGTAGTCTGGGCTGCTTGACATTGTTAATAGGTGTGGTGGTTCAACAAGTAGGAAAGAAAAAACTATTTTGACTTGAGAAAATCACAGAAAAATTTACAAGTTTTGGGATTTTTAATGTTGAACATCAACTTTCTGCCATTACTTAGGGATGGAAGAGCTAAGCAGGATTAAAACAACAGAATAAAAAGAAACAAACAACTTGCCCCTCTGGAGACGTCACTGACAGAAGAGGTGGGTCATCTCCAACCCACCTACAACCTGATGCAGATGTAATCAGAATATGATTTGAAGAAATCTACAGCCAGAATTATTTTAAAGACAATAGTCAGGAGAACAGCAGCATTTTACCTGCTGTTTGCCTGAAACTGAGCTGTTGTCTGTCAGGACTGCTAAAGTCCATAAGTCCACGGTAAGTTGAGGAAAAGCCAAGACTTCATTTACCTGCTATTCACTGAATCCTTTCGCTACCAACAAGCTCTAAGAAACAGGTTTATGGTCCCTGTCTTTAGGTCGCTGACATGAGCTCCAGTCCTCAGACTTTATTATGTTGACATACTTTTTTAACATGCAAAATGAAAGCTGGTGTCTCCAAACAAGTCTAGCTGATCTCAGAGTAATGGTGGTAGGAGTCCAGAAATCACTAAAAAGGTTACCTAATTACCAGAGAAGTCCTCTAACTTATTGTTTGGCATTTGCTACTTTCTAAAAAGGTAAGCTGATGAATTTTTAAAGTATAAATATTGTGGATATTCATAAAACACCGCACTTTATTGACTTGAATGGGATTGAAGGCAAGAAGATAGACTGGTAGTCTGAAAGCTATTAAGTAATAAAACTTCA
This sequence comes from Edolisoma coerulescens, assembly GCA_013397115.1. Lineage (NCBI taxonomy): Eukaryota > Metazoa > Chordata > Aves > Passeriformes > Campephagidae > Edolisoma > Edolisoma coerulescens. The sequence goes on along the minus strand of VWZW01000621.1, from coordinate 45,852 downwards.
CTGATTTGCTGTTTTGGTCCTGCTTATTCGCTTGCAATTCTTGGGAGCAATGTTGATTGTATTATATTTTCAGACATACTCTATGAAAATGAAAGAGAAGAAATGTAAAAACAGGGATCAAAACTGTAAGGTTTCCAATAGTTCAGAATAGAAGATAAATACAGAGAGCTGTAAAAAATCATATTGTTTGAGTGAAGCCACAAATCTAACATAATCACATAATGTGCCTTTTAAGGGTGTAATACTAATGCAGAATGTATAGACTAAGGATGTATGGTCTCTGCAGCTCTACTATTTACTGAAAAAGGTATCATTCAGTATTTTCAATAGGGCTCAATTCTCTTTGTAGAGAAATGCCCCACTGATTTCAGTAGCACATGAATTAGTAGAGCAAGATTTGTCATCTATCAAAGGGCAATACAGCTAAATGGAAAGAAAAACTGAAAAGTGAAATTTTAAATCAAGAAAATTTTACATTCAGTGACAAGAAAAACAAGCTAGAGACATATTTTTATTGTTCAATTTGGGCAAATAACTCTTTTTTATAACTATAAATTAGAATGTTCCTGTTTGGGGATTAAAATTTCTACCTTGATTTGGGGATCTGGGTTTCCATACTTTCACACATAAATTTTCAAAATGTGGAGGAATTAATCTCTGGTTTACAAAGCATTTCTAGAATAAAATTGGAAAATTCACACAAAAGTAGATCCGCTAGTGTTGCTCAGTCTTCAGCAGTTAGAGAATACTTGTCCAGAGCTCCACTAATGAAAGGGAAAAGGGACCATGAATAGATTTTGACTCATCCAGGAAGAACTTTTTTGCCTACTGGAATTTTGAGACAAAACTAATAATAAAAACCCAAACCAACCAACCAAACAAACAAAAATAAAAGATTCCTCTCAGTTTTGGAATGTCAGAACTGTAAGGCAAAATCTTAAAGGTTTCCTCAGGCATCTCAGAGCTGCAGGGGAGCTCTTTAGATGGCCCTACTGGGAAAAGAGGAGTCCTGTACAGAAAAAATATTTATTCATGCTGGGGTTTAATATTATTGAGTTTAAGATTATTGAGCTGAAGATGCTCCTGGTTGTCTTCAAAAGACAGCTTGCCCCTTAAACAAAATCACTTCAGAAATTTGCTGTCTCAAACAAGAGCACTTCCATTTCAGACAAACAGAACTTTTCTTACAAACTCTAGACAATCTAATAATGTACATTTCTGAGAAGTCACATATTATTTCTGAAGTCCCCTATGAGTCCCCAGTTTCAAAGATCTCTCTACACATCTCCTTAAGTGACCAAGGTCTATTAAATAGCACCAGTTAGAAAGCTTGTATTTTATGGAAATTCAATTCCTGTCTCATAGAAGCAAGCAACACACTGTGCCAAATGGAGGCAGACTTCCAACAGAAGAGCAGAATATGCATTTTTGTCTCTTCATAGAACAGAAAAAGCTTTATTATCCTTTCCTATTTATATTTTCTCCAAGGACTCCAAAATGTTTCATTCATATCAGTTATAAGTTGAATATTTTTTCTCATGCATCTGTCAAAAAGATCAAGCTATAATATGCTACTTTCACCCATTTAATGCTACAGGTCTTAAACAATGTGATGATCAACAGTTCCCTTGCCTTCACCTTACTTTTGGCAGAGTGCTCAGTCATGCTCCCTTTAATCCGTACAGAAGTCCATTAATGAGTGTTCTAAGGCTCTTGTTTTGTTTTCTGTAAAGCACTAACACTTAGAGTTTTAGAACTCTTATGCAACAAAGGTCAACAGTATCAGTCTCTCTTGCTGTGAAATTGAATTAATTTAACTGAAAACATGTCTAATCTGAAAGAGCTTCTCTTTTCTGAATACGACATCTCTTCACATCAGAATTTGATAGCTATGCTTGTGCAGCAAGTTGTTCCCAAAGGAAAATTGTCCCTGAAAGCAAGAGGGAATATTATTATTGTTATGATATTGGAATTCTGGTTCATTTTGGAATGTCTTCTGACTGGAAAAAGGATGAGTGACCTTTTCTTTTTTACATTTATTCTTTGTGCAAACTATTCTCCAGTGTAAGTTACTACAGAAATATTTTTCTTTCCCTGAAAATGCTGACCAACTCCAATTATCAGAATTTACAAAAGAAAATAAACCAGATAAGTCAAATGTGGTAGGAATATTTTTCTGAGTGTCCAGCTATTTTTTTTTTCCATTCATTTTCCGAAAGTATCAGGGAAACTTCTCAAAGGAGTCTAATTTCTGTATGCATCACATAGTTAAGAGAAACTAAGGGGAAATATTTTAGTATGGTAAATCCAATGCTGCTACTAGAATCTCTGAGAAGTCTTGTTTGACACAATTCATGATCCTGGAATATTTGATCATTACTTAATATAGAGGGTAATGGTATGAAGCTGTCAAGACTTAAAGGAGAAGTGCTGTCAGCTGATGAAACAGCTTTGCTTACACACAAGACTGCACCTTCTTAACTTCTTCCACAGGTCTCCCTCTTTCTTTCAAATAACTGTACAGCAAAAAATGTGGCACTGATACACTGCAACTGTGTTTGACACAAATGAGAGAAAACAGTTCTGCACACAAGATTGGGATGTAATTTCCTGATGCAAATTCAAACTCCAGTTTTTGCCAGCTTGCAAGTTAAAATTCAGATCCAGAATATTACTTATGGCATCTACAAAGACATACAAAAATGTCTGGTTTGGACTTCTTATTTTTCTCTGTGCTTTTGCTTCTCCACGTAATAATCTCCTTCCAGTTCAGTTCTTGAGGAGAGTATTACTCACCTAACAAAAACAGTAGCAAAATAATTGCTTCTGGATGAACCCTAGCAGAATACTAGCATGAGTCTGTGGCTTCTACTAAAGCAGTGACAACAAATGATCACACCAAACAAGTTTTTTCTTTTGTTTCTCTTGGAATAATTAAATTCTGCTGTGCATTACTTTAAGACTTACCAGAGGGATTTAACCTTGGCATCACTTCAATTGAAACCAAAAACCGGTTATAGTCAACATATATTCCACATGTATGTCTATGTATGTAGATATATATGCATGTATGTAGAAATGGGTATGCATATATGCATATATATTCATATGTAGACACCTATGTACATATTTATACATCCATATATAGAGATACATATACATCTAGATATATTCATATTCACATACATATTCTACAAATATTATTCTTTAGGAACAATAACTTCATCTTGTAAATGTATGAGAAATTCAAAAGGTAAGCACCTGTAGTTTTAATTTGTCCCAGTGTCTTGTAACTCGTGTGCACATTTGTAATCAGATCATCTTGGTTTCCAACCAGAGATAAATTACAAATTTGTCTAAAAGGCTTCTGAACTGATACCTAAACATGTCAAAAAGTCTTGAGAAATCACTTTCCCCATGTAAGCATTACAGATGCTGTATGCTTCTAAACATAATTTACAATATATAGTACAATGGATGTTCAGCCAGATGTTGTTACAAAGGGTAGACAAAGACTTTATTACTAATTACCATTTCTAATGGCATAAAACACTGCAGCAGGTGTCACATTTTTATATCACTTTGCTAGACTGTGTGATCTATGGTTTGGTCCCACACTTTGAATATAAAGCAAACTACAGGTTCCCCTTTCCTATTCAGGACAAAGAGCATGTTTAGGTTTTGTCTTGCTTTTTCTCAGTGGAACTTTGCTATATGTGTACTCTCATTCCACAATTGCTATGCGTTGACCCTAATCTGGAATCCTCATCCACCAAAAGGGCTCCTGTCACCATTCTCAGGAAAAAGTGTTGCAGTTCATAAGCAGATTGACAGCAACTTTAGGACAGAGTCAGGTTTAATTTACACACTGATGCAAACCCAGGTAGAGACATTCATAACTTACTGCAGTAAACTGTAGCGGTTACAGAAAAAAAGGCAAACATCTGGAGGAAATAAAATTTACTCAGAGGTGACATGAATAGTATGAACCTGTGCTCAGACATAAACTCCTCTACCTGTATGATGTATTGTTCTTTCTGCTCTGTGTCACATGGTATAAACTTGTTCACTCTGCCACAACATGACAGTGTCCATTCATGTTTATGTGCATAAATGTTGCTGGCATAGAAGCAAAAATAGCTATATTAAAAGAGCACATTCTGAGGAGTAAGTTCTTTTCTTCTAAAATAAGCAATAAAGCATTGGAGTTTTAAAAAATCTTTTGTGTTTTCTTTTATAGATGATTCAGAAAACACATTTTATGCAATTCTTGAAATGCATAACTTATAGTTCAGTGCAGGTTAGAAGACTAGAGACTACAAGTCACTCTTGGTTTTCTAGCCAAGCTTTCAGAATGAATGCTTAATTTCAACAGCTTCTTAGAAAGAAAAGAAATCATTTGGGGTGCCCCATGAGTAGCTTTCTCCAAGACAAATTCATGATTGTATTCAAAAAATGTTCACAAATACTTTGTTGTAGCATTCGACCAAGTTCTAATCATATCACTTCACTATCTAGACTGCAACCTGAGTTGGAAAATTACCTGAACTTTTACTCTTTTCAAGGCAGACATAGTTGCTGGGAAAAGCTGCTAGAAATAATGAAATTGTGTAATACCAAGAGACATCTAAAAAAAGATGTTCATATTTATCTGGAAAACCTCAGTTCATTAATATTCATACTAATTACAACTGAAAGGGCTTTGCAGAAAGAGTGCTATCATTGCACTTTTAACTACAGAAAGATAGGACAGCGACTAGAATCTTTATGTGCAAGAAAACAGATTTTTCTTTGGCCATATCTTTTATCACTTTTTAACTTATAAGTTACTTAATACTATCATACACATATCGTATACTTGTTCTTTCTGTCTGGTCTGAAAAGAGAAAAAAGAAATATGCCTTGCTTTTCTCCTCTCATTTTCTCACCATCCTCTCACTAACCATCTGACAATGTACACTGGGGGAATGCTAATATGAAAAGTATGCAGTGGCTCTATGCTTGCATTAAAAATGTTTGCATTTAATTTCTTTCCCTGTACAGAAAAGAGGTGATTTTTTTTTCAGTGTTATAGCTAGATATACACTAGTGAGAACTCAGTGTGTTCCAATATTTTTTTTTTGGTTGTTTCCAAGTTGTTTAGCCTAGGAATTTGTAGGAGTATAGGTTACCACATTTTTTCCTGCATTTCAACTGTAGGAGTAAATGTCATTTTATTATGTACAGGAGTTTTGTTTATGGTACTTCTGTGTGCTGGAGGTTGTCTGAAAAGTCAAATGTTTTTTGTCTTCCAGAAATTCTGAAGTATTATTGTTTTTCCTGTTTTAAGACATTGTTTTATTGGGGTTCTGATAAGGCTAAGACCAACTGTTTTGAGAAAATCACATAATAACAAAATTAAATAATAACTCAAAAGATTTGTTGTGATTAAAAGAGATAGTCCCAATGTATTTTAATGCAATGCTGTTGCTTGGAGATAGGTTTTAATTGCAATAGTGCTCCAGCATATATTCTTATATCTCTTCAATTTCTACAATCAGAAAATGTAATTATCAGCTCATAAGAATTAAATTCCTATCAGCAGTTTTGACATTGTTAGTTACACTGTGCAGCCTAACAGTCTCACTTGTCAGTCATCAGGCGCTCAGACACTTTAGAGGTAACAGAGAGCACATGGCTGCTTCACCACTCTGGAACAGGGATCAAATTACGCTTCCTCAGAATTATTGAAAACAAGTTTGAAAATAAGGTGACCGAGAAAAAAACTCTCAAACCAAGATTTTAAAAATGCTTTTTATTTTTTTTTTTTTGCCTCTTCTGTTCTAATTCCACATAACACTGTCCCTGAGAGGCTCCTGGATATTGTGTAAATGGATGTGCTTGTGACCCTTCCTCTGCCAAGATTATTGTTGTACTGAAAGATCCCTCAAATGGATGAGTGTAAGTGCTGTTTCTTTGCCTCTCCTTTGCTGTGCTATTGCATTGCTAAGACAATGTCTAGGCATGATCACTAATATTGTCTAAAATGGACAAGGCACATTTAAAAAAGCAGAAGTATGAATGGCAACATAAGGAAAAGAGAACAGAATAGCTCTACTAACTACCTCAAAATGATCAGGAAAGAAATGTCCTGTCTTCAGAAACTTTCAAGGTAAAGGGAATTCTGTTCAGTTCAAGGCATCTGCAACATTCCCCCTTTGTCATATGCAACAATGAGCCAATCCAACAGAGATGAAAGGAATCACAATGACAAGTGAATAGGGGCAATATTGCTGAACTAGAAAAATTCAATACAAGTATTAGAGTATGTAAAGATAAGATAGAGGAGGAAACAACAATTTGTACATTACGTCATTTGTCTTCTAATGTTTGTTGCTTTTTTTTCCTTTCCTTTTACTGGCAGCTGTGTCTGTTTTCCTATTTTTACTTAAGCCTTTCAGTCAATCATAGCAGAGTCTCAAACAGATGTGCAGAGCAATAATATGATAGTAAAGTTTAACAAGCATGTTTCATTTTCGATTTGCAATTTTTAGATGAAGAAAAATCTTGTGTATTTACAGAAAATATGGCACATATCTTGTCAAAAAGTATAAAAAGGCATTCTGCTTTGCTTGAAGAAGGATTATGCATAGACTTCATAATTTGCCCATCTCAGTTCACAACAGCTACAATATTTAAGGTCATTCATATGGAATATCTTTTAATGAGACTATGAGATAAAGAAAGATATTATCAAGTCAAAATGTGCTGTTGGTTATTACTCTTCAACACTATTTTCTCCTGGTACCTATTTGGAAGAGAAATTGAAAGTGAAATTGGTATATGCCCTTAACAATAGAAGCACTTAGAGCTGGCTGAATAGCAGAAATCTCATTTGAGAGTAAAAGGGCTGAGTTAGATTTCCCGTGACTCCTGTGGTCATGCCCTGAATGATTTCAAAGATTGGACATGTACATACAGTACACTGGTGAAAATGTTCATGGACCTCAAAGACTTCACTGGCATCACCGGGAAAACAGAAGGGCCGTGCTGGGTGATGTCAAGGTCAGGCTATCCCTGTACCCTTTATTTAACCATAAGAAACGGTAAGCATGTATCTGGGGAAGCACAAAAATGAACAAAACCTATGTGATACTTTTTTCTACTACTCTTTGAATTCTATTTTGGGGTTGGGTATTTTGTGACTTGTTTGTTTCTTCTACATATCTCAAGATCCTGAAGGATTCAAGGCCCTTTCCTTGTCTCTACTTGGACTTTCACTGCCCAGCTATGAAGGTGAAAGAACCCCATTCTTTTTTATCTTGGAACCTGTTTCCTACTGGCTTTGTTTTATGGTCTTTCAGTAGAAGATACAACAACCAAATGCTATTATTTTTCTCTAATTTTACACTTGCCAGTTATTAATTAAATAATAAGAAACAGAAGAAATGCTATGTGATTTATGTAGACAACCACATTACAAATGAACAGCAGAATATTGTGCTAAAAGGATATCAGTGTCTCCAAATAATGTACTTAATCTCTTGTAGATGGCCTTGAACAATATTTTGAAGGAGAATATAGCTGCTTCACACATTCCAGAAGAAGGTGGCTACACTGTGGTGAACATCTGTGATGAATGTTTCAAATGGTTCAGATTGGCAACAAAATTATGATGAACCCTCACATGAACCTCATGCCAGTCTCAATATCGAGATCAGTTAAAAAAGTGAAGGAAACAGAAGGGGGATTTAATCACATCCCCTCTTATTCCTCAGTCTTGAATTTCTGTCTTATTGTTGCATGAGCTTATCAACAGCTGCTGTCAATTAAAATAGCCTTTTATAACCATCTAGAGTTTCAAAAATGCCAAGGTTCAAATGATGACTAAATAACAAGAAAATACAACCATTTAAAAATTATGATAGTGTTTTATCACTGGCATTTTCTTCAAAATGAAAATAATTTTAAGCAAATAATTTTTCAGGAAGATTTAAAGCTAACCAGACCATACAGATATTTCTGAGGAGTTCAAACCAAATCTCATATCACCAAGATCATAATCAGAATTTACAAATATTTTAAAAGAAAAAAAAACGTTTCTTATGTTTTGATTTATTGGAAAAAAACATGTAATACATTGAACATGGGAAGATTGATAACAATTACCATAGTGCAAAGATAAGAAAAGAAAAACAGTTCATCATTTGATGTCAGAGTGGATGTATGGATCTCTAGATGGAGTATTCTCTGAAAATGCAACAGCAATATAATTCTAGAAGTTGTGTGATACCACAATGAGTGTGTTAGTAAGGATAATAAACTTTCTTATCTGTTTTGGAGAACAGCAATATCTTTTATCCATATTTTTAAAAAATAATGAAACTATTATTTTAATCGGTAATTCATAAGCAAGAGTGTGTGCCTGTGAATGTGCAAACAGTACAATAAACCATCAGTAGAAATGTGAATGAAAAATACAACCTCCAAATTATGTTATGAAATAATACCTGTCCATTGCTATTTGAATAGCAGATCACAATGTGAACAAATAAATGAAAAACAGTTAATTAAACACATTTTTGGAGAATTGATGTGTTTGAATAATCCTTTGTCATGTCACAGATTGTTCAAATGTTTCTCTCTCCAAGAAATAATGGTGTATAATTTTGGTGTCATTTGAGGAGGAAGGAGTGACTTCCTAAAAACTGAGCAGGATGATCCCTTGATCTCTAGTTACCTCCTCATTTTCATCTTGCATTGCCAGCAAAATGCCAGCTGCAAAACCTATTTTGCATCTAGTTGTGATTTCAGAATTAAATGCAATGCAATTAGTTCCTTTTATATGTTTGGTAATCTTGTTAAGACAACTCATTAGGTATCGTGGCAATTGGAAATTACTAGGTTTCAGAACATGTGCGTTTCCCTAGTGAATACCAATTATTCCTAAATGAGGCAATTGTTCTTTAAAGGAACGGGAAAAGGGAGTCTCAAAAAGTTTTCTGAGTTTATATATTGCTCTGACTTTTAAAAAACTTAATCTAGATTTTAGTGTTTTCTCCATAAAATTCTGGGTATGTATAAATACAGTAATCCTATCTTCCTAATTATTCTATCTAATCATGACAAAAGTGTGGAAAAAAATGTATAAATTGTTCATGTGAAACATATTTTTGTCATTGAAACATGCAATAACTGATTAAGATAAGTCATGTAGGTAGGATTGTTAAAATCCTACTTTTTTTATAATGGGAATAGACTATTATATTCATTGATTAATAATTTATCTAGTTGCAGGAAAAGGCTTTAATGCAAATCAGTTCATAGGAAGTAGCTACAGCTGAGAAAAAATAGACTATATAATATATTAATATTCAACTTAGTAAGTTCCAAAGTCTTAGGCAACATCAATGCATTGTCCCCACATTTCCAAACCCTTTCTCACAGCCATGAAGCCAGAAACAAACTGGAATCCTGACAACTGGTCCAAAGATTCAAGGGCTATACTAAATACTCTATTCTGCATATACATCTGTCTAGGACTCTTTCCACACTAAAAAAAGAGGCATGCTGAAAAGAATCTAGCAGAATCAAAACCTTCAGTAAATAAGACAGGAAAAACAGGAAATTTGAGACTTTAAATAATGTTTAAAATTTCAGGGTTAATAGGAAACCAATAAAATTTACCGAAAAACCACATGAAGCTATAATTTTTTAATTTTAAAATATTTTATTTTGCTATTTTTAAACATCCTTGTATGAAATAATGAAATAAAATGGGAACAAGGACAGTGATCAAGCAGCAAGGCAGTTCTCAGGAATATAAACTTAAGTCACACCATACCATATGTCAATGTTCCTTTCAAAAGAAAATATTGCTGATTCCATAAAGCCTGTATCGTGAATGATGAGGGAACTCAATCTGAAAGCCAACATTACAGGAAACAGAAAGATATTTTAAGAATATTACTTTTAGAAATGCAAAAAAATTCAGTGGTTACCTGTGTGAACCGTGACCAATAAACTTTCAAAATTACTACAATGTAAGACCAAGAAAAAAAACATGCATAACCATAAAGGTGGTTCCTAGGAAGCTGTGAAGACAAAAATGCTTTAATTCCTAGCACTCATATTAGCAGAGCATAAGCCACAACCACCGAAACAGGAAGGTTTGCTAAGAGATGCAGAGGGTTTTGATTACATATGGCAAGTGAGAAGGAAAAAAGTAGTTTTGGGGAAACACACTGCTGTCCTATTTTCCCACTTTTGACCTGCTAAACCTTTTTCCTCACAAGCCTCATCTCATTTGGCTTTGTTTTCTCCTTCTCAGTTCACATTAAGAGCTTGAAGACTGAGATTATTGCCATAGCCATACATTATCAACCTAATCATTGGTATACAAACCTGGGGCATCTACAACCTCTGTGGACAATCTGTTCCTGTTACACCCTCATTGTAAAAAATTCTTTCTCATATCTAGTCTGAATCTATTCTCTTTTAGTTTAACGCTATTACCCCTTGTCTTGTCACTAGAAATCTCGATGTGCTTAGAGCAGATGAACCCCAAATCAGTCATGTTGTGTCCCCACTGTTAATGTAGTCACAGGGAAAACCAAGAAGGATAAGAAGAACCTGGAAGACTGGAGCAACTCCCCTGCCACATCACAGGCCTTGGCTTAGACAGTGCTTGTTCAAGTGGTAAATGGAGTCTCACAAGATGGTCAAGGCTGTAACTTCAGAACAGGGGTTGGCGTCATCAAGTTTGCAGATGACACCAAATTGGGAAAAGCCATCTACACACTCGAGGACAGGGCTGCCATCCAGACAGACCTACACAGGCTGGAGGACTGGGCTGGCAGGAGCTCGATGAAAATGGATGAGGAGAAATGCCAAGCCCTGCACCCAGGCAGGCAGAGCCCTGGGACGATACAGGCTGGGGGCTGCCTGGCTGGGGGCAGCTCGGCTGAAAGGGCCTGGCAGGTCTGGCAGAGAGTGAGCTGAGCATGAGCCCACAGGGACCCCCTCCAGGGAAACAGGCCAGTGGTGTTCCATGTTGCATGGACAGAGGCACAGCCAGCAGCTTCAGAGGAGTGATCATCCCCTCTACTCAACACTCATCAAAGCAGACATGGCCTGGAGAAGGGATGGCTTGGGAGGACCTGCACCATTTTATTAGGATGCTAAGTTTTAATTCAGCATTTGGCTGAAATAGTGAACAGACTAAACCTGATTTAATATACAAAGCCCAGTATCTATTTTTCATTTGTCTTCCAATTAACAAGTTAGGTTTGGGACCAGAAAAGGAAATTTTAATTTTAAAAGTTCTCTTTAAGTGGTGAGTATCAAATTGGTTCCTGTAAAGAGCACTCTACCCTGGAACCCAAATATCTCGTGGTGTTGGGGTTTTTCTCTGTAGCTTTAGTAGTCTGCTCTTCAACTAGCAGGGGAAACACAATCTGCTCTGCTTACCAACTACTCAAAATAAGGCCTTATGTGTTCAAAATTGATCTTGAAGAAAGAGCAATGTGACTTCTCCAGAAGATGAATGCATCAATGCATTGATAGCCTTGCAAGGAATAGAATATAAAATACACAAAAAACTTTCTACCCTTTTTACCTGAGGCACCAGGTCCTCATTTTGCATTTACTTTCTGTTTCCCTGTAATTCTGGCTGAAGTACTATTTGCCTGTGGATTACCAAACACAAGCATCTTAAAATTTTGTTTCTAGGGATAACAATGAGACATATAATTCCTTTTTCTCTTATGTGTTTGCTATTTCAGTCTCTCCAGTTGAATTTACTATGGCTAAAGCAGCACTGGTCTTGCTTTGGTGACAGAAGGAGTCTAATGGGGGTTTTTTGTTGCAGAACAGGAAGTAGTAGCCACAAAACTTTTTAAGATCAGAAGTAATCAGAAATGATGGGTAAGGATACACTACTGAGAACACCACAATACAGTACAAACCTACATAGCAAAAATTATGTATGTGAGCTCTGTTCTTCCTTTCTTCTCTTCTGCTACATAATCTGCACTCCATTTTCCTTTCACAAAGCTTTTGAGAATCACTACCACTCTATTATCATTGCAAGGCCATTTAAAAAAAACCCTAGAAAGAAACAAAACCTTTGAATTTGGGGAAAATCTGAACTCCTAAGAAAAAAGCTTTAAGAGTCAAAAAATGGAATTTGGAAGTTACTTGGAGTTTAGGTTAGACATAAATTGCAGAGTCTTAATCCTTTATCAAAGGTTATACTGACATTTTCAGACCAGGATAGATTTTTGTATTTAAGCAAATACAATAGCAAAGACATTGTTCATTTGCATATAAAGGAAATTTGGCCATGTTATGGTACTTCCCATAAAGGCTTAAATGAAAAGCCATACACTCATCTGGCCAGGCACTATTATCACAGTGCCCTGAAGCTTCACAGCTTTAAATAAAGGTTGATATGCGATGGGTGTCAGCAAATCTCAGTAGATCACTGCTGTCTCATAAATGTTTGATATAAATTATTTAATGTGGCTTCAAAGCCTACATTGTTTTGATTTTTTCAAATTTCTTTCTTCCATAAAGGCTTTTTTTGTCATTCATTAAATAGTGCTAACCTCTATTACCGCAGTTTAGCTGGTGAAATACAGTGGCTACAGGGCATTGCTCTAAAACAAAGCTAATGGTTTTCATTCTTATGTGGGTGGCAAAACACTTTAATCCATAAAAATAGCAATTGAATAGAAAACATTTAACAAAAAATATACTATTGAACAGTATGTTTTTGAATAGAAATGGTATAAATTAAAAGAAAATCAGTGGAGTTTTAAAATCATTATGAATGGAATCTGCCATAAGGAGGAACCATTCTGGATTGGATTTTTCAATTTTTACTTTCAAAGGTTCAGAAAAAAAAGTTTGGATAGTTTTGAACAAAGTGAAACCTTTCTATTCATTGTTGAACCGATGAGATTTTGCTTGGTCTCAAGCTGCATAGATCAGTAGGATACACAGCCTATGCCCACTGCATTTGAAGACAGTTCTCCATGTGCCAAAACATGTCTCCCACACATTTGATCATTTGAAAATGACAAAGTAAAAAAAAAGGAGGAAGAAGATGGATGTATCTCTCACAAATCTGCTCTGGAAAGCAGCACTCCTTTGTGGTACAGAGATATCCAAAATTTTTTTATGAGTGTGGGGTAGCAGTGTCAAGCTCTGGCTGTGCTGTTGAAGGTACAAGTTAATTTATGGTCTATCACTTTGTATTGTCTGCAGTACTGACTGCTTTTATTCTCAAGTGCGCTTGCTTCTGCCAGAACCAGATTTACAGTGATAAAGACTTAACAAACACCTCCCAATAAGGTGCTCATAAAGCCTCTAATTAAGTCATTCCTACTCTGCCACTTCCACTAGTCTACAACTTGCTGATTCAATATCATAAGGTTTGGTTTTTTGACTACTGTTTTTTGCAGCCATGTGTATTGATGTCAAAAAAATTATCATTAAGGTGTTTTATCTCTCTCCAGTGTCTTTTGTGAGGCTGGATCTGAGAAAAACCTTGAAACATTCTTGTGCCAATCTAATTGACCTGAATGCCTCATGCACCACCAACTGGTTAAATCAGCTCATGATGCTACTAAACTTAAATATAATCTCTGAGAAAATTAGTCATAAGTCTTAAATTTACTGATAATTTTGCCAAGATGGCAGAAGGTATGTTGTATGCAACTTTATCCATTATGCCTCACTGACCTTTAATATGCAATGACTTTTTTTATAACCCAGGTAGAAATTGTGTGCTCTACCAGTAGTAGAATGATCCACTCAGTGTAGAATTAGATTAAATGAAATGATGCTTATAAACTTTTTAAACTTTAAATAAATTGTCTAAAATTTGCATCTATACCTGGGAATATACATTCCTGTTATTAAATGTGATCAGTAAGCTAAGCAAGTTCTTTTATAATTAATAAGCATTTAGTGGCATTGATTTTTATAGCTTGTTTTTTTAACTCCTTATCAGTATTGAGCAGATGGGACATAACTATGAAAAACTGTATTTCAAATGTGATTACTATACTTGAACTATGTTTGAAACATTTTGTTCAGTGAAGCATTTACAAATACAATTTTACTTCCAGATGGAGCTTCAAAGTTAAGGTATTCTACTGTTTAGCACAACGATATGTAAATAATGTCTCTAGCACATAAGAGAAAACAGAAAAGTAAAAACTATATAAAATAAAATATATAGTGTTTTAAAAAAAGCTCTACTTAAGATGTCATTTTGCAATAGAATGTTTGATTGATTCTCTATTTAGTATTTAGAAAATCCTTTTCTAATACCAGCCTTAACAAATTTGTATGAAGAATGATTTTTGATTGAAATTTTGGATTACAACACAGCAATACAGTTTTTCCATTGCAATTTGTATACTTAAATCATAATCTTTTCATATTAAATGTTCTTCTGCACTCTTTGATGCTTAGTCTGGGGAGGGGAGATTCAGATTTTCTGCATAACCTACTTTTGTGAAAAAACCATGTATAAGTAGGAAGCAAATGAGTAAGAATTGGACCAGAGGTTATGGATGGAAACCTCTGAACATAAACCAACACAGGACATGTCTGCATAAGTGGGATTGAGGTGCTACATTGCCACCAACTTCCAGTTACTTGTCCTTTAAGAACCTATTCTGTTTATTTATAAACCTTTAGGGAAAATTGTTCTTGACTGAAGAGGAAATCAAGCCCTTGAATGTGAATGTAAATAGTAAAATGAGATTACTGGGACACCTGTGATATGCTTTAGAGAACAAACCATATGTTCCCCCATCTTGAATCTTAAACTCACCTACTACCTTGTTAAAATACAAGCTGGTTTGTATTCCCTAGAATTCACTTCTTGTGGTTGCTGAAACAAGTGTCTGTACATGGATTTAGTGTTCTTGCTTTTTGAGGGACAAGCACGGGCACATATTTAGTTTCTCTCTCCTTTAATCTCTTTTGCTGTTTCTTGAAATGTAAAGCTAAGCTCTAAAGGGCCCATTCATCATTGTCTCACAGTGCTGCAGCTGATCACACCTGTGTCTCACAGATATGAACTGTGACCAAATCAAAATAACACTGTTTCACACACTGCATCCGTGTAAGTGGGCAAAAAGGGAAAGATGAATTGTGCCTTGGTAGGATGACAATTTTATAATAATACAGTAATGAAAAATAAAAGGAGGGAAAAAGAAAAAAGGAAAATAAATTAAAAGGAAAAAGAAGGGAAATAAGAGAAAAGGGAAGCAGAAANAAGGAAAGGAAAGGAAAGGAAAGGAGGAATTTCTGTCTGAGGACATGTAACTATTCTCAGAAAATGAGATCATGAAATGATGGCTTTGGACAAACCTGGTAATGGGAACTATTGCAAAACCTTGGTCTAGAGAGAGTGGCAATTTCTCAAGAAACCCAGAGGAATTAAATCAAATGGAGGAGAAGAGCAATGAATCACAACAGTTTATTTAATTCTTCCTTTATAAAAAGTAATTTCTATCCCTAATTTATATTCATTTTCCTTAAAGAGTATTGATAATAGCTAAGGTTTGATAAAAGACCCCAGAGGACTGTTACAAGCATATATTATTTATATTTTTAGAACATATTCATATTTATAAGCTAATAAACATATTTGAAGCAAGCAGGTTATATAGAGAGGCAGTTATTTCAAAGTTTTTTTATTGCTGATGCATTCATTTGTTTTCCTCTGTTTTCCTCTCCTTTGCAACTTTTAGACACACCTCTTCTTAAATTAGGCCTCAAATCTATGCAGAGCCCCATGACAATTTAGGTGTTTGGGTTTTTGGGGGCAGAGTTTGGGTTTTTGTTTGTTTGGTTGTTTTTTTTTTTACTTTCTAGTCATTTGTTAGTGTATCAGGGTCCAAATTGAAAGATCCACGTGGGAATGGAGAATGCCAACCCCCCACATGCAAACGCATTCTCTATCTTTCTGCATAAGAAATGCTAGATTGATTTTCATGGGGGTAAAGATAGGGATAGTTCTGAGCTCAGCAGAAGGCTGTCAGGCTGCAGCTGAGCACATAGAGGCTTGCTGTCTTTAGGCCTGCTGCTGTTTATACAGTGGGGAAAGGTCCAATAGCCCTTTCTGTGCTTTGTAGCATCATGATCACTCACTGCAAAGTTACTTCTGTGAATTACCAAGTAGACTACCAATGACTTGCATCACAGTCTCATTAGTGCCCATTTCCTCGTTCTTCATTCAAGGAGAGATTTCTGTGTCAACATTTCAGAGGGCTCAGCCAAAACCGTAAATCATCTCTGTACTACCTGACCAACCTGCGTTGCTGTTGAGCAGGGGGAAAATGCTGTGTTATGCTATTGGGCACTGTATCCCAACAAAACCATAGTAAAAAACATCTTCCAAAGGATTTCTGTTTTTCTTGATGAAGAAACCTGTGTTCCAGAGCCCTCCCAAGATGTAGTTCTTCACCATAAACAAAGCCTCCAGTCTGCTGTGCCATTGCAGTTCTGCTTATTTTCAAAAACATAGATTTCACAGACGCTGAAAGAGTTTCTGGTGGAGAGGAGAGATAAGGAGTCAGAGTCTGGATGTCATTTCACAGCAAAACCCCCATCTTCCTTGCTTCTTTGGAGAGCCCTTAGCATTGCCATGGTGTATCTATGAGGGGTTAAGATAGAGCCCAATTTTTATGTATAGAGGAATTCAGAACAGCAAAAGGAGGAGGTTGCTGCACAATACCAGATGTGTCTATTCTTGCAGAGAAAATGAAGCACCAGCAAGGTTGTTTTAATAGAAGGATGTGCAGCACAGCTGACTCTTTGCCATGGCTCAGCAAAGTAAACCCGCTGTAAACGAGAGCAATAGAGACTCTCCTTTGGCAGCTTTTTCAGCTGCTGCTGCTGCTGAAATGCTGAAAAAATGGAGATGAGAAAAAAAGTATCTGAGTTACCCAGGAATACCAAGGTATTTGAAAACACGAAAGCTATATTCATGTGTGATCTTTTAGACAGCAAAGCTATTTTTCTAGGGCTGGTGGAGATACTTTAGAGACTGTTTCTTTGGCACATGTTGAAAATAAATTCGGAAGGTTTTATACATGCCGGTACTAAGACTCTGTAGTATGCTTGACTTCAAAAATCGTTGGACATAGGGTAGTCTTCTATATCTTTAAAATAGTTTAAGGAGTAAAAAGCAAGAAATAAACAGTGAGTTTTTATTTAGCTTTAAGAAACTGGTAAAGAGTTGAGAAGATTAACTGGCACGTCCTGACAAAGCTGATTGACTACAAGCAGCTTCTTCCTACAGGTTCAGCAGCCTGGTAAGCCCCCATGCAAGTGATAAACTGGCACCAAGGGGATTTGCCCAAGTGTACTATAGGCAAATGGAGACTATACCTTTTTAATAACATTCAGGTTAGCAGCTTATAAGTAACAGGTCAATCGAAAAAACTTAGGTGCCTTGCAAAAGTTACAGCCTAAAAGTAGCTAAAACATAACAAAAGAAAACGTGAAAAGTTGAGTCACACAACAAAGTCCAGCCGCACACTCAGTGAGACGCACACAGGGAAACAGCTTCTCACGGTTCAGCTGCTCATGTTCGGCCAGCAGATGCTTATCTCTTCTTTATGGTTTACTACACAGTGACTCAACTCAGAACAGCATTTGACTCAAACTCTGGATGAAAGATTAGACTCTAATCCAATAAAATTTTCTTCTAAAGACACAGTTTACTGGTGCAGTGTCTATAAAGAGGCTTGTCTGCCTTATGGTTTTCTGGTCCAAAAGGGAAAATCATTTTTGCCAAGGGTTTAAACTTCCATGTTGCCTTTTAAGCCATTTGGCTCAGTGATACCCTGTAATGCAATACTTTTTTTTCTCTATCCATTATAAATTACAACAGCATTATTTTAAAACTATTTTTAAAACATTGTTTTACACTCTTTGTGTTACAGCAGCTTTCAGAAATGCCATTCCAATGGCCTCAAAATTTGGTTTACAAACCAAACAGATAAATGGAAAACAGAAATAATTTAAAATCCAGATTATAAACTTTTTTGAATGTTTATTTTAAATAATTTCAAAAACATTTGCTATAGTCATAAACAAGGTATTAGTTAATGTGTAAAGCTGTGCTAAAGCCCAAAGTTATATTTCATTTAGGCCTTAAGAAACTACTTTGTCCTTTTATTCAGTGTCTTCCTTAAAGTGTAATGGCTTACTAAATGCCAGCGTAGACGCAATCAGGGAATATCTCAGTCAGCAGCTTCTAAATCAACAATTAATTAGAAAATTTAGAATGCATCTTATTTGCATGTGCAAATTTCAGCTACTGCAAATGTATTGGGGCTGTTCCAAAATCCTTTAAGAAGCAGTTACTGTGGTTACAATCAATGCATAATCTTTTATTATTGCTTTAATATTTAAATAACTAAAATCTTAATCTAAACATATGGTAAAAAATCTTTAATAAAATATATTTTAAAAAATCTTTCCTATTAAAGATTTTAATGTTGTGTGTCTCACAGTACTGATGGTGTCATAATATTCTCAAATTTTTGAGTTTGGTAATGGAAACTGGGTTGCTACTTCTACAAGATAAAGCAAGATAATAAAATATTTTTTCCTCACTGAAGTTTCCATATTCTTAGAGAATTCTTTGTGATTTTTCTGCATTTTACGTCATATATTAGATTACATACAAGTGCACTTAACATCCCTGAAGTCAATTAATGAAATTGCTCCCTTGTCAGTGGACCTATACACGAAACAAGTACCAGCTTGATCCATTTGTCAAATCCAAATATAAAAAAAGGTTTCTTGTGAAGAGCTAGCCCAGATATCATTAATGGAGAGGAAGGAACCGGTTTCTTCTCTGTCTGCTGAATGTCTCATCACTTTTTTGACTTCCTTGCTCTATCTACCCAGAATATTTTCTCTAAACTTGGTATGTATCTCTTCTTCCATGTGTTCAAGGACTTTCCTCCACACTTCCAATTCCCCCTCATTCCCACACAGTTAGTTTCCTGAGGCAAACATCCTTTGTTTCTTCATCCGTACTTCTCCAGCCACACTTGCAAGAAGTCAAATCCTTCCCTTTGCTACTGCGGCAACTGTAGGGAAAGCTTCATGTGGAATTTTGGGAAAAATAAAAAAAAAAATAAAAAGAGAAATGTGTTAGAGAGGATCGTCACTGAAAATAATTTTTAAAAACAGTCCAATATTCTTACACGACATTCTCTTCCAAAAATCCCAGCTTTTCCGTTCCAAGGAATGGAAAATTTCCCATCTAAATTCAACCTGCATTTTAAAAAATCAAATAGTTCTGTTTCCAAAGAATCAAGTTAAATTAAGTTCAGTATTTATCACTTCTGTCACCCTTGTTAATGGCAAATTTAGCAACAAGAAAGGTCCAAAGAACAATCTTTCTGGCTTGTAGCCTTTTTCTAGGTCACATATTGGCATGGTCCGTGTGCTAAACTTTTCAGTCACTACTCGCAATTAGTCAATTAACTTCCCAACACAGTTTCCCTCTGTTTCTCATCCTTGTTATCCAGCTCTATACGCCTTTTCTTTAAACTATATCCTTACCTGATATATGCACAAAGCCTACTGGTTTTGGCCAAGTACAGAAGAAGGAACTGAAGCCCTAGGTTGATTTCTTACAAAGTGTTCGAGTATCTGCTTTTATAATATAAAAACATGACGTTCTTTCCATTTGTGAGAAGAATATAAAAAATCCAATAGACTCAGTCTACTTCCTTACTAACACTTTTGTGTTCCTACTTTAACAGACGACCAGAGTTTTGATTGAACATACATTTTGCATTATCAGCATTTGATGCAATTTTTAAGATATTGTGATATTAATAGGTTCTTTTGTTGTTTTAAGTGCTAATACAAGATAAGGTTACATTTTCTTTCTAAAGACATAACTTTCTATGGTGCTAGGGGTGTCATTTTTCTAACTAGCAGATGCTAAAATTTTTCTATTGAATTGCTTTGTAATACACCTTATGTTTTAACAAGGAACCGTTTATGTATTTCAGTGACAATAAATAAAGGAATATCTCCTTGCTAATTTCTCCAATTCCCAGTGGGGTTCCACAGAGCTCCATTTTAGGCCAGGTTCTCTTCAACATCATAAACAACTTGCACACAGGACTTGGAGATTTAGTAAGTTTGCCAGTGATACTAAATTGGGAGGAACTGTTAATTCCCTCAGGGGCAGGGAGGCCCTGCAGAGAGATCATGGTAAATTAGATGACTGGGTAATCACCACCTCTGTGAAGTTTAACACAGAAAGTGCCAGATTCTGCACCTGGGACAAGGCAACTCTGGATATACAGACAGAGTGGGGAACGAGAAGCTGGACACCAGTCCCACAGAAAGGGACCTGGGGTTCCTGGTCAATGGCAAGTTGAACATGAGTCAGCAGTGCCCTGGCAGCCAGGAGGGCCAACCCTGTCCTGGGGGCATCATGCCCAGCATTGCCAACCAGGCAAGGGAGGGGATTGTCCTGCTGTGGTCTGCACTGGGGCGACCTCACCTCGAGTGCTGGGGGCAGTTTTGGGTGCCACCATATAAAAAAGACATTAAACTATTTAGAAATGTCTGAGGGAGAGCTACAAGGATGGTGAAAGGTCTAGAGGGGACCCTGTATGAGAAGCAGCTGAGGTCACTTGTTCTGTTCAGCCTGGAGGAGACTGAGGGGAGACCACATTGCAGTTACAACTTCCTAGTGAGGGGAGGAGGAGGGGCAGGCACTGATCTCTTCTCTGTGGTGACAGTGACAGGACCCGAGGGAATGGCCTAGAGCTGTGTCAGGGGAGGTTCAAGTTGGATATTAGGAAAAGGTTCTTCACCTGAACAGTGGTTGGGCACGGGAACAGGCTCCCCAGGGAAAGGGTTACCTCTTTTTGTTCCCTCAGAATATACAGTAAGATACAGTACTGTGGCTATGTAGGTTGAAATGCTTTCAGATGAGAAAAAGAACTGAATATAGATTCCTTACTTTGGGCTTTTACTAGATAAGAGAGGAATATTATCTCCATCAACTTTTTATACATTTACCTTGCCTTTGTTTTGGGACATCAAGTGTCCCAAAAATATTTTATTCCTGTGGCAAACTGCTTGCTTTTAGGGTTTTTTCTTTTAATTTTATTTTTAATTTAAGTAGTCCAAGTAACCTATTTTTATTTAGAATTGATCAAAACCTGTTCCTTATTTTGAATCATACTTTTCAACATAGACTCCTTAGTTACCTTAGAAATTTGGACAACATCTGACCCTACTTCTCATTAGTTTTGGTCATCCTCCAGCCTTATTATTTTTTGAATCCCTTACTCTGAACCAGGTACAACTTTAATGCACATTTTTGGTTTTCCCTGACCATAGTAACTATCTCTGTTCCCCACACTTGACTCCATCCTTGCTTTAATCATTGAACCTAACCATCCACAACCTAGTCCTGTTTGCTTTAGAGCTTTAGTTCCACCTGCAACAAAGTGAGAAAAAGATTGTTGTCTCCATCTATTCTAAGGGAATGTTCACAGAGTTAGAATTTGGTCTGGATTCAGGTACACTGTGAACTTTTAAACTTTTAATTAAGACTTCAAACATTTTCATTTCATTTCATTCCTCATTCATTTTTCCTTTAGATTCTTACCCCAGCTACTTACTGTGATAATCAAATCATGAAAACAGTAACACATCTTTCCACATCATCCTTCAAATCTGGGGAACAGTAACAGGGATAATCCTTTTTGTGGTAAAATCTGGAATAGATATTGCTGTTCACAGTGACACCAGTTTAGCCAAGATATGCTTTGGTCTGCTTAACTTCCAGCAAATTAGAAAAGCAAAGAAAATAAATGATCAAAATTAGGATCCTAATATTTATATTTGGGCAGGATTGTTGCTTATTATCTTTGTTATTAACTCTAATGAGCATATTTGTAAATATATAATAAAGAAATAATAAATAAATAAATTTAAATAAAAGTTTCTGAGATATCCTTATATAGAGGATTAACATTAGGAATGAACAGAGTCAGTGAGATTATTTTTTATTCAAAACCGATTGAATTACTTGAAGTTCCTGGTGAGGGGTGATTACATTAACAACTCAGTCTTGGAACAGCCAATGGAAAAAAAAATGCTAGATTCAAAGCAATGATTGGCAGTGAGACTTCAAGGTCTTCTTTGAGAGATTACACTGAAAAGCAGTGACTATGGAAAGCAGCAACTCTTGTAATAACATCCTAGTACCCTTGGAAGCATCTCTCACATACTTCAGAATCATTTAAGCTGGAAAACACGCTTAACATCAGGTCCACCTGTTAATCCAACAGAACCAAGTCTACCAATAAACCATATCCCTGAGTGCCACATCTACACATCTTTTAAATATATCCAGAGATTGTGATTCCACCTCTTCTCTAGGCAGCCTGTTCCAACACTTTTGTGGTAGTCTGGCCTTGGCTGGACACCAGGTGCCTACCAAGCTGCTCTATCATTCCTCTCCTCAGCAGGACAGGGTGAGGGAAAATAAGGTGAAAAAAAAACCCAAAAACCTGGGTCAAGGTAAAGGCAGTTTAATAAAAAAAAAGCAAAATCCATGCATGGAAGCAAAGGAAAAAAAAAAAAAGATTTATTCTCTTCTCCCCATCAGCAGCAATTTCCAGGCACTTCCCAGGGAGCAGGGCTCTAGCACACACAGAGGTTGCTCCAGAAGATAAACTGTGTAATAATTAATGCAACCACCTGTGTGCACACAATTTCTGTTAGCTTTTATTGTTCAGCAGACATCATATGGTATGGAATATCCCTTTGGACTGCTTGGGTCAGCTCTTCTGGCTATGTTGCCTCCCAGGTTCTTGCCCATCCTCAGCCTACTGGTGAGAGAGGAATGCGCTGATGCTGTGGTGGCACTGCTCAGCAGTAGCCAAAACAGTAGTGTGTTTTCAATTCCTCACTAGCTACCAATATAAACCAATACAATCCCCTTTCAGGTAGTTGTAGAGAGTGATAAGGTCTCTCCTGAGCTTCTTTTTCTCCAGGCTAAACAGCACCATTGCCCTAAGCTCCACCTCGTAAGACTTGTGTTTAAGACCTTTCACCATCTTCATCGACCTTTTTTTGGACATCTTCTCAGACAGTTTCTTTATTTTCCTTTTTCTTTCAAGGTGCTGGCACTCTGCCTTTCCCTGCTCTGATAGCCAGCGTCCCTCTGGGATCTGTGGGATACTCACAGCCTCTTTAGGAAAACATCCTGGACAGCCACAGTTGCTGAGACAGGAACTTGAGTGTGCACTGTAGATCCCAATAGGACATCCAAAACTGTCCGTGAGGCTGTTGGCCCAAAATAAAGACTGAAGAAAAATTATCATGCTGAATGTCATACATAAAAATCCTAGCTGGTCTTTTGCTTGAAGGTTTGCCCATCTGTGACACCTGTCACCAGTTCACTGTTTACAAGTTAATGTGTATGTTATTAGTTGCTGTTTAAATGTTTATTGTTAATTAATTGTTAGTTGTTTAGTTAATTAAGGCTACTCCACCAGAGCACAAGTCAACTCCAGACATCCCCCAGGAATAGCCTCCTTTCCCAACATTTTAAAGTTAAAAGTTAATAAGGTCATTTCCCCCAGAGCATTGCTGACCCTGAGCACCCCCTTGAAATGGCCAAGTTTCCCCCAAAGTTATCAATTTTATTGTTAATGTTGTTATAAACTTTGAAGTTCTAGTGTGTGATAGCGTTCTCAGTATATTTTCACTTACTTCAGACATTGTAATTTAAGTTTTATTGAAAATCCTAAGTTCATCCAGTTAAAGATCCAAGCCAGNTGCGGTGGCCCGGGTGTCCAATCCCCGTGGACCTGGTTCTTTATATTTTCCAAGCTTGTATTTATTATTTAATTTCCTTTTATTGTTTTCCTCCTTTTTTTTTTAATTTTTCTTTCTTTGGATCTTCGGACGCTCCACTGTAGCATTTTCAATAAACTTCCAACTACCTCGCAGTGGAGTGAGTTGTCTCCTTTTTCTGACACTGAAGAGAAAGATGGCCACCACCCAGGTTAGACCTGGGAATTGCAAAGAAGGTTTTTTAAACAGAGAAGGAGTCAGCTTGAAAGAAGTATAAAGGAAGTGCAAATAATGGTAGCAGTGCGGAGAAACCTTGCCGTGGGAATGACAGCAGTCAATGCCAGGCTCACCACTGCCAGAAGTTGTCGTGGGGTATCACAACCACTGCCAAGGCCAGACAGAGCAGCCACTCTGTTGTATGCCATGAGCAGCCCGTGGGTGGATGACAGTATGAGGTGCAGTGTTCAGGTACACATAAGTGCAGGTATGATCCTTGCTGCATGGGGGTAGCAGTTGAAGGGAGCAGCATAGATGCACTTAAAACTTCCCACAGGAGGGATGTGCAGCTTGGAAGGGTGGTACTTGTCACTGACGTTTTGCCCTCTGGGATGCGGATGCATTAAACTTGGGGAAGGGGATGTGGATGCAATTGCAATTTTCTAGAATCAACCACAGAAAGCTGTTCAGAAATATGCAGATGTATACTAACATTTAGTAAGTGACTATCATGATGATCTATCTATTGAATTGCTGATATAGGTCCTAAACACATAGATCACTAATTGCTGCTAAATTACATGATGCTAACAAATTAAATCATTTTTATCCTGATTTGGTTTTATTTATGCAAGTTTAGTCTGCAAAAAATTCCAAAAGAAATTTTTTTTTTAATGATTTGCATAGAGGAAAGTTACCAGAACTAAAGAGAGGACTTTTTGCATCATCTAGTCACTGATTGCTGAATACCTGTTAAATGCCCTTCAAAAGAGCACAAAACTCAAATCCATCAAACTCCCAAAAGCAATTAAAAAAACTACCAAAACGAAAATAGTCTTTGTTGCTCAAAATTGAAGCCAGATAAGAAGTTACAAAATGAGTAAGATGAACACAGAAAAACAGTCATCAAAAGTATTGGTGAAAGGAACAAAGGATAGAACATGTTTGGGTAGAAGATTTCAATTATTTAGCTGCTGGTATAGATGTTCGGCTTTTTAAAAATTTCTTAACTCAACTAACAGTTTCCTATAACAGCTATATAATTTCCTATTAATTGGGAGAGGGAGGACATGGAGAAATATTTCATATCCATGACAGGTCACTTACATAAAGCTTGACAAATATGTTATTCCCAGATTGCCTAAATATGAAAACAATAAATACAGTTACACCTTTATGATATGCTACTGAAGAGAGGCTTATCCAAAGATTGTATTAATTATTGGTCTCATTCTTTCTGAGTTACTCAGGTAACTGAGCCAAGGTATTCTTTAGTCAATGTTTGCTGTGAGAATTCTCAAGCAGATGAGGAAAAGAAAAAAAAAAATTAGTGTCCTGTATGGTAAACACAGCTCATAAGTATTTTTAATTGGAAAAAAACCAGATAATTTTTCTACGCTTCATTCTTCTGTAACATCAATTGTCCATTAAATAACCAACAAAAACAATCATAAGAATATTACACAAAAATAATATGAGGTTGTGGACTTGTGGCAAAAAAAAAAAAAAAAATCAGAGGTGATTGGGGCTTTTTGTCTCCATTTTCTCTTTTTTTTCTGCATTCAATCTTACAATTAGTCAAAACCAATTTAGAGTAAGGAATTAAGCTGCTGGTGGGGGTTAATTCTTTCTATGTCTAGCCAATGATGCCTGCATTCTAGTTAAATAGCCTCACCCATTGACAAAGTGATCCAGGTGAAGGTGTTTGTATTTTGTTGATGGTGCATATTTGAAAGCTAACTCACCTTTCAGACAGGAGGAGTATAATTACTTTCAGATCAAGAGTGCAAGAAATCTGGAATGGTGTCAGGATACAGCAGAAAATTTGTGAGGAAAGTTTTTCTATCATTATCTAAAGATAAGAATCATATAATATGGTTTGTTTGAGGGTATTTATTTTCTTAGAGTTTTAATTTTTCTAAATCACAGGCACTTTTTTTTGTCTTCCACAATTATTTGCACCCCAATTTAAGCTATTTAGATGTCAAGGGATCTGACACAAATACACAATTGCTACTTAGATGTTTAAATTAGCTAAATTGAGCCTGAAGTTAATTACACTTGTAAATTGCTTGCCCAGTAAAGGCCAGTTTGTCAACCCAGGCGCACACAATATTTGCCTGTACATCACTTCCAACATTCACAATTCCTAATACCTCCCTACAGCACATGCTGCCTTCCCCATTATAAGTTCTATATATGAGTACTAGCTATCCTGTTCACCAATATTAATTATACATTTACCATTTAGTCCTTTAAAAACTCAACCCCGTGTCACCTTGTCCATTCTTTCACCCACAACTCATGGCAGACCAACTGCTATGTGGTTATCCAGATGATCCTGTTCATTCCTCTGCACACTGGCACACTCTAAAACTTCTCTCAGCTTTCTTGAGTTCTCTTGGTGTACTAAAACCTACTGGAAGTCAATAGACGCCACTTTCAAAGTAATCGATAGATAATATCTTTCAAACTAATTCTTTTTACCACTTTGGGTTGAATAATGTAGTTATTGATATGAAATTTCCCAAAGCAAAACATTACAGTTCACATCTGCTCTTTCATAATACTACACTGTAACAACAAAAATAACATATTGGGCAATCCAAGATACGATGTCATAATTTTGAAATACTCCGTTTTTATATAGGGGAGAAAATGGTCAAAATAGTACCTAATAACTTTGTTACAATACAATTTTTATTATTTTTTGTCAAAATGAAGTTTTGAAAAGTAATTTCCAATCTACACACGAATGATTTTCAACAAAATATCATCCTTCTGAGAAAATGGTTTCATCTGATTCAGGCATAGGTCCACCGTAATTATAATTTTTTAAGAAATTCAGGACTAAACAACGAAATTCAGTTATAGGCTGACTCAACTCTTGTTAAAAATGTGGATCTTTTCTCATTGTAATGTATTTTTTTACATCTGTCCTAAGGTCTTCTGGTGACAATCACCATATTGTTAAATACACAGTGAGCAGTTAGAGCTGTTATTTTAAAAACTATGTCAAGTCTATTATGAAGTGTCCCAAGATACTCAGTTTTCACCATGAAAAACTAAATTAATGCTATTGAAGACAGATGACAGGCTGGTGATCTCAGAGTTTGGGGGATTTCTTCTAGTTCCTTAGCTTTACTCTTCTTAATTAGTTATCCCAAGGCATGGAAGGACAGAATGACCCAATTTCAAAAAATGAGTTGTAATCACTAGGGATTTTTTTTTTTTTTAAGAGACATTTCAAAATATAGTCTGAAATCCTGATGGAAATAACAGCGAATAGCTCATCAGCCTTCAGGAGGGTGAATCCAGCACGTTTTCTCATACAAAGACAAATCAGGTATGTGAAAACTTGCACTGAGCTGACATACCTTCTAGGCAAAATGTCTCTTATCGCTAACCGTGAAGTTTCAATTCTGAACTTCATATACTTGATGTAAGAGTTTAGGATGGGTGAGATATAAAACGGATCTGAGGTTCCCGGTATCTTTAAGATTAGGAAATAGGTTGTAAAGACATCTTGTTCAGATAGTAATAACACAAAAATATCGTGCTATTTTCCACTACAGACTTCATCCTGAAGAAACTCTCAGATGGAAAGAAGTGATACAGCTACTGTCAAAGAAAAAGTAGGAATCTATAGCAAAATTCATCTTGATATAGCTAGATAAACAAACTGAAACGATGAGCATAAATGCTTTCTTTTGGTATCTATTTCTCTCCAGGATTTCAACTTTAAAAATTGAAATATTTCATAGTATAAGAAATATCAGGTGTTACACAAATGCACCGGTATTTCTTTTTAATCTCAGGAGTTACTATCTTATTACCTAATGTTTATACTATTTTTTTTTCCTAGCAACCTATTGCAGAAGGAAATAGAAAGAAATTTTGACAGTTTATATGTACTGCTCAGTTATTTTTGTATTTTATGAAAATTATGAAAATTAGAAAAAACATAGAAAAATATTTATATTTCCCAGAAGCAGTTGATAAGCAGGAGTCACAGACATCAGGGTGAAAGAAGATGGGCAGTTTTCATACATAATAGCAGTAACTGAAAAACAGCAGCAGCCACCGTAAGAAACAGAGAAGAACACTGATCCCACACTGGAGGTAATAGAACAAAATTTATAAACTCATAGCAAGTGATGAATAAATACACCTGCTCATTCTACAAATTTGCTGTCACATGTATTAATGTGCTGAACCTTATGAAGCAACAACACCAAGTAATACCCTACTGCTGTGGGACAGAATTGGCATCATGTCAGGCACAGATGGGCTGTTGAGGGACAAAACTAGGACTTTGTCTCTAGACAGTTTGTTTGGAGGCCTGAAAGGCAGGAGATGCTTTTTTAACATAGAGTTACCGTATATCTTTGGTATTTGAACCTAATATGGGGTTTTGAAGGGTTCTGAACACCTTACCCAATTCCTTGGGAACTAGACTCCTTCCAGATGAAGCCAAACCACCAGACACAATTCAGCCACTTTTGGTACCCATCTGTATTAACCACTCTTGGAGCTACGTTCTCAATATTTACTCAGCAATATATTGTATTGGGAAAGTGGACTTACCTTAGTAGGCTGAAATGAATGATGCTTCTAAACACTGGTAATTAATTTCAGTTCTTTATTTGGCTTTGTTATTTACTAAATTTGTTAGTTATATTTCTAATATTTAATCATAAACCACCTGCTAACATCTCTGCAGATGTCAAAATATCAAATAAATAAAGTTGGTTCCATAGGATAATTTTTATAGTTTAGTTGCCAGGTTAGAACATGATTGTGCTGTATCTGCTGAACAGGCAACTTGTGGGCCCAAAGTAGAGAGTTACTGTCTCTGTGGGATCTTTATAGCTTCTAGGAGGAAACTTGAGACTTTCCTGCTCTGAATATCTTTCCAAAGGCCTCTTCCATTATCCATACACAAAGCCCAGGCAAAGTAGCTCCCTAAATATACCAGGTGTTCAAAGTGAACCCCCCTCAGAAGGTCATCCTGGTACTGGAAAGCCATCACTCACACTGGTAGTGAAAGGGCAGTGAAGACGTGCAAGAACATACATCATGCTTCCATGCTGAAAGCCAATTCCTGCCAACAGACATGAATATCCAGTCTTGAGGATGCCAAGGGCTCAACCCAGCTTGGCCCAACCAGGACTCCGATAAGGATGTTGCCAGCAGCAAGTTAGAACAACAGGACTTTTCACACGGGCAAATGCTGCCAGAACAGGTCCTAAACTGAGGAGGTGAAATGCAATGGTTGAATTGTATGTAGAATATCACACAAGGAAAATGGGTTATGGGTTACTTACCAGTTCTAAACGGAGAGGGCTTTTTGTTTACTTTGTAGCTTTTCTTCACTGTAGAAAGTTCTGTGTTAAACTACACTTACCCAGCATGAGTAAGACTAACATCATCTGTCTTGAGCTGTCAAAGTCAGAACTCCAGCTGCACATGGCTTCCCTGGACAGACAATGACAAGAGATGGACCCCTGAAGAGGATTATCTGGCCTGTAAAATATATCTTATTTGTCTGGAGATTCCTCCAGAGCTTTCTCTGATGGTATAAAAAAAAATCAGGCACCAATATTAACTGCGTTCCTAAACGACAAATCTGGTCAGTATGACAAGTCCAGGAGTAAATTGTAGTTTACTCTTCACTGTTATTGTAATAAATATACGCACATTCATTGTGGACGCTGAAAGCTGGGTTGCAGAGAGATTTTCCAGTTTTCTGCCTCTGTCTGTGAGAAAGTCTTTACTTTCTCACAGACACTGGCTGAAAGACAGTTGGGAGTTTCTGTAAACTATCCTCCTTATCTTGCAGGTGCAGGTAGTTGTCATACTGACCAGAGAAATATTTTGAAGTGGGTCTTGTGGGATCTAACCAATCATTCTAAAGAGCTGGATGGTCAGGGACCAATGGCCTTGTGCCACTCTAGAGAACTAACATATAAACCAGTTTGTATAATTAAATAAAGATTCCTTTTCTTCTGGAACTGGAATCAGTGTCGTTTCTCACCAATCCTGCTACAAGCAGCAGCATTCATTGAAGAGAACTAGAAATTTTTCTGAAGTACAGGAAGTTTTCTTCTGCTTATCTGCAATACTGTTGAAATTCCCATCACCACTCCAGATGAAATAGGATCCAGTGTCCAAGCCTGTTAAACTGCAATGCTGCCATTGAAATCTATAAGAATTTCCTACACCTGGCCTCTCTGTGTTCTCCTAATCATGTTTCTTGGCATCTGCGATCCAAATACAATAAATCACACAAGCACTTTAGCCTTTATCTAAAACTATATAAGCAATTGGATAAACAATCCTGTCTTTGTCCAATCATGAATATCTTTTCAAATTCCTTCCTTCCTTCCTTCCTGACTACAGAGAGGACCAGGTACAAATAAACAGAATATCTGTGGCTTATGTTTGTGAATTGTCTCATCGATTTTGCTTTTTAGTGCTCTAGTCTATGAATATTGTCACATAATTACATATTATCACATTGTTGCTACACTTTTTCTTATGTATCTGCATTTCGAAGGGAAAGTTTCACATTTCATTTATTGCTCTATCTCCTTTTTTCAATATTTTTAGATCACTGTTTTTGAAAAGTTGCTCTGAGATCACTGGTTTTTTACTACACAGCTGATTCAGCAATTACTGTTGCTTCCAAACTGTTTAAGGTTTCGTGATGAAACATTTACAACCGAAATAGCTCAAGTTCAGTCAAAGTCAGTTAGCATAGCAACTGCTATTCATTCATACTGTTTTTCTTTTATCTTCTCTTTTCTTTTCTTTTCTTTTCTTTTCTTTTCTTTTCTTTTCTTTTCTTTTCTTTTCTTTTCTTTTCTTTTCTTTTCTCTTTTCTTTTCTTTTCTTTTCTTTTCTTTTCTTTTCTTTTCTTTTCTTTTCTTTTCTTTTCCTTTCTTTTCTTTTCTTTTCTTTTCTTTTCTTTTCTTTTCTTTTCTTTTCTTTTCTTTTCTTTTCTTTTTTCTTTTCTTTTCCTCCTGAAATGACATCTTGACACACTTTTTTTTTCTTTTCTGGAGGCCAGGAAGGGGTTGTCAATGTGCTATTTTTTTCTTTCAACATATGTGTCTCAACAAACTGGAATTCAATTTTACATATCATCCTGCAGACTTGTTCATTCACCACACTTCTCATTTTATACTATAAATCAGCTTTGCCAACTCATTTCCACTGAGCAACACCTAGCAGAAATGTGTCTCCTGAAAGAGTAAGGAAAAAGCAAAGTCACTTTAGGGAGTTATTGATATAATTACACAGTCTTGTATAAAATTAATAGACTACTTTATTTAGGTAAGACTTATTCTGAAAGAAAAGTTTCTGAATTTGAATTCTGAGTTAGGACACAGCTCTACCCACAAATATTTACATTAAAGTGGCAATACAAGGGGCTGAAGACAGCACTATTACAGTTTATAACTGCCTGACCTTGAACCAAGCGGGTGAATTTCAGAGCTTCAACTGCATTTTATTTATTTGCACTACATCAACAGCTCATAACCATAATCCTTACTCATGGTAGCTCTACAACAACAGCAGGACCACAGGAGATCATATGCTGGTACAACTTTTATTTCAGGGCTTTTGCCATTTTCATCTTATGGAATGAATACCTTTTTGGAAGTGATAAACAAAAAGAAACAAGAGTAGAAAGCTAAAAGAGATCCAGATAAACATTTTGGACAGCTGTAAAATATGGTTTCTCAGGGCAGACTTGCTTTTGAGGCAGTCAGTGGAAATACCAAAACTACAACATGATTCCTTCAGCTTCTGTGTCTGTATTTTCAAGCTGGCCAATATATTTTGAATAGTTTTGAATTGCAGCTGGATATTATTAGATTAAAAAAATAGTCAGATGAACTATATAAAAAGGGTGTAAGTAACTGAGGTACCTGGAGGTCCAGGGAAAAAAAAATATGCCTTATTTATTGTCAACATATTGGAAAAGTTTCAGAGCTTCTTCTGTATATTCTGCATATTTTTTATGATTATTCTCAACTCCACCTTAGAAATATGAATAGGAGAAACTTCTTCAAGCATCTAAAATAATCCCTGTATTTTATTCTCTTGTCTATATGAGATAAAGGTCACCATGTTACTTTTTCTAAGCTTGGTAGGATGTTGCAGCTTTACTAGTCCTGCAATACAGAGGTGCAGCCTCCCCTACATCCAGCTAGCAGTTTCTGGCACTACAACACAGTGAGATCTGCTCAAGCCAGAACAAAAGTTTACAAGAAGAGATAATGTTTCTTAGAGCTGCTTGTGGCACCGAAATACTGTTGGGCTGTAATGGTATAATGTAGTTATCAATAAAGGGAACAGTGGCATTATGCCAGTCTCTGACAAAATCCCCTCTAGTTGAATCGTCCCAGTATGTGACGGGGGAAAACGAGGAATGGGTTGTTGAAGTAGGACGGGTACCACAACTACAACTGCTTCCTTCCTATGTGCCTGGTTTAATGATCTGGTCCCAATAGAAGTAGAATAGCTGATTTTCACAACATATATATCATTTGGTTAAGGTAAAAATGTAATCCTAAATTGTATGAAATTACTCCAAATATCACTGAGAATAGAGAAAAAAAAAACAAAACAGAAACTTGGCAATCATCTGGAAGATGGCAACAAAATATGTGTTGCTACACAGGCTTTGAAAAAGGCCTGGAGGAATGCAGAGTCTAGTCAAACTTAGGCTGTTAAAATACCTGTAACACTTTGGTGACTGATGCTGTACAGAGCAGGCGAAAATTGAAAAAAATTATTGCATATGGGATCAAAGGGAATGACTACACACAAAAACTAATATTTTCTAATAATGTTGAAAATTAGTAGTCCTGGAAGTTGTTTTTTATTCTCATGATAATCTCAAGCAAACCCTAATTTATGGCATTTGTTCCCACTGCTGGCCATATTATCAGAACAGCTAGCTTTTTTTTTCTTTTTCTCCTTCTTCACTACTTTGAATGAAGAATTTGAATGACTGTTTCCATTCATATCTGGTAAGTACTGTTTCACAGAGAGCTTTTTTCCCCCTGCTTTGTAATTCACCCACATCAAACTAAAAATACAATAAAGGCACGCTGTTCTTTTAAAACACATTGTGACGCTGGGCTAACTCCCATTGCCATTTCTCTTTAACACAAGTAATTATACTCTTCAACTGCCCTTTGACTCTCTGTGGACCAAGGGCAGTCCTGAATGGAAATGAATTTAATTAGTTCTGTTCACTGGAGTGGAGTCTCTTAACCATGGGAAAGCAGCTTGTTTCCATAGGTTTATGCCGTTAGCTCTAAGCAGCTGGATCTATTTTCCCTTTCTATGTTGTTAGCCCTGATATCTTGTCTTTGCAAATGGCATGTTCCGTGTGAAGAATGAGTCCAAATCTCCATACAGAACTGACTTTCCACAAGGAAACTGGCAGATTGAGCAGGTAAAAATCCTAAACCCTTTTGAATCAACGTATGCAAATGGTAAGACCAGGGCCTGAGGTACAAGTTTTAGCAAAGCACTGAAACACATGTTTATTTAAGCATATTATTGTGACTAGCTACTTTCTTTTCAGTGTTTTAGTGAAGAATGCAATTCATTAAATTAATTGTGAATGCCCAAAGATGGCAATTATTTGCAATAAATTGTATTACCTAAGTATAGAATTAAAAACAAAAGCAAACCATGAAAACAAAGCCCAAAAGTTGTTTGGAATCTGATAAACAGAAATATTATTTAGTCCAAGCTAGATCTCCTGATATAATCTGATACAATACAAATATGGCTATACTGTTTTAATACATGTTAATTCTCTGCTTTCACAAAAGGATGGGGATAAACTCTTCCATGTCTGTTTATCCTTGATTGTTGTTTCAGATTTTCTGATTCAAAACTGGAATTGAACCCCTGAATATAATTAAAACACTGCTAATATAAAGGCATTTTTCATTTAGAATTGAAGCTGCTATATTTTGCATTCAATCACTCAATATTTGTTGTTGAGGGTTAAAATGGCTCCAAAGCATAAAGCTCAAGTTCCAAACCCTGCTCCAGTGGATATTACATGTGTTATATACACAGTTTCTAAATGTAATGTACACACAGGTGAGGCCAGCCACTGTGTTAGGCACTCTTACGAGGCATCTCCAGCCTTAACTTATATACTTGACGAATATTGGAGAAAGTATTGCATTTAGTCTTCCCCATATATGCTCAGTGCCAAATAATATGTTTACTTCTGCATTTGGTTGCTTTCTTTCTTTATTTATTTTTTTAACCAGATTCTACTTTTTTCTGGAAAAACAAGTTAGAGGTGATACTATTATTGGATAAGGTAGTCAGAAACTCCAGAAATAAGATATTTTATGGTAGAGAACACATTGCCTAATCTTTCAGTAATGTCTAAAATCGTGAAATATTTTTAGAGTCAGAATAAGTTCGATCATTTTCACATTTTCTCATGCCTAGCTGCACTTTGGGATTCGGGGAAGAATAGAAAACATAAATCCCAATTTAAAGCATGAGTGATTGTTCTCACAGTATTTCAAATCCAGACAGAAGTAGAAAGTACTGGAGATCCCCATGGGGAAGCCTGTTCTCAGGAGACTTCAGTCAAGGTCTGAACTTGTACCAGCTGGATATCTGCAGGATTTTTAGAATTACCTGAAAGGTATCAAACCTATTCAGGTCCCCTATCTAATATATGATTTCATTTAGGTAATAACTTTCTGATTTCTGTAGCTATACTCTATGGGACTCTAAAAGAATTAGGACTTACTCTGCTGGAGTTTTTATGGTATATCCATAAGCATGATGCACGTTTAGGTGGAAGGGCCATCATGCAGATTATGACATTTTAGTAGGCCATATAACTCAGTTATGTTAGGAGAGGTGGTTCTCAGTTTCAGGCTTCTGTTCTATTGCAGAATAATTAATGAAACAGAGAGACACAAAAAAATTATATTTCCACTACATTAAGTATTTAAAAGAAAGCTTTCTTATGGAAGCCTTCTTTGTAAAAAGCCAACTTTCAGTACCACCCATTTAAGCCAAGGACAGTGAAAAGCAAGGAGCACTCAACAGAGGAATTCAAGCTTCAAAGGGTTATCCTGAATTGGTTCACTGACAGAAAATTATCCAAGCAAAGGTCAGGCACTCATTAAACCTTATCTGAAGCCAAAGTTATATGTTATGGTTTATTGCCTCAAGTACCAATTAATAAAGAATTAAAGAAATGAAAAACCAGTGATTCATACCTTTGCTGGGAGAATACTCATACTTCAGCATAATGTGAAAATATTAATAGTCATTTTAGTCATGTACTATTTTATTAGGCACTTAACTCTGTAGGCTTTATCAAAAGATATATGACATTCATTTTTAACAAAATGCTGAGGAGATTTGGAGAACATTTACTCAAAATCTAATAAAGTAGATTTGAGAGATATTTTCAAATAGAAGCCTTAAACACAGGCATCAATTATTAATGAAGAAAAAATGCTTAAGAATGAGGGTCTGGATATAAAGAAGAGTTGAAATATCACTGTGATATCAAGGGCAATTGTCTTCTTCAAAAGCTGCAACAGAAAACATTAAGTGCTGCAGCAGTATACAGGAGCACTAGTGTAGTTAGCTCACAAGAGGACTTTTAGCAGGCTTATTTTTATCATCACAGGTATTTCATTAGTTTGACTGAGTCTAGACATTTCTTCTCAGTGTTCAGAGACTTAAGTTCTCCACACACTTGCTCCTACAACTGTGTTCCAAATAGTCTTATTTCTTATTATTTTCAGCAGCAGCATATGCTCCTAACCACCCAAGGCTCTGAACTGATGCCCTTTAGCATGCTAAACTGAAAATAGGTTTTCATCTTCAGGTGCCAACAAGGTTGCATCTGTCACAGAGTGCTTTCCATTGTCCTTGTTCTCTGTCATGTTAAGAGCTGGAAAACACAAGTCACTGGTGATTCTGAATGAAAAAGAGGTGGCAAAACTAATGTCCAAACAGAGGCAGAAACTTGAGAGTGCAGATAATCTCCTAGGACAAATAACAATAACAGTAAATACCTAATCACAGTGAAGACAGAATAAATCTGTGTAGAAAACCAAATTCTGAAAACTGACTCTTTGAGCCTGAGCATGCATAACCTGACTTCTTAATCTGGTAACAGTACTCTTACACCACTTAAAATTTTTCTGTTCTCTGTCTATCCAAAGACTGAGTTTTCCACCATTGTAGAGTTAGCTGAGCTCACCATGGAAAAGCCGATCTCCGTGATTCCACGTGTTTTGAGTGCCTAACATATAGTCAACCACTGTTGCCTCTTTCTGCTTCTAATCTGCAGAGACACACAGCACTTTGCAAAATATTCTGCACATTTACATGATAATTCAGCTATTTTTACTTATTCCATTATATCCCTCTAGCCATGATCGACAGAGATTTGAGGGATCAAATCTCAGAAATTTCTTACATTCTTTCCTGGCCTGTTCCATACAGGAATTCTTCTACAGAAAAAATTACACTAAATGCTGACAAATCAAGTAGTGCAGATCCAAAGTTCCTTGAACTCAAACAGGTGAATTTTCAACCATTTTTAAATCAGGTTCCTGAATTTTGTTTAGATGGACCTCATTGTCCTGTACAGTGTCAATTCTGCACTGGATAAAACAAATTTTTAAATAATAAAACCAACATTGTATTACATAATTCAATCTCAGAACACACTTTTGTTGGTAAAATCGCTGAGTATATTGCAAAACATTATGATTTTTCTTTCCCTGAAACACATGAATTGGTTTCTTGTTCAGGGTTTGACTTTTTTACTAAGTATTCTGTAGACAGAATAGGTCTGCAGCAAATCCAGC
Organism: Edolisoma coerulescens; assembly: GCA_013397115.1. Taxonomy (NCBI): domain Eukaryota; kingdom Metazoa; phylum Chordata; class Aves; order Passeriformes; family Campephagidae; genus Edolisoma; species Edolisoma coerulescens. Next base: position 8,875 of record VWZW01000621.1, on the reverse strand, counting down.
ATCATCTGTCCAGGTAAGTGCTGATGAACTCTGGCTGATCTGATACAGGGATTCAGAATAATATATATATATATATAACCACTACATTACAGTGCTTGCTTTACCTTGCCTGAGGTGGTGAGGTGTGGCTCAACTTTTCACCACTAGATCTAACTACCAAATGGAAAGCCTGACATCTTCTCACATGCAGTATCACAGTGCTTAGAAGCCAAGTGCCACAGACACCTGTTTCACATGACCACATAATGGCACACTGGAGTGCAACTTTGCATTGCAGAAAGCAGAAGGAGAGGCATCACTGATGGATGCATATCTAACCCTGTGTTTATCTGGTGAAAAGACTCACAGGGCCGAGGACCAGACAAGACAGTTATATAAGCTCATCAGACCTGTTAAAAAAAGACCACTGGAATCCCTACATCAATCCTGTACTAAGCCCTGAAATCTCTTGCCGAGCTAGAAAGCATTATTTCAAGGGATAAGCAAACTTGGACTCCGAATAGCTCTGTACAGCTGACAAATAACTGCCCCTCACTGTTAGAAAAGCCCACCTTATTTTCTTTTGCCCAGCTTCAGTCGCCAAGTCTTGCTCTGGTGCTTGATGCTGGATGTCATTGACAGCAGCTTTATAACTAGTAAATCTTCATAACCTCAACAGCCTCTGCACTCAGCATGAGCAGCATTCTGAATAAAACTGGAATGAAACTTCCATTTTCAGCAATTCCTGCATGCTGGAATTCACATCTTAACATGGAGGTGGAGTGCTTCTATGTCTGCTTTTCTGAGAAGGAAAAGGCATAGAGATAGGATTTATTTTTTCAGGCACTGGGTACAGTCGGTTCCTTAAGAAAACTTTTAGGGTTTTTTTATGAAATTAGAAACATTTCCTGGTCTCCTGTGGTTTGTATTTTTATAGATTTCAAACAATAGGAAACAAATGTGCCTTTAAAGAGAGAAACCAATTGTTATAAATTAACCTCTGAAGTATGTTTAAATATTTCTCATTTAACTTGTGCAATAAGGGAACAATTTAAAAGGTATAGCAGGGTGCCTGCCACTTCTCTCGTCTGTAGGAGGAAAACACATAGTAGCATATGCCAAGCCTTATTCTCTTCCAAATGCTAACATGAGTGGATGTCAAATCAAATCTCTCATAGAAACAGAAATGCAGCTGCAGGTATTTTGTTTCTCAAAATCCTTCTGTTACTGATCTTTCTGTTTCTATGTTTAATTTATTTCCTCAAAATAATTAAATTTTCAACCCAAGGTATAATATGGGGATATGCATACAGGTACACTGTGTGCAGACATTTTTTTAATCCCTTTATTATAGTATTTGAATATTTTGCCAAGAGTGTCTCTGTGAAAATAAATTTTTTTAAAAAAGGTAGAAAAAATAAATGCATCTGACCCTTGATATTTTAAAACATGTCTTATTTTGCTTTCTGTATATACATGCATTCTGAAGGAAGGAAGAATAAAATAATATTGTTATAACATGATAAAAAAAAATATTTTTATAAACTGGTCTTTGCAACAGATCTTATTTCTTTCCATTTTCTGATTGTGTACTATTTGGTATTCTGTAGTGTAATTTACAGGAAAATGCATATCAGATCATTTTAGGTTTTGTTTTTTATTTTCCTTCTCTTCTGGCTTCTAGTTGCTGAAGACCTTGGTTTTATTTCATGTTTGTTTTTAGAAACCTATCCAATAAATACTTTTTCCCTGTAAAAAGGAATGCATTTTATCTGATTTACAAAACACAAAACTGTGAAGCTGAAACCATTGAATGCAGATCCATTAAATCCGAAGGGATGAGCTAGAAAGTGCTAAATGATTTCAGAGTTCTTCTCTGAAGACAAAGACATTCCTGACTAACAATTCAAATTTGGATATTTAGCACCAAGCATGTACAGCAGCAACTGTATTTTTGTTCTTGTTCCTCATTTGTATATAATTCCCTGCACATTCAAAGGATTACACACTGTTTATGCATCATGCAATATCACTGAGTCCTGTTTCCTTACAATACTTACTCCTGCTGCTAAAAGGAAAATAGTTTCAACAATCCTCTTTTGGTGCCAAAGCTGCTGCTGCTGAATGAACACATCCTGCCTGCAGTACTGTGATTGATCCCTGAGATCCCTGTATCCAACAGGAGTTCAAAAGAATTCTGCTGTTGAAAGGACTAAAATTGGTATTCCTTTAAGATTTACCGGCAAACCAAAGCTCCTTCATGTAACACAGATACTGCTCTGCGTTTAAACTCGACAGCAAACCAAAGTGACACTGAACAAGTTCAAACTTTGAATGGCCTTGACAGCACACTGCACCTTAAGACTGGCATTTCCTACCTCAGAATCATCCTTAGCTCAAGAGCAATAGCTAATGTCACTGAACCTAGCCATAGCTTGCAGCTCCACTCTGGAGCAGGACCCGTGTACTTGGGACACATTCAAAATAATAAATTCTAAATAATCTAGCACACAGTAGCTCTTTGCAGTTACTGTTAAGGCCACCTTTGCAGCTTGTCAAACCCCATTGCCTTTAAAAGCTCAGTTCTGCTACTACAAAGGACAATTCATACATCCATATAACCTCTTGCAGGGCTTGGTAGGCTAAAAAGATAGGCTTTAATAGATTGCTTTGAAGAGTGGAGAATAGAAAGGTTTTCCTGTAACAAAGACCTTTGTAGGTGATATATGAAGGCTGGGATTACAACCAACCTTAAGAGAAATAGGCATTTAGACGAGAGAGACATCATTTTTATAGCTTACTTCATAAAAGACTCTCATGCTCCATCCACATGCACAAATGTTTCACCCTCTCTTTTTAATTGTCTCACCTTCTCTTTTTAATTGTCTCTCTCTGGAGAGATAAAAGACTACAAAATGTATTATTTTCTGTGATGGTCCAAAGTACTTCAAGGCTGCAAAGATTAAATATTGGTGAATTTAAACACATCTGTTCCTAAGGCCTTTTGACCCTGTATTGGCCATGTTGCTAGTTTTATGTAACAATTTTCTACATGTTATCATAGATAAAACCTAGTGTTATTCTTCCACTAAAATCAAAGATGATTTTATTTCAAAGACACTGCTACATCACTAACTGAACAACTCACATGTAATATATGCCTGCATGTATGTCCATATATAACATATTGAACTGTAACTAGCACAAAGACCTCACCAGCATATTGGTTAGTTCTAGCTATACTCTCTTCAGTGAATTTTCAACCTTCAGAAGCCCAAGTAGACTGCAGAGATTAACAGTGGCTTGACGTTTTCCCCATAGAGTACATGTCATTGTCAAGCAGAAGGCCAGCTTTGGGAAGTTCAAGCCAGGGCCAATTTAGAGCAGAAATGGAAAACTGCTAAGGAAAGTGTCGTCTTTTTATTCACAAAAGGTAAATCATGATCCCTATCCTTCCATGATTACACTCCAGGCAATACCACAAAGCTCACTGCTTTCTTCCATTGTTTACTGTGTAGTCACAGATGCTCTTGTCCCATGTTCCACACAACTTGAATGCAACAATATTATATTACATTCTCATTACACAGAGGAAAGCTGATAATCGTAATGACCCTTGAGGTACATATTTACATAGTTTCTATTTTAACAGTATATGTTACTCAACAGATTCTTTTTGCAAGTCTGTTACTTTTTTTTAAGAAACCTTTCAGATTCATAAATGATTTCTTTTCAAATTCTTCCACAACATTGTTGAATGGTTTTGTTAGATTGATTGATCCCTAGTGAATTTTACTGAGAATTAATCACTGTCCCTTTTGGGGAAGTGTTTTCATCCAGTCACTTATTCTCAGCAAGATATGCTGGGTGACGGTCATTAATATGTTTGGATTTATAATACTAGAGAAAAAAAGCAAAGTCTAATTTCTGTATGTCCTGCCACTGTCATACTGAATATTTATATTCATTTAGGGAAGGAGACAAAATTTGTTTTCATTCTGGTTGAAGCTACGCCTATTTTGGAGACTGCTAAAATAACCCATCAGTAATGATTTATAATAATACATACTCTCTTCATTTACTAGAAAACAAAGTAATAACAAGAGGTTCAGAAGCGTTAGACTCACTTTTCCAAGGGAAATATTAAGGCACAGAGAAGATGAAAAAACTATTTAAGGCATAATATATGAAGGCAACTGTGGCACACCTGTGAGTAACTCTGAAGCTTCAGAATTTATCTACCAGCCATGCAAGTCCTGTGTACTAAGATTAGGGAACTCTAGGCCAAAGTCTTTAATCTGTCAGTCATTTTCTGTAAGATATTTAATATTGTGTCATTATTGAGATTTCTGCCTCAAAATTCTGTAAAGTAATTTTAAATCTGTGAAATAGCCAAAAGAACAAATGTTCGTGTTTTGGCCAAAAGTCAGAGAAGAGCTAAGGGTCCTGACTTCCTCCTGAACAAGAATCTGATGTCTTAGAGTCTTTCTCAGGGTGTCAGAAAAGGAAATTCAAATCTCCTCACAAATGAATTTGAACATGGATTTCATAGTTCTGAATGGAATACCTAAACCAGGAGGCTGTTGAAAGAAGGTTTCTTCCTTTCTCAGAGCTATTCGTTTAGCAGAAGCCTCTCCATTATTCATTAGCCCTATTAAAATCAAAATAATAACAAAAGACTGGCAGATCTGGTATTCATGCCTTGGTTCCAAACTTTGCATTGGTGTTTTTGTATAAAAACCAGACATGGTCAGAGACAAAAAGCAGAACAACTCACTGCTTTCTCCTAAGATGCTTCCATAGTGTTCAGTCTCAGTAATAATAAGTCAAATACCCTAACTTCAGGTCTTTGGTAAAAAAAAAAATATTTGGGTTCTCTAAATCCATCGTGCAACTGCTGCCTGTGTCAAGCCTTTGTTTTGAACTTTATTTTTAAAATAGAGTTTTAAAATCAAGACTCTAGGCAAAAGCTTATTTGCACATCCCTATAACAATTTCTTCAGATATCCAATTTTCTTCATCGAGATTACTTTAGACAAACACAGGGAGTTAGTATAGGATATCTTGCTTCCCTGATGATTTCTGAAAGCTTAGACTTTATAAATAGCAACAGTAATTTACTATTTGCAACTTGTTGCCCCAACCATGTTGAAAATATCTGTGTGTAGGTATAGTAGAGCTCTGCAAAAGGAGTAGTCCCTTGCTGAATGTGAAGCATAAGGAGTCAGATAATACACAAAATGGTACATTGTGGCAACATAAAGGCGATGCTGAAGAAAATTTATTTTTCCACTCTATCAAATAAGTTATAGAGTATTTTATTGCACATCATAAAACTGTATTCCAGCAAAAGGCAGTTACCCCACTCTTCAAGACTGGTATAAAAGACTTTAGTTCAGTTCCATCTTCATAAATTACTTCAGTATCATGAAAGCCCTGTACATCAACTCACTAAAAATACCTTTGGTCTTGCAAACTTGAGGAGGAAAAAAGCTAAAAAATAATAGATCACTTTTTAAAAGAGTGTCTGTGCACTTCTGATTTCAAAAGAAGCTGCAGACTAATTGTGAAATGATCAGGGACAGATGTACTTCAAGCACTTCGTAACTGGAGCTCTGAAAGAGTCCTCAGGTAAGAAAAAGCGCCGAGATGCGGAATGGGTCAGAAGAGCCATGTGTATCTCTCAAAGCTTAACTTGCACTTGCAGGTCTGGAAAGATCCCCGCCCTGCAACGCGGTGACATCCTGCTTTCCCCTCCCAGTTCCCATCTTGGAAAGAGACTGACGAGTTCTGTTTGGGAATGGGGCAATTTCGGAATAGCTGACCCTGTCCCTCCGCTGCCTTTCCGCGGGCCGCAGACGCTTTAGATGGGAACAGCAGCAGCGAAACTGCGCACGAAGGAGGCCCTCGGGAGATGCCGGGGCACACTCGGTGCAGTTCCCCAAAGGCCCCAGAAGGCAGCCGTGCCCCGGGCCGGGGCCAGACGCCAACTTCGGAGCTGGGCAGAGCAAAGCAGCTTGTCCTTGGGCCAGGGCTCGTGCTCCAGCCGTTCTGCTCGGCCCCTCTCGCCCAGGCCCAGCCTGGCGGGGCACGGTGCCCTCCGTGCTCCAGCCCGCCGGCGGCATCGCTCGGACATCGCTCAGGCATGGCTCGGACATCGCTCGGACATTGCTCGGACATCGCTCAGGCGTCGCTCAGATAGACATTGCGCAGACATCTCTCAGACATGCTGCCATCGCTCAGATATCGCTCAGACATCGCTCAGACATCTCTCAGGCATCGCTCGGACATCGCTCAGACATGCTGCCATCGCGCGGCCGAGGGCGGCACTGCCACCCCGGCCACCAGGGTCCCGGTGCCCCCGCCCCTCTCCGCTCCGGGCTGGCGCTGGCACAGCTGGCGTGTGCGCTCCGAGCACTGAAACCAGACCCCGCTTAAAGATTAATAACCCTCAGCAGCACACAAGGTTGTTGCAGTCCGATATTGTTCATTTTATCCGTATGTGTTCCCAAATGCTTCCACGATGCTGTCCCCTCTGGGGAGCCGACAACAGCGCAGGGCACGGGGCCACCACCAGCCTCCGGCTGTCAGCAGCTGCGCGCTCAGAGGCGGGTGCTGAATCTGAGCTGCGAAGAGGTTTCGGATCTTGATTTTAGGTGGGCTCATTTCTAACTGGAAGGTGAGGGGCCTTATGCCAGAGGGCAGACTCGTGTAGGTTTAATGCATGAGACACAGGAACTAGAATACGTAGCTGGGCTGACTGGGAGCACTGGGTAAGGCATTGAAGTGTGACTGTCATTATAAATGACCTACAGGGAGTGGTCTTCACCATGAGGCAGTGGTTGTTCTAATTGGGATGACTAAATAATTTTCTAGTCCTCTGCTAAGAGGTGGATGTCTGCAATTTGTGTAGTCCACTCCAGTTTTTCTATGGATATGGACAGAATGTTCATCCATGTGTGCATCTGTAAGCAGAGAAAAGCAAAGGGCTCCCATCAGAATTCCTTATGCCACATATACCAAATTAGGGTACATGAGTTTGTGGTACCTCCTCACTTCAACCAAGATGAGAAATGTCCTTGAACAAGGCAGATGAAATCCTTTCTTTCCATTTTTGCCCCTCTCATACCAAAACACAATTTCAAGCTTCACCAGGACTAATGACCAGTTTTGCCACTTGCTATTAAGTTATTTCCTTTTGTCATGACTTGCTTTCCCCATCTGCTAAACAGACCTAATGAAATGTACCTCATTTGTCAACAGTTCTTAGTGTTACTTCAGTAATTGTAAAAAATATGGGTAGGACATGATCTGAGTCATAACACCTAGCTGGGATGTAATCTGACCTCACCAAAATCAAAGCAAGCTCTAATTGAATGAAGGATGAAGGCTGTGTCGCGCCTGTGCCAAACAGCTAATGCAATTAGTCATTCCTTGTTTAATGCTTTGAGAATAAAAAGCACTTCTATTGCTCAGCATTGTTACGATAAGTGTTTTTCAAACACAAGGAAAATAAGACTGAGGGGAAAAAAAAGAATCTTCAAAATACTCAAGCTTGTATTTTCATTCAGAAACAATTTAGAAAAATGCTAAAGGCAATTAAAATCATCCTTAATTTCTATATTTTTCCTAGTACAAGTGGAGTTCTGTATTTGTCCATGTTGAAGTACTATTGCAGCAAGTATAGTTCCAAGAAAAAAGTGAACCCCAGTGGTAAATATTTTTAGATCAAATTTCCATGTTACAGATCATTTTGAAATAGTTCAGTGGGTCACATTAGCAAAAAAATGTACCAGAGGTAGGAGTCAAACCTTCCTGTGCCTTAAATGATTTGCCAGTAAGCCTCTAACAGTGTCTACTTTATCCTCTGTCTTTCATTTTCTCAAATGAAATAGATTTATTGAAAAGCTGGGAGAGAACAGCCAAGTGTGAAGCACTAGTCTTGCATAGGGTCAGTTGAGCCACTTCAATAAGCAAAACAAAATCTCCCTTTACCCATCCCCACATAATACTCAGCCAATTTTCTAACAGATGCCATTTGAAAATCCACTAGGCTCTGAAAACCTTAATTCTGCAGGTCAGAGCCTGTGATTGCCTAAACACACTCCTGACTGGTCTCCTCAATGCAATTCCAACTACACGCCCCAGCATTGAGTCTGAGCCCAGTAGTTTTATTCACCCCATCAGGAAACAAATCCAAGGATACTTCAGCATGAAAAATGAATCAAAACAGCCTCGGATTTTCAATATCAACAATGCCCATACAAACAGCCCAGAAAACAGTGATTTTACTCTTTATGTTTTATTTCACAGGGGAAAAATATCAGATGTTGAATAACGGCGGAGAAAAAAGCCACCAAGAAATAAAAAGCAGGAACTACTGAAGGATAATTTGTTAAGACAAATATACCGAATTCACTGGAAACATATTGAACCTCTCTAAATCATCTCTCAAGCCTGACCAGCTGAAAATTAAGTCCATTGTCACCCCTTTTCTAGAATTGGAGCATAATTTTACTCTCCTGCATGGTCAGTGTGTGGGTTGTTCCATGATATACCCGATTGCATGGCGTAACCAGCAGTGACTGACATTGGTAGACACTGCAAATACCAACAGCCACTAGAGAAGATTAACTCAGGGAAATACTGTCAAGTATTCGAGAATTTTTTTTAACGTCTCCTAATCTGAGGGAACAAAACACTAATCCCCTACAAAGGTTTTGCTGGCCCAAGTAATAGCCTCTCTTTACCTTTAAGAGAGAAGTAGCATTTATGTTTTGGACTCTTGTCCAGATATCAGATTATGATATAATAAAAGAGGAACAGTTTGTAAGTCCTTTCTTTGAACTAGTATCCTGTAAGCCTAAGGTATTCAGTTCTGGATTTGGGGGGGAGG